>CM069860.1:142720446-142900446 GCA_036172795.1 Pelodytes ibericus | reverse complement strand
AACCCCTGGCCTTTGTCAGGTCTGTGCTCACAATTTTCTCCATGCAGATCTTGCAGCTGATTTCACGGTATGATGCTGTTAAGTTATTGTCTCATATTAAGATTTCAATTTGATGGTCTGCAGTGTGTATACAGAAGCTAAGCAATCATTTTTACAGCAGGAACAAAACAGTCAGTGGCGACACAGCGTCCAACCTAGGCTGCAGTAGCCCAAAAAAATATATAAACTTAAATGTTGTTTATTAGAAGCTTAAATGAATTTGCTTTCCAGTTGTCTATACCGCTTCTTGTCTGCTTTGTTTATATGCTCGTAATACTATTAGTTAGACCTTATTACAAATATTTGAAATGATCCAAAATAACAAGCAATCAGGTCGTTTACATCAGATCACAGATCCATTGTTTTAGAAAAAGCTGTAACCTCCCCCCCCCCAAAAAAAAAAAATAAGCTTATGTTATAAAGTAAAATGCAAAGCTTATCTTCATTTGCCAGAAAACAAAAAAGGTATGCTTATAATTTTCTAAAAGGAAAGCACCGTATTTGCTTGATTATAAGACGAGGTTTTTTTCAGAAAAAAAATTCTTATAATCGAGGTCGTCTTATAATCTGACCTCAAATTGAGGTCAGACTATAAGACTAGGATCCAGGTCCCCAGCAGAGCTGCAGGGGACCGGGATCCCCCTCTCTAACAGCAGGGGATGTCTGCGCGATATCGTGCAGACATCCCCCGGCTGCCCCCACTAACCACCAGGGACCAAGAAAAAGGTGAGGGGTAGGGAGGGAGGGGGGGGAGGCAGAGAAACTAGGGGGAGGGGGGGGGGGGTAGAAAGACAAGGGGGGACGGGGACAGAGGGGGGGAAGAGACATAGACAAGGGGAGGGAGGGGGTTGGAAGAGACAGAGACAAGGGGAGGGAGGGGGTTGGAAAAGACAGACAAGGGGAGGGAGGGGGTTTGAAGAGACATAGAAAAGGGGAGGGAGGGGGGTGCAGAAACAGACAAGGAGAGGGAGGGGGAGAGAGAGACAACACTAAGGGGAGGAGAGAGACAACACTGGGGGCAAGGGAAAGAGAGAGGCAGCATTGGCACATAAAAAGAAATAAAAACAAGAAATACATTTTTTTGATATCATCATTTTTTATTAAAAAAGCAATTTACATGTGAATATATACAAGTTGAACTTTTTTCCTATAGGGTAGTCTTATATTCAGGCTTTTAGTTTTTTTTCAGCAGATAAAGCTGCAGAATACTGGTTTCCTCAGTTATCTTTTCTATGCCTCTATTAAGTAGCCAACCAGTAGTTTATGTTCCAGGGAGCACCAGGGATATTTACATCCGCGTTGATGGAACTGGACTCGGTGACCATGAAGGTGTATATTCACTGTAGAGTAAAGAAAGTGTCACCAAATGTTATGCAATCTTCAGCATGGTTTTGGAATCCCTCAGGTATCTCCAGGGTTTGCCCAGACACTCGGGGTACTCGGTTCTCGAGGTGAAATTAAGATTGCCAGCAGTTAGATCTCTTTAGCCTTTTTTCAGTTGCTGAAAGAATGCTTCTATGGAGGCATCCTAAATGCCCTCTTCTACAGCAGTTTGCAAAAGACACATTACATAGACATCTATTTTGTTACTGAAGCAGGGGGTCCTGGTACATCAGATATTCAGTGTGGTCAGTTGACCAGAGTGTCAGAAAAAGTGGAAGCCTTCAGTTACCCACAGTTGGGGCCTACATTGTTGCATATTAGCAAGACCATACTAAATGCACAGCTAGTTCTGGTTGAGCACAGCACCAATACATACATACATACTTACACACATGCATACATGTATATAAATAGTTGTATTTATACTTATATGAACTTTTTATTATTATAATCAACTTTTTGTATCTGTAATAAACATGTTATTGAAAAAATGCATTTCTGTTTTTTTATCTCCATCCTCTGTACCCAGGACTTACCCCAGCACCCAGTATTTACCCCCAGCACCCAGCTTACATCACATGACTTACCCCAGCACCCAGAGTGTGCTCACAGAACTTACCCCAGCACCAAAATGTGTACTTGAGACTTACCCCAACACCCATATTTTCAATCAGGACTTACCCCAGCAACAATATTTGCACCCAGTATTTACCCCAGCACCCAGATTACACTAACATGACTTGCCGTAGCACCCAGAGCATGCTCACAGAACTTACCCCAGCACCCAGATGTGTACTCACTACTTACCCCACCACATATATTTTCACTCAGGACTTACCCCAACACCCATATTTTCACTCAGGACTTACCCCAACACTCATATTTGCACACAGGACTTACCCCAGCATCCAGATTTGCATTCCTTGTGCATCTCTAAAGTCAGAGTGGCAGCAGGCCACTTGACCCCCCATGCTCTGATGTGCAGGGGACTAGAGGCAGTCTCAGAGGATTTATGTGTGCCTGGGCAGGGCCAGCCTTAGGTGTTGAGGCTCCTTGTGTGGGCCACCTCCATGACACCCCCACCACCACTTAATAACTGGTATACAAAACTAGTATAGTATAATCCATACAAACCCTCTAGTTCAGGCATAGATCAAATAAACAACACATGGAAAAATTCCCTGCAGGTTTTGAGCAACTGAAAAACATACAAATAGCATACAAATGCATCAGTGAAGGTATAGCTGAAATAAATCGTGGGTGGAAATCTTAAATAACAGGTATAGATCACAGGTTGCACAACCCAAAGGTTGGACCTGTCTGTGTTTACTATGGAAGGGATCTAATATGCATGTTTAAACAACTGTTACAAACAATCCCTATCAATTCTCAAAAGATAATGATAACGATAAAAAAAGAACTGTACCGTAGAAGATACATAACCCAAGCTTGGAAGAAGCTTTATTATAAAAAGGCTATAAATAGTAGGGTCAGCAAAAATCGACTTGAACATTAGCAATAAAAAGTAAGACAACAGTACATTGCGTGACTTAATGCACCTAGTATAATAAGACATAATGGCACCAATAATATAGGGCATAAAACCCTGATTAATATTATAATCCACTGTTACAAATGTAAAATTGCCTACCAAATTCCAGATTATGTATTGTAGAAACAAAAGCAATGTTGTGAGCACATTATATTCACATTTTCTACTGAGCAAGTGAGGGTGCCATGCAGTGCAGTCCACAACACCGTTATGACCCCACTGGTAGGGAACCTTAGGTAAGTCATTTAGCCTAATATGGTCTTTATCCAGGTTGAGCAGTGATGATCACTCACGCTTGTTTACTGGGCCTGGTGACAGAAGCAGTTGGCAAAATAAAGAATATGTGACACTATTAAAAAACAAGAACACCCACATATTCATAAACAGCACAAGAACAGGTCCCAACAGGTACATGAGGGGAGGATGCTATTGAATATTAATGAATGCCATGTTATCACAGAGTCATTTGACAATCTAAATTTCAAATAAAACAATAAAAGGGAGTTGTACAAATGCTAAATGGCTCTTGAGCCTCAATATTTTCCAAGCCAAGAAGCAACTATCCATTCCCAGGCAGTACAGGGAGTGCAGAATTATTAGGCAAATGAGTATTTTGACCACATCATCCTCTTTATGCATGTTGTCTTACTCCAAGCTGTATAGGCTCGAAAGCCTACTACCAATTAAGCATATTAGGTGATGTGCATCTCTGTAATGAGAAGGGGTGTGGTCTAATGACATCAACACCCTATATCAGGTGTGCATAATTATTAGGCAACTTCCTTTCCTTTGGCAAAATGGATCAAAAGAAGGACTTGACAGGCTCAGAAAAGTCAAAAATAGTGAGATATCTTGCAGAGGGATGCAGCACTCTTAAAATTGCAAAGCTTCTGAAGCGTGATCATCGAACAATCAAGCGTTTCATTCAAAATAGTCAACAGGGTCGCAAGAAGCGTGTGGAAAAACCAAGGCGCAAAATAACTGCCCATGAACTGAGAAAAGTCAAGCGTGCAGCTGCCACAATGCCACTTGCCACCAGTTTTGCCATATTTCAGAGCTGCAACATCACTGGAGTGCCCAAAAGCACAAGGTGTGCAATACTCAGAGACATGGCCAAGGTAAGAAAGGCTGAAAGACGACCACCACTGAACAAGACACACAAGCTGAAACGTCAAGACTGGGCCAAGAAATATCTCAAGGCTGATTTTTCTAAGGTTTTATGGACTGATGAAATGAGAGTAAGTCTTTATGGGCCAGATGGATGGGCCCGGGGCTGGATTGGTAAAGGGCAGAGAGCTCCAGTCCGACTCAGACGCCAGCAAGGTGGAGGTGGAGTACTGGTTTGGGCTGGTATCATCAAAGATGAGCTTGTGGGGCCTTTTCGGGTTGAGGATGGAGTCAAGCTCAACTCCCAGTCCTACTGCCAGTTCCTGGAAGACACCTTCTTCAAGCAGTGGTACAGGAAGAAGTCTGCATCCTTCAAGAAAAACATGATTTTCATGCAGGACAATGCTCCATCACACGCGTCCAAGTACTCCACAGCGTGGCTGGCAAGAAAGGGTATAAAAGAAGAAAATCTAATGACATGGCCTCCTTGTTCACC
This sequence comes from Pelodytes ibericus, assembly GCA_036172795.1. NCBI lineage: Eukaryota > Metazoa > Chordata > Amphibia > Anura > Pelodytidae > Pelodytes > Pelodytes ibericus. Next base: position 142,895,869 of record CM069860.1, on the reverse strand, counting down.
TGATCTGAACCCCATTGAGAACCTGTGGTCCATCATCAAATGTGAGATTTACAAGGAGGGAAAACAGTACACCTCTCTGAACAGTGTCTGGGAGGCTGTGGTTGCTGCTGCACGCAATGTTGATGGTGAACAGATCAAAACACTGACAGAATCCATGGATGGCAGGCTTTTGAGTGTCCTTGCAAAGAAAGGTGGCTATATTGGTCACTGATTTGTTTTTGTTTTGTTTTTGAATGTCAGAAATGTATATTTGTGAATGTTGAGATGTTATATTGGTTTCACTGGTACAAATAAATAATTGAAATGGGTATATATTTGTTTTTTGTTAAGTTGCCTAATAATTATGCACAGTAATAGTCACCTGCACACACAGATATCCCCCTAAAATAGCTAAAACTAAAAACAAACTAAAAACTACTTCCAAAAATATTCAGCTTTGATATTAATGAGTTTTTTGGGTTCATTGAGAACATGGTTGTTGTTCAATAATAAAATTAATCCTCAAAAATACAACTTGCCTAATAATTCTGCACTCCCTGTATATACCAAAACCAAAGGTCACTGATGTTTCTGATCATCAAGTGAGTTGAAAAGGTTTTTTTTTCTTTCCAACCAGAAACTTGCTGTCAAAATCAACTAGGAATATTCCTGGTATCTGACTGGCACTATATTACTGGGTATCTGATTGGCACAATATTACTGGGCATCTGATTGGCACTATATTACTGGGTATCTGATTGGCACTATATTACTGGGCATCTGATTGGCACTATATTACTGGGTATCTGATTGGCACAATATTACTGGGCATCTGATTGGCACTATATTACTGGGCATCTGATTGGCACTATATTACTGGGTATCTGGCACTATATTACTGGGTATCTGATTGGCACAATATTACTGGGTATCTGATTGGCACTATATTACTGGGAATCTGATTGGCACTATATTACTTGGCATCTGATTGGCACTATATTACTGGGTATCTGACTGGCACTATATTACTGGGTATCTGATTGGCACAATATTACTGGGCATCTGATTGGCACTATATTACTGGGTATCTGATTGGCACTATATTACTGGGTATCTGGCACTATATTACTGGGTATCTGATTGGCACTATATTACTTGGCATCTGACTGGCACTATATTACTGGGTATCTGATTGGCACTATATTACTTGGCATCTGATTGGCACTATATTACTTGGCATCTGGCACTATATTACTGGGTATCTGGCACTATATTACTGGGTATCTGATTGGCACTATATTACTTGGCATCTGACTGGCACTATATTACTGGGTATCTGATTGGCACTATATTACTTGGCATCTGATTGGCACTATATTACTGGGTATCTGGCACTATATTACTGGGTATCTGGCACTATATTACTGGGTATCTGATTGGCACTATATTACTTGGCATCTGACTGTCACTATATTACTGGGTATCTGATTGGCACTATATTACTGGGTATCTGATTGGCACTATATTACTTGGCATCTGATTGGCACTATATTACTGGGTATCTGACTGGCACTATATTACTTGGCATCTGATTGGCACTATATTACTGGGCATCTGATTGGCACTATATTACTTGGCATCTGATTGGCACTATATTACTGGGCATATGATTGGCACTATATTACTGGGTATCTGATTGGCACTATATTACTGTGTATCTGACTGGCACTATATTACTTGGCATCTGATTGGCACTATATTACTGGGCATCTGATTGGCACTATATTCCTGGGCTCTGACTGGCACACTATTACAAGCATCTGACTGGCATAATATTACAGGCATCTGACTGGCATAATATTACAGGCATCTGACTGGCACAATATTACAGGCATCTGACTGGCACAATATTCCTGGCCTCTGACTGCACACTATTACAGGCATCTGACTGGCATAATATTACAGGCATCTGACAGGCACCATATTCCTGGGCTCTGACAGGCACAATATTCCTGGTATCTGACTGGCACAATATTATTGGTATCTGACTGGCACAATATTATTGGTATCTGACTGGCACAATATTACTGGCATCTGACTGGCACATTATTACTGGGCTCTGACTGGCACACTATTGCAGGCATCTGACTGGCACAATATTGCAGGCATCTGACTGGCACAATATTACTAGGCTCTGACTGGCACAATATTACTGGGCTCTGACTGGCACAATATTACTGGCATCCGAAAGTTACAATATTACTGGCATCTGAATGGCACAACAATTATGGCATATGTGTGTGTGTGTGTGGGGGGGGGGGTAACATCGCGATGGATGGCGGGATTGCATGCAGGGGAGGGGGCAGGATCCAGGGGGCCCAAGCAAATGCTTGCCCAGGGTCCAATCACTATTAAAGACGGCCCTGCCTCCGTGCTGCACTGCCGTCTGCCGCCCGAGTTTGTCTCCTAATCCGATCCTTCACTATGCGAGCGGAAGCGCCGCATAGTGAAGGACGGACTTTCTCCTCCCTCAGACCTCCCCTGTAATGTACGCAGAGGCGGAGTCACGGCAACGCAAGGGTGAGGCCCAGCCGCAGTGCCAGAGGAGAGGGTGCAGAGCGGAGCACAGGCACATCGTTTTTTCCCAGGAGGGGTTCTGGGGCGGCCGGCTGGCTGGTAAACTTTAAGTAAGTGTTTTTTTAAGTTAAAAAATGTGAAATGTTTGTTTACATTGCTAAATGCTTAATTAATAAAAAAAAAGTTTTAATACAGTTTTTAAATGTTTGTTTATATTGATAATTATATGAATGCGGGTCTGTATGTAAGTATGCAGAGTGCATTTGTGTATGTGTGTGTGTGTGTGTGTATAGATATATAGATAGATATATATCTATCTATATATCTATACACACACACGTGTGCGGCGTGTGTGTTTGTGCTTTAGGGTGCACACCCTAATGCAATAGGCTGCGCACGCCTATGTTTTATATGCTCAACAGAATCACTGGGCAGAATAAGGATCAGTCTGAATGGATTCATAATATAGTCAGATAAAGGAGATGTAAAATACACAACTAATGTAATTATCTTACACTGTTATCTGTTTGCACTGATGGCTGTATTACTGTATTTGCTTCTGTATGTCACTTTTTTGGTGTGTTTGACCTCTCTTTGTGTGTTTGTTTCATTTGTTTTAGACACAAAGTGTCAATTTACAGTTTTATGGGTTTGGTAGAAAATGTACTGTGATGTCATAAATATGCAGCCACATTGACATGGTTCATTGCAATAAGGGCACAACTTGGTAAAATTGCATTCAACAAAATAACATTGTATACACTATGTAGTGGCTAACTGCTATCACCTTAACAGTAAACTACAAAGGTCATGAAACTCTGGCAGCCAGACAGTACTCCAGTACAGCATTTGGAGAAAAGAGTACTCATCTCTTAACATGGAATAAATATTGCTGCTTATCTACTGGTTTACCCAATACACCCTGATATGGCCCGAAATCAGCTAGTAGATGAATTGTGGGGAAATGCGCGGTTTGGTTATTTAATATGGCCATTTCTGACCTGAAATCTGCAATTTTCAGCAATTTTGTGCTGATTTTCATCCATATTCGGTTTGAGGAATTCATCTAAAATAGTCAACTTTTGAGCATTTAAATATTATTGAACATTGAAAGTTAAAAATATTGCTGTAACAATATTAAATATTACTGTTATTTATAATAATATATGTTTGATTATGTTCATCTTTATTTATTTTATTAATATTTTATGTAAATTTTACTTTATAATTATTTTTAAACATTTTACTTTTTTTTTTTTACTTTGCCCCATTTTGGGAGATCTTCAGTTATTTTTATAGCCAAAGTCCTCCCATTGACTTCTATTTAATAGCCAATGTCCTCCCATTGACTTCTATGGGAGTACTTCAGCTATTTCCTCTTTACCCACAGTCCTCCCCGAATAAGCCAAAATTCTCCCCATAGAAGTCTATAAGGAGGATAGACGCCACTATTTCGGTCAGCTGAACTCTAATGTGCTATTGTCATTCTGGTGGTCTCTGAATCTAAGGGCCATTTGGCCCACCACAGTGATGTGATTGTGGTCAGATTTCGGGGCTTTGTTTCTCCCTTGGAAGTATTGGGCTCATGTGTCTCATTTGGTGCCATTTGCTTGAGTCCTGAGAGATATACAGCCAACAACATTGTGAGAGCTTGTTGTCATTCAAACATTTAATGACAGAGCTGTGTTAAAAAAGGGCTGACACAACACAAGTACAGGATCCAATATAAAAGTTAAATATTTCCTCCCAAGAACACATTCTATGCTTCTCTAAAAAAAATGCTTTATATTTACAACTCGTGAATAATCCTATATACACATATTTAAATTATTGTCACTAGGGCATGAACTCAGGCACAAACTCATTCTTAAAAGTAAAAAAAAAAAATAGCTGAAAAAGACTTACCTGAGACCAGATGGTTAAAGGAAAAGGAGGTCAATAAGCAGCAATACAGTAATAATCGCATGGTGATACACTGGGTACAGATCAGTCCACCTGATGCCAATCTGGGGCAAAGTGATTTACACAGATTGTCAGAGGCTGGTCTTCTCAGAGCCTTGGGAGGAGGAGAAGGGGCACTGTGTCAAACAGCTGTTGTTGGCCCACACATGGTGCTGTTCTCAGTGTATTGAAGGAACAAGAAGAGGATATGTTTTTTCTTTCTAATACAAGGGAGGTGCTGCTGGGAAGCCGTGTCCCAAACAATTCAGCCCTGGGTCTTAGGTCCTAAAGAGCAGACTTTGCACAGACTGGCAGCTCTCCCGGGGAAGGACTGACAGCGTGTGAGAAGTTCCAGGTTTTATACACTGCTGACAGGAAGCAAATGTTCAGCACAGAAACCATTCAGCCTGACAGACAGCGAAGAGCAGCGGCTACTGCTAGAGGCACAATACACAAAGTCAGTCAACTGAACTTCACGTTGAAACTTTGTGGAATCCTTATCTTTGGACTTTGTGCGTGTGATGCCTCAGCATAAGGACCAAAATAATAAATGTGATCTAATAACACCAATTAAAAAGGGGATGTTTCATTAGTATAGAGCTGTATGCACAAAACTATTTATACTAAGGGATGATAGGAAGCAAGTGGGACTTATACAAGATTATCTCCTAACCCTACAATTTAAGGTGTGCCAAAACCCCTGGACCTGATAGGCCCACTCTTAAAACTGATGAGAGAAAATAAAAGAAAGGATGGAGTGTAGAGTGTTGATGAGAGATAAGAGAAACAGAAAAGGGGACTGTGAGTGAAAACTAAACGTGCACTGAAGGGGCTATTTAACCCAAACATGACAAAACATCAAAGGGACTGTCTGGTGCCCAAAATGCATCTTCCAAATGTGCAAATTAATGTTCTTCAAACTACTTTAAAATGCATATTTTACATTTTGTATTGCTTAACCCATTCGCACTGGATGGAAATTTTGTCCTTAATGATCAAAGCGTCAAAGCAGCATCTTTGTTCTCCTGGCCTAGAACACATAGTAATCAGCTGCCAGGGAGACATAGGGGTCTCTACAGACCCTGTTGGGCCCTGCCAAGAATCCCTGATACTTTGAGACATCATGTGCGACATCACAAGGGGTGCCCGAACACGGAAGATCTGGCACATGCTCACCTTGAGAGTTACTACATTTTACATGTCAGAGTGAGGCCCCTCTAAATGCAAGTCCCTGCAGTGGGATCGCTGGGGGCCACAATTAACTTTTATAATCAGGACGGTCTATGCTGTTCTGCAGGGTTTTTTGGAAAATGCAGCTGGCGCTCACCGAGTGTCAGTTACATTTTCTGTGTCAGACTGAATATTAAATATGTTGGTTTTGGAGAGTGCTCCCCATTCCCTTGTTTTTAAACTGGACTGGATTAGGCTATTCCTCAGGTAGCTGCTGGGTGGGAGGTGATATATGAGCAATTTTAGAAGAGATTAGGGTATGTGATGAAGTGAATATATAAGGTAAACCATATTATATACACCAAACAGCAATAGGATTATGACCACCTGCCAAATATTGTGCAGGTGCCCTTTTGACGCCTTGAGGCATGCCATCCACTAGACCCCTGAAGGCAGAGACGTAACTAGAAACCACCGGGCTCTGCTGCAAAAATTGCCTGGGGGCCCCCTGAACCCACCATGCAACTCTACCGCAGAAATGCCACTTACATTCCTCCCAACTGTTCCGCGTTGTGTCTGGCCTTGTATTATATCTTGGGTAGCATTATGCCTATCCCGTTCATGCTTAAACTCATTTACTCTATTAACCTCCACCACTTCTACTGGAAGACTATTCCATGCATCCACTACCCTCTCAGTAAAGTAATACTTTCATTAGTCCCTGGCCTTATATTATATCTAGAATAGCCTTATGCCTATCCCGTTCATGCTTAAACTCATTTACTCTATTAACCTCCACCACTTCTACTGGAAGACTATTCCATGCATCCACTACCCTCTCAGTAAAGTAATACTTTCATTAGTCCCTGGCCTTATATTATATCTAGAATAGCCTTATACATATCCCATGCATGCGTAAACTCATTTACTCTATTAACCTCTACCACTTCTACTGGAAGACTATTCCATGCATCCACTACCCTCTCAGTAAAGTAATACTCTCATTAGGCCCAGGCCTTATCTTATATCTAGAATAGCCTTATACCAATCCCATGCATGCTTAAACTCCTTAATGTATTAACCTCTACCATTTCTTAAGGAAGACTCTTCCATGCACCCACCACCCTCTCAACAAAGTAATATTACGTTTCTGACCACAAAAAAAACATTAAAATATTTCCAGCCTTTTCAAATGCTTGAGGTGGACCCCAAATATATGAATATAACTAGCTGCATGTATACTTATATGAACTTTTTAATATTATATTCAACTATTTTCAAATGTTATTGAAAAATTGTTAATTTCTTATTTTTATTATGTTCCTCTGCACCCACATTGCACCTAAAGGTCTTAACACAGCACTATACAGTACCCACCGCACTTGGCGTGTACTCATATTGCATCCTCACGATATGCCACAGTGTACATTTGGCCGCCAGAACACACCACACTGTCACTTTGTCCCACTGAAAAGCCCCTGTAGAACATGCCACGGTGTCACTTTCCCTCATAGTACATGGTATTTTGCCCCCACAGAACATGCCACAGTATCACTTTGGCCACAGCCAATTTGTCCATTAATATGCCACAGCCAATTTGCCCATTATGCCACGATTAGCCTGCCCATTAATATGCCACAGTCAGACAGATTTCCAATTAATATTCCACAGCCATTTTCCCCATATGCCACTATTAGCCTGCCCATTAATATGCCGCAGCCAATTTTCCCATTAATATGCCATTATTAACCTGCCCATAAATGTCACAGCCAGATTGCCAATATGCCACAGCCAATTTCCCATTAAAATGCCACTATTAGCCTGCCTATTAATATGCCACAATTAGCCCATTAATATGCCATAGACAATTTGTCCATTAATACACCACCACCCTCCTCAGCCCCTCTCCAGTACTCACCTGGCTGTCTACTCCGTGTTTTATTTTGCCATTAATATGCCAATATTATTTTACCATTCATTTGCCAGTATTATTTTGCCCATCATTTGCTAGTCGAATTTTACTCTTCATTTGCCGGTAATTTTGCCATTCATTTGCCAATATTATTTTGTCCATCATTTGCTAGTCATATTTTATTCTTCATTTGCCAGTTAGTTTACCCTTCATTTGCCAGTCATATTTTGCCATTCATTTGCCAGATATTTTGCCATTCATTTGCCAGTGTTATTTTGCTCATTTGCTAGTCATATTTTGCCCATTTGCCATTGTTATTTTGCCCATTTGCTAGTCATATTTTGCCCATTTGCCAGGGTTATTTTGCCCATTTTCTAGTCATATTTTGCCCTTTATAAACAGAGAAAAGAAAAAGGGAGCTGTGTTTTGGTCTCACTGTTATCTTGGCAGATTGATTAGTAGTTGTACGGCTGCTTGCTGGAAGTTTCACTCAAACGCTGGGTAACCTCAGCCCATAGACAAATAAATTGAAGAATCGGATTGCGGAGTGACCAAACCAGATAATGAACTTTGTATCCAACAAGTGTGATTTATTGTAAGATAAATAGTGGCTAGCACAATCCTGGAATCACAGCACACAGGAAGGATCCGCCTTACTCGTTTCGTGCCGGCTGGCACTTAATCATAGGCAGTCTTTGCCAGTGTTGTTATTATCCCCATTTGCCAGTATTATTTTGCCCATTTGCCAGTGTTATTTTGCCCATTTGCTAGTTATATTTTGCCCATTTGCCAGTGTTATTTTGCCCATTTGCCAGTGTTATTTTGCCTATATGCCAGTATTATTTTGCCCATTTGCCAGTTATTAAGTGGTCATAATGTTATGGCTGATATGTAAACATTGAATCTCCTAATACATTTGTAAAGCAGATTTCATGAGAAATCTTGAGAAAAGATGAAAGTTCAGTTTTATAATCCCTCAGAGTTACTGTATAACTAAAGGAAGGACATAGAAAAAAAACTGTATAAGTAATATAGTATGACATTAACAAAAATTGAGTAAATGCAAAGGTTCTTTAGTTTTTCATCCATTTGGAGCTGTTCACAGAAAGCATACCATTCCCAGAAAATGATGGAAATAGAAAATAGTTGTGATCAAGTGGTATTTACATATAAGTGGATCCACCTGCTGCAGCGCCTTTACAGAACTGCTGGTGCCTGCACATCTTGTACTATACATTAGTATTGTGGCAGATATTGCATGACTATTCAGATATTTTAAAGATGAAGTTGCTCCAAGGTGTGTCTTCTGATTGGACTGTGCCAGTCATGAACAAAAATCTCCCTATCAGGTTTGGAAATAGTAATTGTGTACATAGTTTAGGTACATTTTGTGCTGTTTTCCAGCCTTTGTCGGGCAGTGAAAGCATTAAATAGTGACATTGGCAACATTGTATTGTATTGTGTTAAAGTTTGAGTGTCCCTTATCCGAAATGCTTGGGACCGGCAGAATTTCGGATAACGGATGCTTACAGTTAATGGATCATTTCAGCAGCAGCAGCAGCCCTATAAATGCTCTACATTACCTAAATTCAATGTTAGCAACTTGCTTACATTGTATTTAGGTAATGTAGATTATTTATAGCCGTGGAGCTGGTGAACTTACCTGTTCCACAATACTGCCAAAATGATCCGTCCATGCGTGATAGTCCATTCCTCGTGTCAGAGTGCTCTGGGAACAGGGCCGACCAAAGACATTGTGCTGCCTGGTGTGAAAAAGGAAATGCTCTCCCCCACCCCCCAAGAAAAAAAGCCCACAGTCATAATAATTCAAACTAAAATGAAACTGATCAGGAAGTGATCATTTAATGCTAGACCACCTTTCTATATACAAAATTATATGGTGCGAGTATTGGCAGGCCATGATGTACCCTAAATGTTTGAACATTTAAACTTAATGTACAATATTTGAGTCATGGTATGGGTCAGTGGTCACATATTATGTTTTGGGGAATTTCACTGCCTATTTTCATAATAATAATGTTTGTTTTACCATTTCTTTCATTTCACCATGTGGGTGAGCTCTTAGAAAAAAATATTTTATTTTTATATTGCCACTAAAGCACTTCTTAAATACATAATTAAATATTTTTTTCAAAGAGCTCCCTCATAAAGTGAAAAGAAAGTAATGGTAAAACATTATTATGATAATACCCTGTGCAATTCCCTAAAACATAATGTGACCAGTGACCTATAATGAAATCCAGATAGATATAGTCAGAGGAGTTAACCCCTGGATTGCTTGACATATATAGGCAGTGTCAGATGAGGTAACCCCTTGGGTGGCTAGACAGATCTAGGTGGTGTCAGAGGTGTTAACCCCTTGGGTGGCTAAAGAGATCTAGGCAGTGTCAGAGGAATTAACCCCTTTGGTGGCTAGACAGATATAGGCAGTATCAGAGGAGTTACCCCCTTTATCCACACTCACTCACACTAACATACACACTGTTGCTAACATACACACACTGTCAGTTTTAACTTACCTGCTGCAGGTATCTCTTTGCTTTGACTTGGCTCTGTCCCTCCTCGTCTGAAGGAGGGACTGAGCCAATCACGGGAGTCTTCTGAACCCCAATTAGGAGAGTTGAGAGGTCTCACCTGATTAACTGAGACCTCCTTCTATCAAGCCCAGAAAAAAAAAGACTGCTGCATGGAGAAGCAAAGTGCTACCTCTGCCAGGGTGTCGCCTGGGGCATCTGCCCCAGTCTGCCCCATTAAAGGGCCAGCCCTGTCTGGGAACTACAATTTCCGTGAGCGATGACCTAATTTATGGCCTCCCAGGAGAGTGAAGCAAAGGAGCTTTACAACCTAGGGTGTCAGGACGGTGAGTATGGTTAACTAAAATGATACCCTATCCGAACTGACCCACATCGAAAAAAAAATCATATTTTGGGTCATTCCGGGTTTTGGGATACTTAACCTGTACATAGCATGTGTGTGTATTTGGCTGTTAACCACAGTTCATAGATAGTCTAAGTTGTGTGTTTATAAATATATATATATGTTTAGGGCTGCTATAAATAGCCTGGTGGGGGTGCTATTACAGGGTGCAAAGATATATTGGGCTTCATTCAATGATGCAAAATATCGCTTATTTGTTTTTAACTAAAATTTTTATATTGCTGTCTATGGGATTCAAATACATGAGATGAATATACTCAGGTCATTGAATAAACCCCAATGTGTAGAAGTGTTTCTCAACATTGGTCAAATGCATTGGGATCACATACAGTTGTTTCTAAAGTATTAAATGTTATCGCTTGATGTTTGTTTTTAGCATGTGCCAATTTATTTTTATAACATTGTCAAATAATAACAATGGGACTGCTGGCCTTATGACTGTTTGTTATTGCATACATGTGTAGCGGATTAAGAAAGGAGGAAGATGAATGTTCGTAAATTGTCATATTATCTCCCTGGTCAAAGTTATCTTGTTTGGGCAGTGGGTGGGGTAGTGTTCGACTCCACTGAGTCTACTGCTTAATTTAGCGTTGACCTGAATACTTTTCTGGATGAAAACATCCACCTTTTGGTATATCACTCCCTTTTTGCTTAGGACTACTAACAATGAAAAAGGAATGGTGAGAAGGGAAAATACCAGACCACTGAATTACCAAGGTTCACAGATATGGCTGACAGATGACAACCATAGGTAAGAACAGAAGGTAAACAAATGGAAGGCTTTGATTTAATTTTACACAGACAATGTCACACAGATTAAACATGCACCCCCTTGTGGTTAATGGGTAACAGAGTCTGTATAGCAAAGAAAAACAAGTGCTCCAGCATTGAGCAGACATCACTATGCAACTCTATAAAATGTGCACAGCCTTTAATCACACTGGTTACAGTTTTTGTTTTCAGAATCTTGTCGAGGAATTTATAATGTAGTGCAAGCAGCTCAACATCTCCATATCTAGGAAGTTGTGCTCTTATCTCCTTATGTCTTTATTTTCAGATATCATTCCATAGCTAAACACCACATGTGTTTTAGCTACAGTCTATCATTATGCTTCTGTCATTGCCAACTATATACTTTGTAGTAGTACATCTCTGGATATATAGCCTTTATCATAAAGATCTTAATAAGGTATATCACTGTGTTACACACATCTTTGTATATTTCGGACGCACATTATCAATTGTAATATGACAAAACAAATATCTGGTACTATTGTAATTAGGTTCCTGGATTGCGTAAAATTAATATTACCCTTTTCAACAAAAATTACTATGTTTATTGGACTCCTAGCTAACTCCTACTCAGGTTATGCAGCTCTTCTTGTGGCTGTAGCAGAGTAGGAGTGGCCATACCGATCATTTATACTTGACAGTTGTTCTAGCACGCTAAAAGCTTCTGAAATACCTAATTTCACTGTGATAGAATGAAACATTGTAATATTTATTTATTTCACTAACGTTTTTTTAAAAGGTCTTATTAATTCAAAATATATCCCTTGGGTAATATCCTATTTCATGTTAGAACGTAAATCAAGAGTTTACAACAATACAAATATATAAACAAGGAAAGTGAATTATCAAGGCATTTTATATAAAAAGAAACAATAAAATTACACACTGAATTACACAAAATGAAAGGTGAAGGGTGAATGTAGCACAGGTCATGTAGCAATACTGCTGAACACACATGGGATTCAGTATTTCTGTTATAGGTCTGACAGTCACTTTACATTTGACAGACGTTGGGAATACTTGAGTTTCTAACAATAAAGGTCTCTGGGGCAGTGTATTATTCTGTAATAATTAAAATGTCGTATTATATACTAGATTTCTCTCTCCCCAAAATGCTACAAAAACTGTGCAGGGTCACTGACCCAACAATAAAATATGTTTGAATACGACCTCATACTTTGTTATGGGTTATGATTTCTCACACTCGGAAATCTTGGGGAGTTAAAAAAAATGTAATCACCATTTCTTTTAGCGTCTATTCAATAAAGACAGAATTGTAGGGAACTGAAGTTTCAAACTTTAGGCCCATTTAACAGAGTTGGAAAAATTCTCCAATGTAGCTGAATGGAAGAATTTTTCCAAGGTACTTACTTTGGCCTTGTGTCAGTAACTCCCATCTTAGTTCCCTGCAATTCCCTGTTTATTGAGTAGTCCCTTATAATGGCAATGGAAGGTAATAGCCGGTGTGCCTTTTTCTTACAAATTTGTTCTTAAATGTCTGTCACAGCAGAACTTGTCCAACATTTGTCATGCTGAAAAGTGACTAACTTTTAAACATGAGTTATACCAGCGCTCAGGACGTCTGAGCAACAAGTGAAAGACCAGCGCAAACAACCAACATGTGTTGTGACTGTCTGTTATACATTGGCGCCAGTGGCTTTTTATACTAAAGTGTCAATGAACTATACAAATAAATACATTGTATGTTTGTGATTTATAAATTTCACTCAGATTTTGGACGTGTCTGACAACAGATGTTAATGATGATCCTTTAAAAATATAACCATACATTTCATTGGATGGGTAGGAGCCCTGAGTTTCTATATTATAGATAAATATGTTTGGATCACAAAGGAAATAATATTACAGTTAACTTCAGGGATGACAACAATTATGCTCTAATTTGAAAGAAATTAACTCATGGATTAATTGATCCTGCAAATTGACACTAAATCCTGTCACACTCAAAGAATTAACACCCAAATCAACTGCTAAGTAAACAATGTAAGTTAGAGAGCTTTCAGTGCAGGCAGAGAAACTTTTACAGCTTATATGTCTCCATGTGAAGCTCATGCACTTAGTTAGGAGATACATTGTTGTAAATAGACTCTGTAGAATAACAAACAAAGTAGAAGCAAGATAGTCCTTTTTTTCTGATGTCATTCACATAAATAATGAGGTTGTAAACAATTAATTGAGTCAAACAATTCAAAATAACACATGTTGATAATTTATTTACTGGCTTCTGCTGTGGTGAGTGTAATTACTCATTATGCAGTTGAAACTGTTATCTGATTGGAGGTGCAGTTTGGACCCTGTTCGGGGGTGAAGATGTGAGCCGTGTCTGAAGCCAGAATGTATAATCCTCTAAAGGCATCTGTATCACGTGTTCCCTCACAAACTGGAAAACAAAGTAAACAATAGAAAAATAAACAACAAATGCATACAAAATCCTACACAAGCTGAAACATTTACAAACATTCATGATAGAGACATGGAGTTAGGGCAATCTCCAATCACATATATATTTGTTTATTTACTATGTATATATTTACTACGGCACTTTTACCAAGTTTCGGAGCGCCTCTTTTCCCTGACCAGTTGTGTATTTTCTTGATTTTATTTTAATTTCCAATCAACTAATGTCTACGCTAAAAACAGTAAATAAATAAATAAATGAAATGACCAATCTGGAATTAAAGTTAAAGGTTCTGTAAATGCAGCTCCAACATGCAAATAGATCTTCACTGTAACAAGGAAAGGAAATAACTCAGAGACCCATTCTCTATTAATGCAAGTAAACAACATAATATAGCTTACAACAACACCCTAGCTCCAATGTTAAGTCTATGGAGGCAATAGCATGACTAAATTGTTTTCAAGGAAAGATGGTAACCCTATCTTCAGCCAGAAATAATTTGAATGAATTTCCGACCCCTGTCTATAACTTAATTGAGACAACCTCTTTCATTTTGGGAAGCTGGTACCATGTGCCTCACTGTACCATAAACTTTTCCCAAATCAGTGCTGTGCAACTTTTTGAAGTGGAGGGCTGTATACCATGCAGAAATTTGAGTTGGAAAGACTGAACATTATTAATTTCATGAGTAGAGTTGAGCGGACACCTGGATGTTCGGGTTCGAGAAGTTCGAGCGAACTTTGGAAAAAGTCCTGGTCCGTGCTCGAATTTGACCCCGGACTTGACCCCGAACCCGAACCCCATTGAAGTCAATGGGGACACGGACTTTTGGCCACTAAAATAGTCATGGAAAGGGCTAGAGGGCTACAAAAGGAATTAAAATGTGGGTAAGAGTAGGACAAGTGCCCTGCAAACAAATATGGATAGGGAAATAACTTCAAAAAAATAAAATACATACAAATTAAAAATACTGTACTATTTAGCACCCAAAACAATTAGAATTAGGTTCTATTTGACTCTCAGATGTAATACATGTAATGCTATTGCCATTCTATAAACCGAAATAGAGTCCCCATTCATAACAATATGTCAATTGACCTATTCTTATGAATGGGGACTCTATTTTGGTTTATAGAATAGCAATAGCATTACATGTATTCTATAAACCAAAAGTCTATAAACCGAACGACCTTCGGTTTATAGACTTTCGGTTTTTAGAATAGCATAGAATTACATGTATTCTATAAACCGAAAGTCTATAAACCGAACGACATTCGGTTTATAGACTTTTGGTTTATAGTCGAATCTCGAACTCCAACACGGACATACAGTGAAATGTCCGGGTTCGGGTTCGTGGCATGGACACCGTAATGTCCGGTACGAACCCGAATAGTGCGGTCCGGGTTCGCTCAACACTATTCATGAGAAATTAGGTGATTGCATGGGGAAATCAGGGCGAGTAACCCTGGACCCGATACATTTGATTAAGGTACTAGGAGCATTTAGATAGCTCCTGGCACCAGTTCTTATGGGGGGGGGGGAGTTCCAATTGTTCCAATTGTGAGGCAAATTGGACTATGAAATTCAACCCAATCCAGCAACTCCTTCCCTCTAAGCCACTACGGTAACCAGGTCAGGGGCCCCCATATGTGTTAAGGATCAGACAGCCATATCAGGAGCCCTTGGACATGGTTTCCATAGGGGGAGGAGTCACGGGACTGTGTTGCATTTCAAAGTCTAATTTGCCTCCCAATTCAGACCCCATTTGAGTAGCAATTTTTTTTTTATTTTCCCTGAAGGAAGTTTGAGATGAATTTGACAAATTTGTGGTAGAAGAAAGTCAATTTTTATTTTGTGAAATAGTACATGGAGGTCAAATTGGGAGGTCGGATTTTTTTATTTTTACGAAGTCAAATTCGACCTCCCAATTCAAACTCGTCTTGCTGTTTTTCTTTATTTTAGTGAATAGTCCCCATTCACATTTGTTTTCAACTCCAGGCATTGGAGTGGATAACTGAAAGGCCTCGCTAAACAGGATTATTGGATAGTTGAAGTCAAATAACAGCTGAATGACCAGACATGCTCTGCCCTCATGTATATAACACATTCCAGTCAGTGTTCAGGAAATGTAAGTTAAATGTAAAGGTTTATCTATCTACTGTATAAACAAGTCAATGTGTGATAAGTGCATGTTTAGAAATGGCTGAGCTTCATAGAACTGGGTGAGGGAAGATACCTGGGTTTAAATGTAACTAATAAATCCATTTTATGACTGCTTAGTGATGCCAAGAAGCAATCAGCAGTTTATAATTAAACTGTAAATAAAAATATGCTGTGTGAGTTTAGAATATCCTTTCTTCACATTACAATCCTTTACACTACTTAAAATAATTAAATTTGAAAAAGGATTTTGCTAATTCTATTTAGCTGAATTCAATTGTGCATCCTGTTATTTTATGGAAAAGTGACAGCTTGCATGTGTCATGGCACCCAGAAAGGAACAGAGGGAACTTTGGGTGCTAGTGACCAAAACTGAGGCGCAGGTGAGATGAGGTGAAATTAATATTTAATCTTTCTGACTTAACTGTGCATTGTACAGGGACAAACCTGGGGAATTCCTCCTGCAGGAAGAACACAGTGGACCCTGCATAATCCATTGTCTAGAACGATTCATTACAAATCATTTAATAGTAATGGAAAAAAGTAATCCAGGTAACTTAAATGGAATTTAAATTGGAGGAGGGACACACGTCATAGAGGCTTTCATTTTTCTTAAATTTTACAAGCAAACGAACTGTTAAATTAGGAGAGATCACCAACAAATAAATATGAACACATTGGATAAAACCCACTATCAAACATTATAAAATCATGTTATATAAAACTGACCTCTATGGCAACACTAATGTCAGGAGCACAAAGCTCCCAATTGCGAAGTCCACTAAGCATTTTCAAGAAAGCGTTGGGACGTATTCTAACGAACAGCTTCTCTTCTAACTTTTCAAGCATGGATAGTATCTTCTGGATCTTCTGGTTCTTCTTCATCGCCGGTGAGATTCTAGAGAGCAAAACAACAAACCTGTAATGTAAGGGGAAAAAAAATGGTAATAATGTTTTAAAATAGTACACAATTCAATTTGCACTAAAGGATATATTTAAAGGACCATTCCAACTTGAAAATGACCTGCTTTCATGTATGTCAAAGTTATGTAATTATAAAAATTCATGCATCTATTAAAATTGAAATATCTGTATTCTAACTGGGCTAAATTTACTCACACATATCAGGTTTGCAGCATTTATAGAACCTCTCACCCAGCCCTCAGCATTTGGCTGGATACTGGGAGGACAAGTAAATTTATAATTTTTATCATAAACTTTACATCTAGAGTGGAATCTAGAGTACCTCTCTTTTTATTTACAAAGCTGACTCAGTTGTAAAAGATGCATTTAAATATTCTCTGTTGTTTTCTTTGAGGATTGAAGGTCCTATTCTTTATTGAGCTGCACAATACTTATTCTTTTCACTTTATGATTTATCTCATAGCTCCATACTTTATTTCATGCAATCAGTGGAATAACTGAGCCACTTCCACTACATTGCACAGCTCCCAGTATAATTAGTGTCCTCAAGGAATCCTGGTTTTGTCCAGTACAAGATAAAACAGTATAAAGGAACGTAAGCCAAAAAAAAAAAGGATATCTTTACATCTTACCAATTGCTGGTGTCTGTATAGTCCTTTTCCTCCTTCACATGGTGATACGGTTTACGCATTCTCTCCAGGTCTTGGTGGAAATGACTAACCGTGTCTAAAGATCGATATTTCTGTAAGTTATATTCGTGACGCCGCCTGAAAGATCAAAACTAACGCAATGAACATGAATCTGTCTGACTACAGTCATGGGTTTTGACAATAGCTACAGCAATCCACTATAAGTTTAGCAAAGCTTATTCAATTGTACTGCAATCTTTAGAAGTGATAGACCTATACTATAGAGCTACACATGAAATGACGTCTCTTATGTTGAAAAACATTATTGCATCTGTACCATCTGTCACCATGAATAATTAAATAAATGATGTTATTTTAATTGTACTTTTCTTCTAGTCTAATTCAGCAGCCATACCATGTTTTGTTATTTATGAAGCAAAACAGAATAAAACATAGGTTGAGTATCCCTTAGCCAGACATCCGTTATCCAAAATGATCTGTTATCCAAACATTTTTGGGGGATTTTTCCACAAGTTGCAAATTCCACACACACTTGTCAGAATGCAAACAAGCAACAGTTTATCCAGTGTGAACCAGTGGCGTACATGCGCCGCACACCTAGCACAGAGCCGCGCTGTCTATTTCCGGAGTTTTGCGCTCCGAACAGAGAGCACACAAACCCTGGAAATACTCAATCTGTTGCAAATTCGACCAGCATGAAAAGTATACAAAAATTCATATGTATCTCATGTATTTCTGGGAGTTTGTGTGCTGTCTGTTAGCAGCACGGAAACCCCTGGAAATACAAAAGATAGATTGTGCCCCTGAGTGACCCCCTTAAGCTGTAATTTAGCCTTTCCATGCATGCTCAAATTCCCATACACCCACAAAGGCTAATACAAGGCACATGCGCAGGCCTGACACGCCAACGGCAGGTTCCCAATGATGCCTCACATCACGGATACATCACAGTAAAAGTTATTTATTTTCTCTATACAGTATTTGCATTGATACTAATGTATTTCATGAGCGGTGAGAGGCTTTTATATATCTTATTGGTGAAAATGATCAGTTATCCGAAATGACCTGTTATCCAAAATATTTCTGGTCCCAAGCATTTTGGATAAGGGATACTCAACCTGTAATAAAGAATAAATGCATTAATAGTCCAATAATAGTTATATACATAGTTATATACTGGGCTGCTTAACAGACCGTTTAATCTGTGGCTCAGAAACAACTATAAAAGTGTGCCTTCTACCGAGTATGAGGTAAGAGGAAGAGAACAGATAATTGAATATCCACAAACAAATTCACTGCAGAAGGCCTTGCAGCCGAAATGAGAATAGATGCACCTGAAAAATGGCTTGTAATCCAGAACAGTAAAGGTTTAAACTAATACAAAAGTTTCAAACCTGTGCAATGCTTAAAATGAAATGTTTTCAAGACTTATGAGTATTATTACAATGCAATAAAATGCAAGATATATAAAAAAAAACTACTGAGATTAAATCTGGAGCATATAATTATTTAACTACACATTGTCCCCTTCTGTGGCTGCTTGAATCTTTGCACCACCATCTTTGTCCTTCCATTCTGCCCTGTTGTAAAGGCATTAATAAAGCATTCAAGCTTTCAGTGCCATAGCTTTCTTAAAATAACAAAAAAAAAAGATTCTTCCCCCTCCCAGTCAGTTGTCTAATGTTGGCAAACATGGCCAGAACAGCTGGTTTGGGTGTGGAATGAATCAGTGACACTCTTCATATTCTCTAGTCTGGCAAAATGCTCATAAGTAATCTGTTTACTTTGCTCACTGTCAGTAGTATACCAAGTAAACAAGATAGTAACTGTAATTACAACTGACCTTTCGATAGCCTCCACCTTGTCATGGAAGTGCACATCTGCCTCATCAGCGACTTTAAAGAACTTGTCTCTCAACTTTCTGAATGAGCTTAACTTCTTTTTAACGAAGAGGCTTATGGCTGAACAAGAGGTAGTAGGGGAGCTGCAGCAGACAGTGATAAGAACAGCAATGTTAAAGCTAATTAGTATTATTCATGAAAATCCAGGGTAACTCTATTTTCCATATTAGTAGTTTTCCCATTTGTTTGAGTATAGAAATGTATAGAATTGTAACTGTGCACTCTGTATGATGTGTAGATTTTGAAGCACATATTATATGTTATTATGTTTTGTTAATGATGGACATATGGGAAACTTTAATACACTGACCAAAATTCTGACTTATAACAGACATCACATCACAGTACTGTACTGGTTTTCTTTATACACACGTTGAGTAATCTTACACATATCTGCAGAGAAACAAATATTCTGATGTACCTTATGGGTCTTTGTGTCAGGGGCTTAGTGTTGTCTTGTTCCTCTGAGATAAATGCTTCTTTGATATCAGCATCATATTGGTTCCTGTAAGAGACAGGCATTTACAATGTAGGAGTTTTAACAGTATTTCAACATCTCTGACACTTCATGTGATTAAATATATAAAAAGGCTGCAAGTAAAAGCTCCAAGTGTACCAGGGATCTTTTTTTTTACACCTACCACGTAGAACAACTAACATCTTTTTATAGTTTCTAGAACACTTCTGGTTTTACAATGCTTAACCATGGCTACATATAGTATAAGTGGAAAATGCATTATGTTTCTCAAAAAAGTTCTTTCATTAGACCTGGACTTTTTGGGGGGGCATATCCTGATAAACATGTATCTAGAGACTAAAGAAAATAACCCAGTTCAAATAGATTTTTCAATGGGAATGGCTGACTGGACTTGGGAACAGATTTGAAGAACACTGACATAGATTATCAAACCTTAAGCCTATTTCCTGCATGTAACATGCAGAGAATATGGACTATTTAAAAGAAACCCACATTAGTAATCACAAACTGAATGTTTTCACACATACCTTATGGGACTGTGCTTCTTATTACTTTCTTCGTCATCTAATTCCTTTCTGACACTCTCTGCAATCATTTCAATCAACCCCTGCAAGTCTGATATAAATGTAGAAGGAAAACATTTGTCTCAATCATTTTAGTCATCAATAAACCTCAACATTTCAGATAGCCGATGAAAGAATTGTTTGGTTTTTGGGACAATGTCATGAATGTTTTTTTTTTCTTATTTTTGTTGAACAAGACAAAAACATTTTATAAAAACTAATATAGACACATTTACATCATTTTACACAAATTATAACTGTGATTCACTTACAGTTGTAGGATAAGTTTATAATGTATACATTTTGCACTAGCTGTTTTGTAAAACAGTATTAAAAATAATGAAACAGCTCTATCTTCTCTAACAGGTTAGTTTAGTTTTCTAATATGTGAGTCATGAATGGCTGTTTGTTTTTATACAGGATGCAATTACCCAACTATACAGCAGTGTACTATATGTTACCAAATTTCAACACAACTTGCACTGAAGCCAATTCAACATGGCGAGTTAAAAGGTGGCACTATTAATATTTTAGAATTTCCAGCAGAAATAGAATTGTAACCTTTAGTCAAACCAGCGCAGGATTTACACAGATCTTCCTCAGGCAGAGAATGGTTACGTATTGTGAGTACTGTTCATAGTACTCTCTTGATAACATGTTAAACACGTAAACGCCTGATAGTTTCACCTTCTATGCCATGACCTACTGGATAGAATTCAAGAATGCCTCAAGGACAAATAAAATAGATATTTTATTATGGGCCCATCAGGAGGTCAGCTGGGTCTTATCTAAGTTTCTGTTGTTTAATGTTTAGCTGGCTTTGAATCAGCTATTTACATGTATTTAATTTTATACATTATTTTATTATAATAAATTATGTTTATTTGGATACTTTTAACATTGGTAAATTGCTGATTTTGCTGTTATACAAATAGAAAACCCTCCTTTAGCCAGGTTCCTATTCTGTGCCTTCCTCTCTGTTTTTACTTTTATGTTATTTGAGGATACATTTCTTGGTGGTCACATAACGTTTTATTTAACAATAATAATAATAACAACAAAGTGTTTAACACCTTCATGACTGGCCTGTTTTGGTCATGTTGTATGTTAAGGACCGTGGCAGTTTTAACACTTTCTGCAGTGTTCCTAGGGTTATGTGCCAGGTACAGGGCCACATTTGTAATATGGCCATTGCAGCTTTGAAATGTGCCATTTGTATGTATTGCTTGCAGACTATATGTCCTATCATGCTCAGCCAGCCAAAAGTGACCTTAGCATCACAGGAAATGTAGTCCATAGATTGTTGCTAGCCTGCGGCTACATGGTTTTTAAAATAAAATATCCCTAGAAGAACAATGACAGTCAATATTTATATAATCTTAAATAGAGTTATCTTAAACAGGGTTGAGTACCCCTTAAAGTGTGTATGTGCCTTTACTCTAGGGTTAGGTTTATGATGAACCCTAGCCTTTGGGTTAGGATGGTAAAATAAAAGGTTCTTTTTAATTATTAAACAACCTGTCAGATGCTGGGGGGGGGGTTTGGGGAACCATGGGCAGACTGCTACTACTATCCTTAGTCTCTCCCTGCCTCACGATTGCTGTGGAGCAGGGAGAGACTATGTCTGTCAAAGCAGGAACTTGCTTTGACAGCTATTAACATCCAAATCGCTGTGATTGGCTGTCACAGCAATCGGATAATTCCAGTCGGGCCTCAGTAGACATGGCTGAAGTGCCTCGGTACCATGTCAGTTTTATTCTGATCCCGGTACGCTAGTGTGCAAACGGCAACTGGCTCTGCATGAAAGTTCAGGACCATCATCCCTCCTAATGGGGATGTTTGCCATGACGGTTCAGGAGCGCCATCGGTCGTGAAGGAGTTAACCAAGAACGATACGTTCAGATATTCTCTGGTTTTCATGTACGTTCTGAGGATGTTAATTTTTCTCAACAACCAGGAGATGCTAGTTCATACAATTAAATAGACAGGCAGCATTCTTTATCATTCAGTTAGTACACTATGTATGCTATTACTGGGTCATTAAAGGTTCTGTAAAGATGCTTTAATTGCCAACTTTCATTACATTAGTGTTGGGCCTGACGACTGTCACATTGAATCTACTTGCATTTTTTGAATTAGCATGTGTATAAGACAGGGCTCGACAAACCCCGGGCGCTGGTGCCGTTCCCTACATGGCCCAGTTGCCATGTTGGATTTTTACAGCGCGAGGGGGGTAGGCTGTGCAGATCGCACAGATGGCAAGCTCCGCCCCCTCGCGCAACGCATGTGAGTGCTGGGTGTCGTCACTTGACAACCCAGCACTCAGCCGAAATAGCAAGGAAGATCGGCTGCAGCACGAATGTTCCTCCTCCCCTGCAATGAGGTAAGGCAGCAGGGAAGGAACATTTGTGCTGCAGCCGATCTTCCTTGCCATTTCGGATGAGTGCTGGGTTGTCACGTGACAACACCCAGCACTCACAAGTTAAGAAAGGGAAAAAAAACAACTTTTGTATGTGTGAGGTGTATATGTGTATGTGTGAGGTGTATATGTGTATGTGAGGTGTGTATGTGTGAGATGTAATATGTGTATGTGTGTGGTGTATATGTGTGTGTATATGTGAAGTGGGTTGGTGTGTGTGTGTGTATGTGAAGTGGATTGGTGTGTGTGTGTGTATATGTGAAGTGGGTTGGTGTGTTTGTGTGTGTGTGTGTGTGTATATGTGAAGTGGGTTGGTGTGTATGTGTTTATGAATTGCGTGTATGTTTGCGTGGTTGTCTGGCTCCTTAAACATTTTCCTGGCTCCTAGAAATAAATTAAATGTGTCAAGCCCTGGTATAAGATGCTCCAAATAGCTTCCAGCCTTATAGACCAGGTTCCTGGTGGTTCCCTGCTAAGATAACTTGCAATGATATTGTCTGAAACTTAGAGAAAGTTATTCATTTTGCAAATTAAATATTCCTTCTTTCTGAGATGCAGACATACACTTTTAACAATTTTCAAAGTATTACTTTTGTAAACTTGCAAACGCTGCGGGTTTATTACAAATATATTTTTCTGACAAGTGAAAAAATGTTTTAAATTCAAGGTAATTAAAACGTCCTGCATAAAAATTGCAGGTTTTGCATATCCCAGTTGCAGAGTAGTTATCTATACATCACTATGGAATGCAGTAACAGAAGCTATGCCAATTGCACTTCATCATAGTGCCTGACCAGTCCAAATACAAAATGAAACCTTAGGGTGCAGAAAACAGATTCAAATTAATCAACCAAACCTTGTGTTTGTTCAAACCTAAATAAATATATTATAAGCTCTGACCATCTACTGAGGGATATATGTGAACATAAAATTCAGATTGCGCATCCCCAATGATCACATATAACAGTTAAGATAATCTTTATATTTGCTGTACTTGTTCACAATATAAATAAAACAAGGTTTTATTAGCCATTAAATGTTTCAAGCACGAAAGAAGTCAGACAATAAAGCACGAATTAAAGAACAAGTTATAAAAGAAACTCAGTCTCACTGATTCTAAATTAAGAATTTGTGGAGAGAGTTGTTGGAATAAGAGCAGAGGCATCACTAGGGTTGGTGTCACCCGGTGCGGTAACTCATGGTGTCACCCCCCCTGGATTTCCTCCAATACCATGCCAAACAGATTCCTTAGTAATGCCAGTCAGACGGCCCATTAAATATGCCACAGACAGGAGACCCACAAATTAAGTCACACACAAGAGCCCCATAACTATGACAGACACAAGAGCCCCATAACTATGACACACACAAGAGCCCCATAACTATGACACACATAAGAGCCCCATAAATTATGCCACACCAGAGCCTCATTATTTATACCTCAGCTTGGAGCCTAATTAATTATGCCACACACACAGACGCCCTTTAATTATGTCACACACAAGCGCCCCATAATTATGCCACACAAAAGAGCCCTTTAATTATGCCACACATGGGGCCCATTAAATATGCCACACATGGGACCGCCATTAAATATGCAACACACAGGAGCCCCATGAGGTGACAATTGTCCAATTATAAAACAATACATATCTATACACACAGACATCTCTCTATAACTAGTTGCATTTATACTGATTTGATTTTTTAAAATATTATATTCAACAATTTTTATATGTAATATGCCACAGTGCCCCACATAACTAGCCAGTGTCACCTCATAGTGCATATTATTTTGCCCCACAGACCATGCCACAGCATCACTTTGCCAATTAAAATAAACCAGTTTTCCCATTAATATGCCAGTGTTTGTCCATAAATATGGCACAGCCAATTTGTCCAATAATATGCTAGTATTATTTTGCCACTCAATATGCCAGCATTTAACCCCTCAATATGCCATTCTTTTGCCATTAAATATGTCTTTCTTCTGCTATTAAATATGCCAGTATTTTGTCACTCAATATTCTAGCATTTAACCCCTCAATATGCCAGAATTGTGCTACTAAATGTGACATATTTAGCCATTTAATATGCAATGATTTTGCCATTCAATATGCAGTGATTTAGCCATTTAATATGATAGGATTTTGCCATTCAATATGCCAGGATTTAACCCCTCAATATGCCAGAATTTTGCCATTCAATATTCCAGCATTTAACCCCTCAATATGCCAGACTTTTGACACTCAATATGCCAGTATTTTGTCACTCAATATGCCAGTATTTGTCACTCAATATGCCAACATTTAACCCTTCAATGTGCCAGTATTTTGCCATTAAATATGCCAGTATTATTTTGCCACTCAATATGCCAGTATTATTTTGCCACTCAATATGCCAGTATTTTGTCACTCAATATGCCAATATTTAGCCACTCCATATTCCAACATTTAACCCCTTAATATGCCAGAATTGTGCCACTCAATATGCCAGGATTTAACCCCTCAATATGCTAGGATTATTTTGTCACTCTATATGCCAGAATCTTTCCATTCAATATGCCAGGATTTAACCCCTTTATTTGCCAGCATTTTGTCACTCAATATGCCACCATTTAACCCCTCAATATGCTAGAATTGTGAAACTCAATATGCCAGGATTTAACCCCTCCAAATGCTAGTATTATTTTATCACTTAATATGCCAGAATGTTGCCACTCAATATGCCAGGATTTAACCCCTCAAAATGCTAGGATTTAACCCCCTCAACATGCCAGCATTTAACCCCTCAATATACCAGAATTGTGAAACTCAATATGCCAGGATTTAACCCCTCAATATGCCAGCATTTAACCCCTCAATATGCTAGAAATGTGAAACTCAATATGCCAGGATTTAACCCCTCAATATGCTAGTATTTTGTCACTTAATGTGCCAGAATTCTGCCACTCAATATGCCAGGATTTAACCACCTCAATATGCCAGGATTTAACCCCTGAATATGCCATGATTTAAACACCTAAATATGCCAGGATTTAACCCCCTCAAAATGCCAGGATTTAACCCCCTCAATATGCCAGGATTTAACCCCTCAATATACCAGCATTTAACACATCAATATGCCAGAATTGTGAAACTCAATATGCCAGGATTTAACCCCTCAATATGCTAGTATTATTTTTTCACTCAATATACCAGGATTTAGCCATTCAATATGCCAGGATTTAACCCCCTCAATATGCAAGGATTTAACCCCTCAATATACCAGCATTTAACACATCAATATGCCAGAATTGTGAAACTCAATATACCAGGATTTAACCCCTCAATATGCTAGTATTATTTTGTCACTTAATATGCCAGAATGTTGCCACTCAATATGCCAGGATTTAACCCCTCAAAATGCTAGGATTTAACCCCCTCAACATGCCAGCATTTAACCCCTCAGTATGCCAGAATTGTGAAACTCAATATGCCAGGATTTAACCCCTCAATATGCCAGGATTTAACCCCTCAATATGCTAGAAATGTGAAACTCAATATGCCAGGATTTAACCCCTCAATATGCTAGTATTATTTTGTCACTTAATGTGCCAGAATTCTGCCACTCAATATGCCAGGATTTAACCAATACAGATCTGAAGTTCTAATCAAGTGCCTCATTTAAAAAAGAAACTTGGACGCCCATGAACTAAAAATATTTTTTAATAAGGGCCAAGACTACCTTTTGAATGGTAAACCAATTGTGCATCATTCAAAAATTATTCACCCATAGTCTTGGTATGCAAACTAAGAGGAAGCCATTTGACAGAGCAGTGATCCACGGAAGCAGAGGGAGACAGTGGGGATTTTTATACAGTGGCTGCGCCGGCGCACTGGCACAACTCGAAAGTAGTTGTTTGGTGCATGCAGAGCAGGCTCCTGAAAATTTTCAGGCATCTGCACGTGCTGACCCCCAGTATATCTACACGATTGGTGTGTGTATGTGTCAATCATGCCACAATTAACTAATAGCAGGAGGGATAAGATAAGCATCTATTCGATAGCGGTATGTACGGTGTACCAACCAGCAATGCATGTCACGAAGCAGCCTGACGGTCTCCATTGGGAAAAATGTTTTTTAATCAAGCAAAAAATAACAACAATAATCACAAAGTATGTAACTGGTTAATTTACACTGACATACTTTACATTTTCAAGTACATTTTGGGTATGTTACAATTTCCCAACATCCAGGGCACATATGTTTCGGTCTGTTTAAAATTTGTTTGGGATGTTTAAGATTCAATTGTGATGAAGTAAAGAGAGAGGAAATTCAATCCATTTAAAAAAAAAAAAAAAAAAAGCTCATCAAGGAACATAGCAAATAATTTGTCAAATGTGCTGATTTTACAATTAGAGGTCTGATAATGACTGTATGAATATTTTTAATATATTATTTGATCTGAAATATTAATGGTTCTCAAGACTTCCAACACTCTACATTTGTCATAGGCGCTTTAACGTCTATTCACTAAGCAGTAATCTGTGGTAAACTGACAAGTGAAAATACTTGGCTATTAATGTCTGATTTTTGGAGTTCACTTGCCAGTACACCACAGTTCACTTTCTAGTCAATAGACACCACTGTGTTAGACAGATGGGTTTTTGCAAGTATATATTTAGTTTGTTAGGTGACCTACCATTTCAGAATGATTCTAACATGTTGTTTTTGCAGGATAAAAAACTCAGTTGCCTTATATACTTACTGTCCTATTCAGGGTACCAGGTCAAGATACAGCCCCTCTGGAATCTACCATCTGTAGCCATATACACCCTTAGATGTGCAGATTAAGTGGCCATGTTGAATTCAGTTTCCTCCCTGGGATTTGGTAAAACACCCATAATGTCATATTATTGTTGCTGGGATTAAAACTTCCCAGCAGAAAATGAAACTGAATGCCAAGCCTCTATATTGAATGGACTGCTGCTATGCCAGAGTTACTGTCTCTAATTCACTCTAATAAACTATTTTAATATCCTTGAAACTGATCCCATGGAGATGAGACTTTTAGAGGGACCAAGCCTCTCAGAAGTTACAAATGCTGATTTAATGGCTATGCTTGCCTATTAGATATGTGCGTTCTGTCATTACTGATTATATACCCTGAGCAGATGCCTTATACAATTTTTTCAAGGATATTTATGTAATAAGAAAATTCAGTTTGATTTTCAAGACTGCTTTTAGAAAAATGAACAAACTTGGCTACTTCTGCCTTGTTTTGGCTGAGATGAAACTCTAATTTGCAATGCAAGAGCCTTGAATACAGCCTATTTAAAAATTGGCACATTGACCCTTCTGATGATATGGCTATCCAGACGGTCTGTTATATAAATAATGCAACAGCAGTTATAACGTTCATAAATAAGTGTGTACTGTGCAGCGTAACATGCCAACAAAAGAGCCTTTGTACATTATATACAGAACTGTGCTTCTATAATAAACGGAGTACATTAAGCGACCCCCCCCCCCTCGACTCGTAGGACATTATATGCAGTCCTTAAATACTGGGCTCAAACGTGTGTAGGATGGCATGTATTTAACATGTCATCACGGCAAACCATAGCCATTAAATCAGCATTTGTAACTTCTGAGAGGCTTGGTCCCTCTAAAAGTCTCATCTCCATGGGATCAGTTTCAAGGATATTAAAATAGTTTATAAGAGTGAATTAGAGACAGTAACTCTGGCATAGCAGCAGTTCATTCAATATAGAGGCTTGGCATTCATTTTCATTTTCTGCTGGGAAGTTTTAATCCCAGTAACAATAATATGACATTATGGGTGTTTTACCAAATCCCACGGAGGAAACTGAATTCAACATGGCCACTTAATCTGCACATCTAAGGGTGTATATGGCTACAGATGGTAGATTCCAGAGGGGCTGTATCTTGACCTGGTACCCTGAATAGGACAGTAAGTATATAAGGCAACTGAGTTTTTTATCCTGCAAAAACAACATGTTAGAATCATTCTGAAATGGTAGGTCACCTAACAAACTAAATATATACTTGCAAAAACCCATCTGTCTAACACAGTGGTGTCTATTGACTAGAAAGTGAACTGTGGTGTACTGGCAAGTGAACTCCAAAAATCAGACATTAATAGCCAAGTATTTTCACTTGTCAGTTTACCACAGATTACTGCTTAGTGAATAGACGTTAAAGCGCCTATGACAAATGTAGAGTGTTGGAAGTCTTGAGAACCATTAATATTTCAGATCAAATAATATATTAAAAATATTCATACAGTCATTATCAGACCTCTAATTGTAAAATCAGCACATTTGACAAATTATTTGCTATGTTCCTTGATGAGCTTTTCTTTTTTTTTTAAATGGATTGAATTTCCTCTATCTTTACTTCATCACAATTGAATCTTAAACATCCCAAACAAATTTTAAACAGACCGAAACATATGTGCCCTGGATGTTGGGAAATTGTAACATACCCAAAATGTACTTGAAAATGTAAAGTATGTCAGTGTAAATTAACCAGTTACATACTTTGTGATTATTGTTGTTATTTTTTGCTTGATTAAAAAACATTTTTCCCAATGGAGACCGTCAGGCTGCTTCGTGACATGCATTGCTGGTTGGTACACCGTACATACCGCTATCGAATAGATGCTTATCTTATCCCTCCTGCTATTAGTTAATTGTGGCATGATTGACACATACACACACCAATCGTGTAGATATACTGGGGGTCAGCACGTGCAGATGCCTGAAAATTTTCAGGAGCCTGCTCTGCATGCACCAAACAACTACTTTCGAGTTGTGCCAGTGCGCCGGCGCAGCCACTGTATAAAAATCCCCACTGTCTCCCTCTGCTTCCGTGGATCACTGCTCTGTCAAATGGCTTCCTCTTAGTTTGCATACCAAGACTATGGGTGAATAATTTTTGAATGATGCGCAATTGGTTTACCATTCAAAAGGTAGTCTCGGCCCTTATTAAAAAATATTTTTAGTTCATGGGCGTCCAAGTTTCTTTTTTAAATGAGGCACTTGATTAGAACTTCAGATCTGTATTGGTTAAATCCTGGCATATTGAGTGGCAGAATTCTGGCACATTAAGTGACAAAATAATAC
This sequence comes from Pelodytes ibericus, assembly GCA_036172795.1. Taxonomy (NCBI): domain Eukaryota; kingdom Metazoa; phylum Chordata; class Amphibia; order Anura; family Pelodytidae; genus Pelodytes; species Pelodytes ibericus. The sequence goes on along the minus strand of CM069860.1, from coordinate 142,865,896 downwards.
TAGCATATTGAGGGGTTAAATCCTGGCATATTGAGTTTCACATTTCTAGCATATTGAGGGGTTAAATGCTGGCATATTGAGGGGTTAAATCCTGGCATATTGAGTTTCACAATTCTGGCATACTGAGGGGTTAAATGCTGGCATGTTGAGGGGGTTAAATCCTAGCATTTTGAGGGGTTAAATCCTGGCATATTGAGTGGCAACATTCTGGCATATTAAGTGACAAAATAATACTAGCATATTGAGGGGTTAAATCCTGGTATATTGAGTTCTGCTGCAGTGGACTGCAGTGGGGTACCACATGTCAGATGAGACCACTTTAAGTGGCATCACTCTGACAGGCTAAATTTAGTTGAGAGGTTAAATGTAAGTGACATTGTGAAGTCTTTCAGTATTTTGGCAGGGGCCCACAAGGTCTGTAAAGACCCTGATTGGGTATCTACCTATGTGTCCATGCAATTGTGTTGCTTTGGTCATTAAGGACCATAGCACCCTTCAGCATGAAAGTGTTAAGACCTTTATTCAAGGCTAGAGTAGCCAAGTTTCTGAATGGCCTTAATTCTGAAATTACAGTGCCTTACAAAAGTATTCACCCCCCTTGACTTTTTACCTATTTTCTTACATTACAGCCTTAAGTTCAATGTTTTATTAATCTGAATTTTATGTGATGGATCAGAACCCAATAGTCTAAGTTGGTGAAGAGAAAAATATATACATAAAACTATTTTTTAGAAATAGAAAACAGATTGGCGTGTGCGTATGTATTCACCCCCTTTGTTATGAAGCCCATAAAAAGCTCTGGTGCAACCAAATACCTTCAGAAGTCACATAATTAGTGAAATGATGTCCACCTGTGTGCAATCTAAGTGTCACATGATCTGTCATTACATATGACACCTTTTTTGAAAGGCCCCAGAGGCTGCAACACCTAAGCAAGCGGCACCAGTAACTAAACACTGCCATGAAGACCAAGGAACTCTCCAAACAAGTAAGGGACAATGTTGTTGAGAAGTACAAGTCAGGGTTAGGTTATAAAAAAAATATCCAAATCTTTGATGATCCCCAGGAGCACCATCAAATCTATCATAACCAAATGGAAAGAAAATGGAGACGGCCGCCAAAACTCACGGACCGGGCAAGGAGGGCATTAATCAGAGAGGCAGCACTAAGCTAACCCTGGAGGAGCTGCAGAGTTCCACGGCAGAGACTGGAGTATCTGTACATAGGACGACAATAAGCCATCCAGTTGGGCTTTATGGCAGAGTTTCCAGAAGAAAGCCATTACTTTCAGCAAAAAAGAAAATGGCACGTTTTGAGTTTGCGAAAAGGCATGTGGGAGACTCCATAAATGTATGGAGGAAGGTGCTCTGGTCTGATGAGACTAAAATGGAACTTTTCGGCCTTCAAAGAAAATGCTATGTCTGGTGCAAACTTAACACATCACATCACCCAAAGAACACCATCCCCACAGTGAAACATGGTAGTGGCAGCATCATGCTGTGGGCATGTTTTTCAGCAGCTGGGACTGGGAAACGGGTCAGAGTTGAGGGAAAGATGGATGGTGTATAATACTGGGATATTCTTGAGCAAAACCTGTACCACTCTGTGCATGATTTGAGGCTAGGACGGAGGTTAACCTTCCAGCAGGACAATGACCCCAAACATACTGCTAAAGTAACACAAGTGGTTTAAGGGGAAACATGTAAATGTGTTGGCATGGCCTAGACCTCAATCCAATAGAAAATCTGGTCAGACTTAAAGATTGCTGTTCACAAGTGCAAACCATGCAACTTGAAGGAGCTGGAGCAGTTTTGCAAGGGGGAATGGGCAAGAATCCCAGTGGTAAGATGTAGCAAGCTCATTGAGACTTATCCAAAGCGACTTGGAGCCAAAAGGTGGCTCTACAAAGTATTGACTTTAGGGGGGTGAATAGTTATGCACATTGACTTTTTCTGTTATTTTGTCCTATTTGTTGTTTGCTAAAACAAGTGACCTGTTCATTAACAGAAATGTACAAAGAACAAGAGGTCACCCCCTGAGACTGGAAGATTTCATAGACAGCAAAGGAAGGGATTCTTTACGGTAAGGACAATAAAGTTATGGAACTCACTGCGTAGAGAGGTGGTGCTCTCAACTACATTAGGTGCATTTAAAAATGGTCTGGATGTTTGTTTGTTTTTTAACCCCTTAGTGACCGAGTGCTATGTTGCATTTGACGTGCCTTGAAGACCAGAATTCCATTATTTTTGTCATACGTTTACTGAACTGTGAATTTCTTTCTTTGTGTTCAGTCCACCCACACAAATTATATATCATTTTTTAAAGGACAGATAGGGCTTTCATTTGATACTATTATTTTCATCATATGATATCATTTACTATTAAAAAAATAGAAAATATGATGAAAATATGGCATAAAAAACACTTTTTCCAACTTTGACCTGATTTTTTTTTTTACACAATTACAAATGGTAAAAAATACCCCGTCTATATATTTCTACTATTTGTCCTGAGTTTAGTAATATCAATGTTTCCTTGTTTGTCTATGTTTTATTTCACGTAATAGGGCAATAAACAATATTAGTGTTTTTTTTTGTTTTCTAACCATTTTCTTCTACAGTGATTTTTTTAACCCGAACCCTAAATTTACCCCAACTCTAAATTTAATCTAACCCTAAATTGACCCCCACCCCTTAATCTAACCCTTGTAATCATCCGAACCCCCATTTAACCCTAATTATTACCCTATTTGGACCCTAACCCTAGATCTAGGTTCAGTAGATCAAGGGTTAGCTTTTGCCATTTATTTATTTATTTTATTTATTTATTTAATTAATTTTCTATTTTTAACTGTAATACCGCCTAACTGCCTGTAGGGGCAGTCAAGTAGCGGTTTCAGAGCGACGGAAGAGATTTTTTTTTTCTCTCTTCCGTCGCTCTCCTCTGGGCATGCTGTATCGGAGGAGCATGCTCCTCCGATACAGCACACACCCGCGATCACCGGGTGATCGCGGTGCCCAGGAGGGCACAGATTGTGTTGCATGATGCCTCGATAGAGGCATCATGCAACACTTTAACACACATAGGCAGTGATGAGCTTTCACTGCCTATGTGTGTTTGCGCGCATACGATCACATTCGCTGTGATCGTATGCGCGCGGGGGGGTCGAGGGGGGGCTGAAAGCCCTCTCAGAGGCTGCTTCGGATCTGAAGCAGCCTCTGAGAGTAGCTGCAGGCATGTAGTGTTGCGCTAATGAGCGCAACACTACATGAAAACGGAGGACGTATATATACGTCCTCATGGTCCTTAAGGACCATGCTTTTCAGGACGTATATATACGTCCACATGCGTTAAGGGGTTAAGAAAAGCAGAATATACAGGACAATTAATAATACAATAAGCATTAATAATAGAGATTCTTAATCCAAGGAGAAATATGATTGCCCTTTGGAGTCAAGAAGGAATTTTCCCCCTAGGAGGAAAAATTTGAAATAGGTTCCTTAGGTTTTTTTTCCTTCATTTGGATCAAACGCGGGAATGATAGGTAGAAGGGTTGAACTTGATGAACTTGTGTCTTTATTCCACCTAAATTACTATGTTACCTTCTGAATAACTAAATTACACAGTACTTCTTGACAAGGACATTTAAGAGACACTTACAGTCAGATAGTGGTTCTTCATCTTCCTCCTTGCTTAGCTTTCCCTGGTTGTGGAGAGAACTGTTAGCTGTAGATTCAAAATCTTCTCCTGCTTCTTGAATGGCCTCTGAGGATATTGTGCCCCCTGCATCTGAGCTTGGAATGAGTGAGGACACACTGCTCATCATTGGTGTGGGGACGGATGACAATCCACTGACGAGTGAGGTACTAAGGAAGGAAGACTTGCGTGATCGTTGTAAGTAGCTGCGGCCAATTTTTTGATTCTGTTTTTTACTCTAAAAAATTGGATAACATATAGAATGTAACTTAGTGAGGGCATTTGGACCAATAGACAATGACACCATTTAGAACATATTTATTTTCAGAATGTACCAGAATACATATTAGCTTTAAAGTGACAATAATGGCTAAGAAAAAAATAATCACCAAATAAATGTTTTTAATAAAATATACTTTTGTATCTAACTATAGAAACACTGATCTTTCAATATTTACATAAGTAAATAAACTCCCTATTATGCATAATTAACTTTCAAATGATATAGCAGCTTGAATGTGCTCTAATTGTTCAGCATCACAATAACTGGTGTGCAAACTTAAATGTCAAAGAATTCTAACAGTGATTGTCAATCTATGGGGAGCAGCATGGACATTTTGGTGATTTAAATTGTGAAGAAAATAGACTTTATTCAGTCTTTTCTTCTGTCTTCGGGCTTTTTGCCTACAGTATTGCTTGTAGGAGGATTCCTCATAAAAGCCAGTTGTTTTTTTAATAAAAACCGTCATTCCTGTTTCACCCTTCATGAAGTCTGGACTCATCTTTGGGGGATATTCGATTTGCTGGGGAGAAACGTCTTGGAAACTGTGTTCATCTACAGTATTCCTCTACTCCTGGCTGCAGCTATAATCACTCATGCTTGGCTAGTGGGAAAGGAATATAAGACAGCAGTACCATAGTCACTGTAGGTCATAACAACTGGTGGCAAGCGACGGGATCGAATGGGACGCATAAAGACAACTGGTGAATGGCCCAGCAGTACGAGAAACTAAAAAGGACTACGCTAAAGGATCTGCTGGAAGCCTGAGGTCAGGTGACAAGCAACAAAAAGAAAGCTACCCTCATAGCAGAACTAATGGAGGGCGACCAAACCAGCAGCATGGCGAATGTCAGCCAGGAGGAAGCAGAATTTCAGAAGGTGATGTGGAGGCTAAACCTATATGGGCCAAATCCCACACCTGAGATGGTGACGCAAGTCCTGGCACAAGTGAACGCAGAACGCAGAGCACAACAGGCAAGCTTAAACCAAGGAGACACTGTTTCCTTAGCTGGATCTTTAAATGGAGTGCAGCGGAGAAAGATTAATTATGCTGCTTTTAAAAGTTTTTCGGATGGAGAGATGGAAATTGACGCATATTTACAGGATTTCGAGCGTCAATGCGCTTTGGAGGGTCTGGAATCAGAGCAATGGGCCGCGATTTTAAGCAGCAAACTCACAGGCCGAGCAGCTGAGGCGTACCGAGCAGTTCCTGACACCGCCATACACAACTACGCCAGGGTAAAGGACATTCTGCTAGCCAGGTATGCCGTGACCCCAGAGACTTACAGGAAAAAGTTTCGGGCATTACGGAAAGGGGGCAGAGACTCCTACACCGAATGGGCCTTTAGGATGTATCGGGCAGCCTAAAACTGGATACAAGGCTGCCAGGCCACAACGCTAGAGGAGGTGCTGCAACTCCTCTTGCTAGAACAATTTTATGACCACACACCGGCAGACACCAGGGACTGGGTCAGAGACAGAAAGCCGGCCACAGTCGAGGAAGCGGCCAAGCTGGCAGACGAGCATCACGAGGGAAGAAAAGGAGAGGTTAGTGGAAACCGTCCCCTGGTAAGGTACAGCGCTCCAATGCCAGGTCCTGTGGCCAACCCCAGACCAAGCGCGGTACCACCCACGACTCAACCTAATTTTAACAGGAGACCACCATTGGTATGTCACCAGTGCAATCAGCCAGGGCACTACAAAATACATTGCCCTCAGCGGAGCAGAGGAAACTGGGAGTGGCCACCACTCACCACTATCAACATGAGCCGCTGGAAGATCACAGCCTGGATTCGGAGCAATGGGCCGTACTACATGAGGTGAACCTAGCCCAAGCCGAGGGGGACAACCGGGTGCACCACAGACAATGGGTCACCATAGATGGAAAAGAGTCTGAGGCCTTACGAGACTCTGGGGCCACCCTTACTTTGTTGCAGCCTCACACCGTATCACCAAGAGGACGGTTGCAGTCAGAGTGGCAGGAGGCGCCATCCACAAGTTACCCACAGCTCGAGTACAGTTAAATTGGGGCACCGGAGCCAAGCAGATGGAAGTAGGCATTATGTCTGGCCTACCTGCAGAAGTATTGTTGGGGAACGACTTGGGGTGCCTAACTTCGCAGCTGCTCCACCAAGATTCCGCATGCACCTGCCCCGTGACTACCAGGGCCCAAGCCCGCCGAGCTGTACCGACACACTCCGAGGAACTTCAGGTATGGACCGAAATCCCAGTAGTATGCCCTATCCCCGTCCCCTTCTGGGGCACCCCCCAAGACTTTGGCCAAGCCCATCAGTCAGATCCCACCTTAGCAGGTTACAGGAAGGCAGTATCACACTAGCCGGACATCTGGGTATCAAGAAAACCAAGGACCGCCTTACCCAGACGTTCTTCTGGCCAGGGATATCAAAAGATTTGCAGATGTACTGCAGGACATGTGACACATGTCAAAGGATAGGGAAACGGGGGGATCACCCTAAAGCCAAGTTACGGTCCCTACCCATAATCGAAGAGCCATTCTATCGAGTGGCGGTAGACCTGATAGGGCCCCTCAGCAAACCCAGCTCCTCCGGTAAACGGTACATCCTCACAGTGGTGGATTACGCCACCAGATACCCTGAGGTATCTCCAACATTGAGGCGGAGACGGTAGCGGAGGCGCTAGTCAGGATCTTTTCCCGAGTAGGGTTTCCCCGGGAAATACTTTCCGATCAGGGAACTCAGTTCACGGCAACTGTAACGCAACAGTTATGGCGGAGCTGTGGGGTGAAACCGTTATTCAGCTCCCCTTACCATCCCCAAACCAACGGCCTCTGTGAGCGATTCAACGGCACGCTTAAGCAGATGCTCACAGCGTTCACAGAGTCCTACGGTCAATGGGAGAAATGTCTTCCTCATCTCCTGTTTGCCTACCGGGAAGTACCCCTGGACCTCATATGGGAGCACTGGGAGGGCAACACAGGAGAGGAAGGGATCCCAGTCTTGCCATACATTGTGGAGTTCCGGGACCGCTTGCAGGCCCTGACCGTATCTGTTCGGGAGAACCTGCGGGTGGCTCAGAAACGACAGAAACAATGGTATGACCGGGGAGCACGAGATAGGAACCTAGAAGTAGGACAAAAGGTACTAGCCCTCCGACCTTCCAAAAAAGACAAGCTCCAGGCAGCTTGGCAGGGGCTATTTAAAGTGGTGGAACGGATTAGCGACACCACCTATATTGTAGCCAAATGTTCAGATGAAAGGATCAGAAGAGTCTTTCATGTAAACATGTTGAAACCATACTTCGAGCGCTTGCACCGGGTGGAAACGCAGGGGGAGACCCCATTACGGCAGCAGCCATACCGTATCCCGGCAGCAGTGCGGTCCAGCATGTGGAAAGAAATCCAGGAAATGTTAGAGTTAGGGGTTATTGAGGCTTCCCAAAGTCCTTGGTAGTTTTAGTACCAAAACGAGACGGTACGACTCGTTTCTGTATTGACTACCGGAAACTGAACGACCGGACTATCACTGACGCATACCCCATGCCACAGATCGATGAATTGCTCGATCGCATGGCCAGCAGGCACTTTCTAACTACTCTAGACCCGTGCAAAGGATATTGGCAAATTCCGCTAGACCCGGCCGCTATCCCTAAGTTGGCATTTGTCACCCCATTCGGGCTATACCAATTTCGGGTTATTCCGTTTGGGATGAGGAATGCCCAGCTACGTTTCAAAGGATGGCGGACCAACTTCTGTAGGGAATGCAGGACTTCGCATGTCACCTAGATGACATTGCCATCTATAGTGGCACATGGGAGGCCCACCTGACGAACTTGGCTACGGTCTTTGGGAAGTTACAAGAAGCCGGCCTCACCCTGAAACCCGAGAAGTGCCATGTGGGCATGGCAGAGGTTCAATACCTAGGGCATAGAGTGGCGTCTGGGAAACAACGCCCCGAACTTTATCCAAAGTAGAGGCCATAGCCAATTGGCCCCCGCCCCGCACCAAGACGCAGGTATTGGCTTTCCTAGGCACAGCAGGGTACTATAGAAAGTTCTTCCCTGAGTATACCACCCTAGCAAAACCCCTCACCAACCTGACCAAAAAGGTAGCATGGCCCCCGGAGTGTGCAACAGCGTTCCAGAGACTTAAAACGGCTTTGAGCGAAGCTCCAGTATTGGCAGCCCCAGACCCTAATAAAACATTTCTCGTCCATACAGATGCCTCCATGTTTGGGCTGGGAGCCGTGCTGAGTCAAGTGGGGGAAGATGGCATGGAGCACCCGGTGGCATATCTCAGCCGTAAGTTGTTACCTCGAGAGGTCAGCTATGCCACCGTGGAAAAAGAATGCCTGGCTCTAGTATGGACCTTAAAGAAACTCCAACCGTACCTTTATGGCCGTGCTTTTACACTACTCACTGACCACAATCCCCTTATTTGGCTCAACCGAGTTTCTGGAGACAATCCCCGGTTGCTGTGCTGGAGTTTAGCGTTGCAGCCCTATAATTTTACACTGCAATACCGCCCGGGCAAGCAGAACGGCAATGCGGATGGGCTTTCCCGCCAAACCGACTTGGATATATAACTATGCCACCCGGACATCCCCTAGCCAACCCGGCAGGGTCTAGGCGGGTATGCCGACCCATGGATCTAAGGGGGAGTATAGTTGTTATGACCTACAGTGACTATGGTACTGCTGTCTTATATTCCTTTCCCACTAGCCAAGCATGAGTTATTATAGCTGCAGCCAGGAGTAGAGGAATACTGTAGATGAACACAGTTTCCAAGACGTTTCTCCCCAGACTTCATGAAGGGTGAAACAGGAATGACGGTTTTTATTCAAAAAACAACTGGCTTTTATGAGGAATCCTCCTGCAAGAGGAATAACGGTTTTTATTCAAAAACAACTCGCTTTTATGAGGAATCCTCCTGCAAGCAATACTGTAGGCAAAAAGCCCGAACACAGAAGAAAAGACCGAATAAAGTCTATTTTCTTCACATAAATAAAAGACACACTCTGTGCTTCCCAGACAGAGACAGAACAGAAAAGATATAGACAACTTAAAAAGATGGTCAATCCATATTAAGTGGTGTCCCGGGGGCTACACCAAGTTAAAGGTGCTCCTCACAGAAACCTGGGAAAAAAACTGCAGACACTGACTTCTTGTGAGGTTCAATATCTCTTTTATCGAGATCAGTGGAAATTAAAGATCCAAAAAAGACATACAACACCAAATGACAAGACTCACTGACCGCATTAAACGGTAAATTATTTGAGATAAAGGAGATTAATCACAGGCCTATAGTTAAGCACCTTTATGATGAAACACTCTTTTGAAGACCTAAAACAATATATTTTCTTTATAACTTTTATTTATCACATTGTTAATTTATTTGAAGTTTTTTTTCTTTTTCTGTGGAATAACAGTCAGTTGAGCCACATTTCCCTTCACAAAATATTAAATCATAGACACATATATGTGGCAATTTAAAATGACAGGATAATTATCTTTTACACTAGGTTTGGGGATGCTTATCCATTTCTCTTGTCATTTATCTTACACCACATTATGATTGGAATACCAGCTGGAAACTATTAACATCACAGTCAACATGACACATACTATAAGTATTATCACACACACAAATTCGTCTTTTATTTTAGGGGCTTACAATGTAGCTTGTGTAAAGGTCTCCTATTGCTGGCATAGGTATGAGGTTTAAGTGTAAACATTAATTCACAAAATGTGATAAAGGATCAGTATTGAAACCCTATCTCTGGAATAGGCAGGGTTAAAATCTGGGGCAAAAGGGTGTTTCCACCATTTCTTCTAACTCTAATCTGGCTCAGTGATTATTTAAGTTTTGAGTAAGGAGTTTAGTTTCAGGAAGGCACGCTCTTGCAGACAACACTGACCCCAGAGGCTGAGTGTGGTACATAATGCCAAGGCAGGAGTGGAGGCACAAGGGCTGGTAATAGGCACAAGAAAAGACAGAATGAGGGACAAGCCAAGGTCAAATAGCAGCGGGGAACAAACAATATCAGCATTCAAGCAGAGGGTTAGGGCAGGCAAACGTGTGGCCGACAAGGGAGAATCCAGGAGAAAGCCAAAGGTAAATAGCCAGGTAATCCAACAGAAGCAGAACAAGGCACAGGAGCAGGGATCACAAGATCCACACACCACCAGGACATCAGTATCACTAGTTAAGAGGCAGAGTGGGAAATTATGGCGCTTGCTGGTTTAAAGCACTAGGGCCACCCCCCGCATACCCAATATGCTACCAAGAGCACGAATAAGCAAAATGAGCTGCATGCCATGATGGACTGTAGGAGGCTGGGCTCGTGTATATATGCTGCTGAGGTTGGAATCATGGCCATGCCACAAAAACTAGCAGCCCTGCTGGCCCTGCCAAGCCTAAAAGATTGAGGTGCCGACATCATGGAAATTTCCACCTCCATTTTGGAGGCAGACACCCAGAGGCGCCGCACACCTATACAAGAACTCACACAGTATTTCTGGGGTTTGTGATTATATACTAAATATCATCGAAAGGCAGACGGCCGCATGAATTTGGCATCAGAGTCATTCACTCTGGTTTCGATACGACCAGCACGAAAAGTATAAAAAGTTATTTTCGGATACTTTTCGTGCTGGTCGAATTGACAACAGACTGATTGACATTGATACCGAATTAAAGCTGTAGTCGGCCTATCACTTATATTTAGTGTGTGTGTGCTGGCTGTTCGTTGCATACCCATCACTCATGGGCATTATACACCCCTGCAGACATAGTAGTGTGCCATCATCCATGAAAAGTATCAGTTCAAGTACATTATTCCTGCAGACTGTTGGCTGTTTCATATTATTATAATAAAAGTTAGCACTGAATAGCATATAGATATATCACAGCATGTTCAATTCTGTGTCATTGAGAACCCTATAATTAAAATACAGTATCTAGTCTACAGGTGGCATTTCAAGTCATCAATATCTAGTATTTGGGTTATGTCACAATAATGGTTTCAGTTTGTCGGATTTTTACAGCATGTAGAATTGCTGTGCTTCCATCTATTCATAAATGAAATTGACTTTCCATCACTGCCCTCTGGTGCACAAGCTTGTATTTGCAAGCTGTTACAAATGAGCTTCATGAGAAAATGTGTAAATAGGTTGAGCAGGGAGTCAAATGTTGATTGCATACCTTCCCAACATTTCAAATGTCCAAGGACAATATTATTTTTACGGGAGTGCCTGAAGATGACTTTATGGTCAATTGGTGACTTTATGGCCAATTGGTATCTATTTATGTAAACTGATAAGCCATTTAGAACAAGAATACAGTATTTTATTTATACAAATTAATATGAAGTCACATGTACTGCAGTTTAAACTAACTATACTGTGAGTTTTATTGCTGTGAAGCTCTGTGATACAGTTATGCAAACCAAATAATCTGAGCTCCCCTGACAATAGAGGAGGAAAGAGAGACAGGGGGATTTGGAAAGTATGAGATAACTTTGAAGTTCCATGGACTTAACACTTTGGCTTCATTTGTATATTTTGAACTTCTTCTCTGGTCAGTAGCTTCTACCAGCATCCAAAGCTTCATAGGGGTTATGTATACAAAATATACAAATACTTCCAAAGAGTTAAGTCCATGAGATTTCAAAGTGTTCCTATTTAGGAGGGACAGTCCCTATTTTCAATCTAAATTCCCCTGTCCCTCTTTCCTCCTCTATTGTCCCTCTTTCCTCCTCTATTGTCCCTCTTTTCTGGAAACTCAGAATTCTTAGTTTGTATGTGTGGATCCCGGAGCTGCGGAGCAATAAAATACACAAAAGAGTTTAAACTGCAGTAAATGTGATTTAATATTAATTTCTGTAAATAAAAAACATAATAATTTATCTAAATGACTTATCAATGTATATAAATTGCCAATAAACCTGCTGAAAACATTCAGATAAAGACCCACCCATAACCACATCTTCAGTCACTGCCGCAAAAGTAAAAGTGTGTCCCTCTTTGTCCATTTGAAATGTTGGGAGGTATGTAATCTCCGATCAAAGGATTTAACTCCCTAGACCCTTTCTGAAAAAAATAATATTACTAGTTTCCCCCAGATGAATACTCAGATAATGACAGGAGAGTTATTTTACATAGCGATATAATATATAGCAGCTATTAATGATGTCCAAAATCTTTATATATTTCCAACATTAAAATAAAATTAACTAGCTGAAATATTTAGCACTCCATTTTGAAGACATCAAATTTCTATGCACCTGTAAAGCACAGGAAAATATTTCTGGCACTCATACAAAAAAAAATCATTTACCTTCTCTGGCATGATAAACTGCTCCCATTTCGCCTCTACTTCCTTCTCTCGATTTATTCTTTTTAATGAAGTTTTACAGCCACCAGGATCTCTGGATTTAAAAAAAAAGAAAAGAAAGAGAAAGGAACATTGATGGCATTGAGTGGTTAAAGACATGTCCTAATCACAGTTAAATGTTCTGTTTGCTATTTTATTCCTTTGTATTTGATTCAGCTTTAATCCAAGGGGATTTCAATAAATAGATGGACATCTTTCAATTCTAGACAGTGCAGATTAGAGTACGGTAACACTTGCATTATTTAAAAAGTTTACGTACCCTGGGAATGAAGAAAATGGGCTGTGATGAACCTGCCTATAGAGAGTGGGCTTATAGATCTATAATAACCTATCTATTGCTATGTGGGAAATGTATCACATTAAAGATCATTTATCAAGTAAAAGTGTAAAGGTCTTAATCACAGACACATAAGCTCTTTGTGGATTTGCTCATTGGGTGTTATTCACTGTTAAATGGAATTGCCCATTTGATGGCATGTAGACACCTAGATCTCTCCATTGTGTAGCTTTAAAGCCATATAATGCTCAAAGAAAACACTTTGCTTCCACAGTCATAAGTTATATAACGTCCGTTTAAGCAAATGTCCTCTACCAATTATGTTTCTGGAATATGGATTACATATAGCTGTGAAAGCTCATATTGAACATTCATTTTTTTTTTCATGGTGATTAAATATTGTTTTTTTTCATGGTAATGAAAATGATTTTTATTGACAGGTATCTCAAATAATTTAATTCAATTCTAAAGTTTAATTTTTTAAACCTTGATATTAGATAACATTAAAGGGGAATAGTTGGGGGACTTGAGCAAAGGCCTAAGCCACTCCAGTGGAACATAGCAATCAGTGCTAAGCTATAGTATTTCAGGGATTTTGAGATGTAATACTTTTAGCAAAGGGTGGGTTCGTAAGTAAGTGTTCAAATAAGAAACTGGATTTCAACTGTAACTCCTAGACTGAAATAACACAATGGGGATTATGTTTTATGGCATTCAGATTTCATGTTGTATCCTGATTTTTTTCAATCATGCCTACCTGTATGGTACACATAAAACTGCCAGAACAAAATATGGGCTCAATGGTTAAACTCACCCCCTGAACAGACTGATAATCTAGCATAGACATCTGGGGAGTTCTAAATCAATATGAAGTGTCCCCCCTCCAATTTGACATGGATAACATAGTAAAGCAGGAGGTTGCCATTTGGGGAGTTCAGGGTCGTCATGAAGTGTCCCCCCCCCCCCCCCACTCCTTGGGCAATAAAGTTCTATAGTAAAAACCTGTGAGCAGACACGTAATGAATGTAGTATGAATGTGGAATGTATGTAGTTAAGGGGAGTCCTACCCCGCTGTATGTGTGGAATGTCGCATAGTTATAAAAACGATATATTAAGATAAATCTGGAATCCAATGCTGACTGTTAAAGTAATTAAGGGAATATAGTTATTCCCCAAGATGATAAATGTATATGGTATTAGATACATCCTTAAAGTAATATTGTATTTTATTGTATTTATAGTATTTGTATTTCCTATATGGATTATGTACAAACCTTAGAAGTGAAATGAGAAAATAATAAAGATTATATAAAATAAAAAATAAAAACTGCCAGAATGGGATTTATACATACCAGTAAGTATGTGAGACACTTTTTATGCAAAACTTATATAGGGATGCAAGAGGTGCAATTTTGCAACTTTATTATACATAGACTGCGACAAAATTCTTAAACATTAATGAGATCACTTCTTTTATTTTGGCGCAGTCGGTGGACTTTTTTTCTGGCACAAATCATTTTATAAATATTGGTCCACTACATTGCTGACAGAAACACCTTTATCCATAACCCCTGATGTCTATGGAGTGAGAACCCTCAGTCATTTTTCTACCAAATAATATAGACACTATTCTTGTGATTGTACCTCATACTCCAACAGGCTGTCACCGATCTCATGGCACAAGCAGGCTCCAAGGTAAGAGATTCCAAAAGCCAATAAAGTGCACACAGCTGGCGAAAGAGGGATTCCCTATAGATCAAAGACATAAAGAATTACTAGGTATAAGCTTTTTTAAAGCAGTGTCATTTCAGTGTTACTAATTCTAAACTGGTATATAGGTACCTGTATATGCATACCTCCCAACATTTCAAATGGCCTAAGAGGGACACTTTTGTTTTTTGGATGAAGGTGTGGCTATGGGCAGAGCATGTTTAGGTGACTTTATGAGCCATTTATGAAACCTGGTAATCAGGAGAGGGACAGTCATTTAGGATTAAGATTAGAATAATGCATTTTAATTACAAACACTAATGCATAAACACATTTACTACATTTTAAACTGATGCGTTGCTGCTTTGTAATACACTCATATGATTGTAAACATCAGAGAAAATAAGGGCACCAGAGGAGGAAAGAGGAACACATGGCTAAAATAGGAACTGTCCCTCTTAAATAGGAACAGTTAGGAGGCATGTGGGATGGGAGTATAAACGAATTGCATAATAGTGTCACTTTAAATCATCAGGAGCCTACACCAACATTATCAGTTGTTATGTAGGCTTAGAGAAGGGAAATCTTTAAGAATTGATCTAAAATGTACTTTTTTTGTAAAGTGTATCTTTAGGTACAATGTTAGTACACACACTTTGATTAAATAATCACTCCCAGGTTAACCTGTTATCACAAAGGAGCAAAACATTAGTACAACTCTGATACTATAGTTAGGTGTTGGTGCAATAGATAAGGTTAAGCTGTATAAGGTTAATGTATTTCTGTTTTGACTTCTGCAAAGTAAGCATTCCCTTACACTGTTTTTTTTATTTTTAAATTAACATGTTTATCTTTCTTTTCTACCAGGATTGAGAGGATTAGTAGGGGCTGCAAACCAGGTAATCGTGTGTAAATGAAACATATTTAGCTATTCATATTTTAATTAAAACATACATTTTTATAGTTACAGTTACAGTTTTATATACCTGAAAAATGGTAGGTCATTTTAAAGTTGAAATGGTGGTTTAAGGCTGGTACCGAGAATGTATGAGTCAAATGTATTGCAGAAGTGTAAAATAAAATAACAAAATATATAAGTCTTGTCTACCAGAACAAATAAAGCTGTTCATGATGCTGATAAATCTGATGGATATGGTATATGAGTTTACACAGTCTTAGAAAAGTTCCCAAGATTAATGGGTTCACAGGAATAGTATCATCTTTGAGAGCAAACTAGAGATGAAACATGCTATAAACAATGCAGTAAAGGCAAACGATGGCTAAAATACAATTCCCACCTATGAGAAGCAGTAACAATCATAAATATAGAGCTGAATTTGATTGCAAATAAACTGAGATGTGAAGAGGATTCCAGTGAAATTACAGATTAGGCCTTTTCTATTACTGTTTGAAATCTCATATTTTCTTTGGGTTACTTCTGGTAGTGTTTCTGGAAACCGTTGGAAAATACTGTGATTATGGCTTTATTCGGAGCACACAATCAATAATGTATTGCATGCCAAAAAGATGTTTCTGTGTTGTTTCCTAGTTGGCATAAATGTGACTTATGTGGGTGTTTTTCTAAAGATATATATGTGATAGAAAATCCAACAATAGGGGGGATTTATAAACCGCACTGCAGTAATATTAAAAAGGTGCAATCATTTATGTTTCAAACAAGGTGCACCTCTTTATCCATTCCAACATGTTTTGCACTATTGTGAACTCACTCATACAAAATATACACTTTATCAAGTGGAAGCTGCTTCTTCATTTAAACAGCTTTTTCATATTAACCCCTACTATCAGCGATCCTTCATGTGTTGAAGCAGTCTGCCTAGTTGGAGACATTTATCTCAGTATTGCTAATGGAAACTTTTGAACCATTGCATTTCTTACAAAGGACTCTGAACCTAGCAAACCAAATGTGCATTGAATCGGGCATGGCCAAAATGATGCTACACATCTGATGTATGGCTACTCCATAAAAACATGCCAAATGGGGTGTTGTCGCTGCTGTCATGTTTTTAAAAAGGTCATAATGCACTTGTGATTTACAGCTGACCAAAAGGGAGTAAGTACAAGACACAGGGATGATAAGGACTACAATACGTCTTTGTGATTCCTTATTTATAAAAGGACTAGTGCTGTGAGTGTGTTTTTGGAGTGGGTATTTTGGTGGGGAGGGATAGGAAGTCAAAGGATACCTTCAATAGCTATCTATTGTTCTGTGTTAGGTTTATTTTTCAAAATAATAAATGATGCTTTTATCCAGTCTGGCTAAGTGTTGCATAAAAATGTATTCTATGTTAAAGATTTTGAGTCACTTATTTTATTGTGTTTTATGTCTTTTTAACCCAAGCCTTGTTCAAAGTCATTACTTGGTATGACTCTCCAACAATGTCAATGATTATCTCCTAGACCACAAGATATTTGTCCATACAGTATCTAACTAAAACTTCCGAAAATGCTGCCAACAGTGAAAACATGATAAATATATAACTAGCAGTAACAAGCACTCATAATGATTTGGAACTGACTGACAAGATAGACATATGATGAATCATTGTTCATTAGTTTCTAAAATCTAATTTAAAATCTTATCACAGCTAGAGTAACACTGCATGAAACATACACTACTGAATATGACAGATCCATTTCTAATTATAGGAATATGTGCAAGTCTCATGAGAATACCGGGTAAGATAGTTAACATTACAGAGGATTCTGCTATTGAAATGACCCGATAGTGTGAATAATTCAGGATACTATAGCTGAGGTAGATGTTAAGCTCCTACAATGAAATTGTACTGGCGATTTACATTTTTAAGAACCTTATACAGTGTTTTGAAATGGTTGAGAGTGAATTTCTAAAAAAAGTTATATTAAAGTAACAGATCTGTTACTTCGAAATCTGGTCTGTATAGGCCAAATCTGAGCTACTTTGAAAGGTGACAGTGGGAAATAATAGTATAAACGGCTGTTAAAAATACAATCTACATTGCCATGCCTAACTTGAGGCCCTTCTTGGTTTGTATCTAACTTTACTGATTACAGATGCTACCTAAATTTCCTATTTAACTGCACACTGAAAATGGAAGTAGGCAAGGCATAATGATAACCTCACCTGCAACAACCGAATTATGCAAACTTTCTTACTTGTTTCCAATTACCACTAGGCCTTTATTTATTTTCATTATGTCCGAGGTGCCTATCTGTGTAAGGCCCATTGAATCATAAATGTCAAAAAGAATACTTCCATTGGTGATATAGGCAACTTACGGGTGTTCGTTTAGCTTGTCTGTGCCGAAAAGGCTGTTGTGAATAGGAGTGAATGGACGTCTTATTGCCCTCTTCCCGCCTTTCTTTCGTTCTGCGACTTCTGTAATAAAAAGTCTTAAGGGAAAAAAAACGACAAAGATATTACTACTATTATCATCTTATACATGGTATGGTAACATACTTTACAACACGGTACAATGACATGCATAGCATGAAGACATAGCATGGATACAAACCAGACTGTCTCTGTAATGGGTTTTGGTGGACTTAGATGACACTTAAGGGAGGTAGCAGTTCCTTTGCTGAACTGGTATGTAGGATAGGTGTTATGGGGTATTGTCTGTGTATCAGCACACGTGCTTCTTAGTTAGAGCATACCTACAGAGAAGGTGGTGCAGGTCTGCAATAGAATGTAGTTACCGGTAGTCTAACAATGAAAGACCCCCTCCTTCAGCAGAGAAGGGGGAAAAAATGTTTAAATAGCTAGTTTTTATTTTATTTCTTCTTAAAATAATGACTGCTGGTTTGTGTGTGTCTATTTGACTATATTACTGTGTGACTATGTGCTGACTGTGCATAACTGTGTGCATATGTGTGTCTGTGTATGTGTGTGACCCTATGTGTATGTGAAGCTGTATTGATGACTGTGTATAAATATTTTGGGACTATATGAGTTTATGTACAGGTGACAGTCTGAGTGTATATATGATTGTATGGCAAGTTGTGAGGTAAGGGGCACATATTGCCAGTACCCTTTCTCATTTTTGTGCTCTGACCAGCCAATCCTATTTTCTGTCTAATTATATACTGCATGTCAATTTATGTCAAACTATATCTCTCCTGAAGGTAAACAATACATCTGTCAGTTACTTGTTAACTATTTTCAAATGGGAACTATAATATACTACCAACTGGGTCAGGCTAATATTGGTGGGAATCATTTTGTATCAGCATCTGGCTAACTGTACACAAGTAGGTGCTTTACTGTGCTATCATCTATAGCCATATAACTGTATATTTATGTGAGCTGTATTGAACCACACCTTTGTCTGGCTACTCCTGTGTCTGTCTAACTATAGACTAATAGGAATTATATTTCTAGCACCATGTCTCTCTGACTATATAGTGATACAAGTTATTCTGTAACACTGTCCATGTCTGGCTAGATTTATACAAATGAGCTATATCATCAGTGTCAGGCACTATATTCTAATGGGAACTTCAGTAACTATTATGAGGTAAGAGCCTCAAATCCCTGTGTTGCTATTTTATATATTTTTTTTTAAGGGTGCAGGAGAGCAACATTTTAATCTGCTCTGCATACTAACAGAGAGATTAATCAAACCCTCCCCAAAAACACAAAAACTAACGATTAGACAAAATTAACAAGCGCTCCAAATCAGTGGTTGTGAAGCCTTAACTATTATCATAAGAGCATGACAATGAGTACCTTATGGCAGACATGGGACAAAAAGGTATGGAAGTTGAATGTGATATTATAATGCAGTATAGCAAGTCTGCTGAGCTAAAAGGCTCATTTAAAAACACCCTAAAGGATAACAAAGTTATCACCAAAGGGAAAAAAAAGGAGAGAGACGGTACATTCACAGAATATGCATTTCCCTTTAGTATCATAGCAGCAAACTTCCCAACAGCTTGTCTGTCCATCTGTTTACACAGCCCAGTGCATAAAGGTGATAAAAATTGCCTAACACAACTTGCTAAATTCAGGGCATTAGTAGCAGCTTCACTTGGAGCTGTGCAAGGTTTAGACTGGAATTCACATTCTGTCCAGAAATAATTGACTCTAGAGATTTAACGCATGAACCACTTTCTCCCCATCCCCCCCCATCTAATGGCTCATTGGTTCAGCATCAGCATACCTTTTTAACAAAATGTGAGGCTCACAGTGAACAGAAATGTAATTCACCTTGTCTTATCTGTCTGTTTACGCATTTTCCCCTCGTCTCCTGAGCTTTCTCCTGAAGAGTCTCTGATAGGCTGCGGCTCATACTTGAGTTTCTCCTGTTTTTCTTGCTGTGCCAATCTTTTAGCCTCTTCTTCCTTATGCAGTAGATTAAAATACCCTCGGCCATGCTTCACGTTACAGAGCAGCTCCCTACCAAATATACCAAATGGCTCAATTCAGAAAGATCATTGTTATTGACAATCAATAATGCCCACCAGTCTTAATATTTTACACCATCCTGATTCAGTACAGTTTATTTCTATAGCCTTAAATACCAATAGGTTAGTAAGTCCAGGAATTGGCAACTATATTAATTAATCTTTATATTATGCATAGGTTTATACATATATATATATATATTAATGATATATTTTATATATATACTTTTTGAAATTTGATTTGTGTGTGCTTAATAAATATTAGGTGCCCTTGTTTCTGTTTTCTATTTTTTTTTTTGTTTTTTTGAACGGCTTGGAAGTAAATATCAGAACGTCGGTTGCTTTCACTGTGGATACCTTGTACCTATACAGAGCAACATCTGAAAATGTGCCTTTAGGTGAATGCGCGGCTGATAAACTTGAGAGACATTGTCTATATCTACATTCTGTCGGATACCACAAGCTTTTGATTTTCTTGAACACTGAGTGATGATGTTTCTACTTTCTAAAACCATTGAACTGGAGGTGGTGTCTGGCTTTTTTATATGTAGAAAAACTGGAAGTGATCTTCCGAGGTCTATTATATTTTATTATTTGCTGAAAACTACTAGGATTAAATGTGATAATCTACTTCTGATTCTATTGTTGTTTGTATAGATTGTTTGATCCTATTTGCAAGGTGTTGTGTGGCTCAACAGCATTCTGACTTAAGTCTTTATGATGTTACACAGCTTTTTTACACAGTTTGTACATGTTTTTTTTCTCACCCATTATGTATTTTGTTAAGATAAAGTTTCCCCCATGAAAGAAGGGTTAAAAAAAGTGTGTTGTCCTTTAAATACCCACATATTTAACCATAATCCCAATTACTTAGCTTTATTGATTTCTGTCCTATTTTGCTGACGCAATATGAATATTTTCATCAATTGACTACTTTTTCACCAGTTCCTTTGAAACAAATATGGCATATTGTACATTCGCAACAATAATCTCTCATCTTTCTCTCTCACCAGACGGCTTATCTTCTTAAAGCAGTATCCAAAAATTCAAATTACTTTCATTGCCTCAGGGCAAAACTTCCTATTTTGTTTGCATTCCAACATATCGTCTATGTTTGTGGATAAAAAGTGACTTTGTAAACATTTGCATACAAATGACTTATCAAACTACCTTCTCTTCAAGCACAATTTCCTATCTGTACGTGCTACCTATAGCAACCCTAAATCTGATTGCATTTTTCCAACTTGCTAAATAAATGGCAGGATCTTTACAACTACATGCAGATAATGTTAAATTAGCACGTCATCTAGATGCCTACTCCCTGCCTCTATAAAGGGATGCTTGTATCATTACAGAAAGGCAAGCTTGACCTCATATACCACCTCATGCCATGGTTCTGGAGAGAAGGATGCCTGTGGGTTAGAAGGCATCACTAAAGGATCTCCGAATATGTTGTGTGGTTTAATATTTGGCCAGAAAAACGCAGGAGTCACAACTCTAAAAAAGAAAACAATCACTCCTCGTACCCCACATTTTTGTACAACACACTACAGAAACATACCTGCCAACAATTTGTCCTAGTGGACCAGGAGCAGTGGAGGTGAACCATGACATTGTCTAAAATTACCTGGCAGTGCATGACTGTGATTGTGCACTCCCATCTGCCCAGGTTACATGCATTTTATGTTTTAAAGGACAATCGTTAAATTTGGTAGTATTTATTTTTAAAGAAAGTTCTGTATTGTCCACAAGCATCAACCCTTGAAGTATATGGCTACGATTGACAGGAACACAATAGGTTGGTTCATCTCAATATTTTATTTCTGATCTCCAAAAATTGGTTAATGACTATAACATTAATGCAAAGACAATCACAGGCCTCACTTTCCGAGTAGCCCGTTTGTAAAAGGGAGAGTTATTAAAATGTTTATTTCATTTAAAAGGACATTTTCTTACATAGCTACATTCACGGTGGTGGAAAGTTCCATTTACATCTAAGAAAAAGAACACTATCAATTTTGCCTGCCAGAATGTTGAGAATGAATCAAGCAAGTGAAAGGAAAGGAGGAACATTTATAAAAAATCTAAAATGCAAATGACTTAAAATTTAGAACACATTCATTACTTTAATTGAGTCTCAGTCAGGTTCAGTCACAACATGGATTTCATACTGCTTGTCAACTTTAAGTGATGCCTGTTTAGTTAATGGCTGAGTATATAAATGTTAACAAGTAACTCTATTAACACAGTATGTTCTATGCACAGATCACTGTGTTATTCTTCAGTTTGGTTTAAAGCATGAACATTTCTAAGTTGGATTATGGTTTGTTGTCTACCATGTTATAAGGCCTAATTGTATGATATTCATTTCATGCTGGATTTTGGAGAACAATAATGATGCTATTCCTATGTAGATATATTTCCAAACCATTAGTGTTTATGTATAAATAATTTGCGGGGCAAAATTCTTAAACCATTCCATTGGTTTCTATGGTGATAGTTCCACCTTACCTCACAGTTGACCTTGTAATTAACCCCTTCAGTAAATATATTGATGTAGAAGAGAAAAAAACAACTGGGACAACATAGGTTTCTAAGATTTTGCAGGAATCGTCCTGCCACTGTCATAATAGTTATTACAACATAATGTCATGTGTGCCATTAGTCCCAATCGACCAATGTCCTACTTCCCTCCAGTTGGCCAGCAACTGCACATGGAGAAATGTGGAATTTATTGGCATAGTCCCAAGGCGTCCAACTGCGGCCCTCCAGATGTTTTTGTACTACAAGTACCATAATTCCCTACCATTCTAGAATGCTGGAGGAGAATTTTGGGGTTTGTAGTTCTGCAGCAGATGGAGGGCCGCAGTAGGACGTCTAGGTCATAGTCAGTCATGACATCATATGGCTTCTATACAGTGTTGGCAAAGAATTGTTGTCATGTCATATGACCTGGCAGAATATGTAGCTATTCCTACTAAAGATGGTAAGTATACTAGAAGTACACATATTGGCTTACTATATCTTCTACTCACAGTATGAGAAAGCAGCATCTAACATATATAAATGTGAGATTTGTACAGACAAATATGTACAAGTGCATGGCTTTAGTTTAACATATGGGGTTGCATATTAGAAAGTTAGAATGATAACACAGCCAACGCATTTCATAGGCAAATAATCCCAGAATATTACCAAGAAAAATTCAGGTATATGGGAATTTGTCTTAATGTATTAATTTGTGTACAACCCATTTATGTCTTTGTAGCACTTAACTACTACTTCCCTTGTGATATCACACTTCAATAAATGAACCATGTTAGCCAGGCATAAGTGGCATCAGATTAGACATTAAAGGGACTCCATCACGTTCTTTATAATGTGAATTTCAATTCTGCTAACACAATATATAGATAATTTTTTTCCTGACAGCGTCCTTTTAGGGTTGGACACCTTCCGAGAAAAGAAATCACTATCAATAGTAGCACATATTTTACTAAACAAGCCTTCATATCCACAGTGCAGACTTTGTTTCTGCGATTTTGTTCAGTTGACTCCCCATTTACACACTCAAATTTCCCCCCCATTACAACTTGGATGAGTTGAATTCTGAGTTGTCTGCAACTCCTTGGAGTAAACAAAGACATCTCAATATATACTTCCTGGTAAAACCCTCTACAAATAAATAAAAAACATTTGTGCACAAATATTGTGTTAATGTGATTGCTAACATTATTATTTACAAATGTAGCCAGTAAAAATGGATTATTGATAGAGGGATTGGAATGTGCCATTGCCATCATGACAAACAACCACTCATAAGTACTTGTAGCAATTTGAGATTAGCTGAATACTAAAGGATAAAAAATTGGTAACAATGAAAGGTTATGTGACTAAATACTCCACTAAAAGTGTGTAGTCTGCTGTAGAAAAGTCAGCGGCATATTCAGTATATTTGATAATACTGTAATGAAGAGCTGTTCAAATATTAGTCTCTTCCCCACCCTGGACACAAACACAGGTTCTAAGTCAGCCATACTCGAGTATTAAAAATACACAAAGTGAATCATAAGGCAATTCAGTTAAATAAGCACATATAGCCACAAACACTGTCTAATTAATATGAGTCACTGTTCTCAGTACAAGAACATTGTTCTTTTAAAATAAAATGGGGAGATTAATTGTGAAAAATGTTAGGAGCATGGCAATTAAATCGATTTTTTTGCCTTGCGGCAAATGGCAATGATTTTTTGTTTCCTTGGCAACTAATATGACAGTGTTTAACTCTTATATTTCCAGCTCAGTGGGAAAGACTTTGTTCTAATGCAAATGACTAAAATTTCAGCTATACTACTACTTTCAGTTAATCTGAGTTAGCAGAAGCTTTTCGGCCTCACAGTCTGTTTTCCATAGTTCTTTTTATATCCTAAGAATGTGCAAACAGACACACTTCTCATGTCAGTATAAACACAACAGTACTTTTACTGCAGCACTAAACTATTCTGTTTTATGCTATCATTTTATGATCATGTGCCTTACAAATATGCCCAACAATACACAAAAACAGCCCTCTGTAGCAATGACATTGATGACATCATTCTTGGACGTTGCTGGGTTTGACACGTTTTGACACTTGTTTGCGGACTGTTTACCGTGGCAGTTAGAGTGCTGATGGTTACTGCACTGAACTGTCAGCGTCAAATACTAACCCCCCAATAAAGTAACCTCCTAACCCTAAAAATAAGCCCTATTCCCAAACCCTAATATTAATTCTAAAAATAACCCTAATACTAACCCTAAATCTAAACCCTAATCCTAACACCCTAATACTAACCATAGCCGGATCCTAAAACTAACCTGCGCCCCTAAAACTAACCTCCTCCGATGGAGCATCTGACAGCAATGAACTGTCAGGCACTCTAAGTCCCTCATTGAAATGGCTGCAAAGAACTTTCCCATTGCTTTGACACAGAGTCTCAGGGTTTGTCAGCCGGTTGGTAAACCTCTTGCTAAACCTTTTTCCCATATCTCCTAACTGTCCGACTTTAAGAGGGAATGTCCTTCTGTTTTTGGGTGACTGTAATGGTTTCTTGGTTTTTCCCTCCTGTATCCCAGTTTGCACTGCACATGTTTAGTTAAACTGAGGATTCCACACTGCTTGTCAACGCAACCACACCTGTCAGCTGAATTGTTGGCACCACAGGGGCTAGGAGCATAGATGGTGGGCAGAGATGGTGCATAGAGTCTGGGGGCAGAGATGGTGCACAGAGTCTGGGAGCAGAGATTGTGCACAGAGTCTGGGGGCACTGATGGCGCATTGGTATGATAAACAAAGTGTTGCATGTACTGCTCAATATTCGCCTGGTACACAAAGGTGATGTATTTATTGTTCTTTGGCATGTTATACTAAGTTTAAGAAATAAAAAATAAGAGCAACATTTTTAGATTGATGTCAAATTAGGAGTGCCACTGCATAATAATGTAAACAGATGGGCATTATTATGCAGTTGCACTCCTAATTTGACATCAATCTAAAAATGAATACTCTTTGATTTACCAGGTTTATGCTTTTACAGCTCATTGGCATGCTATATCAAGTTGATGCATTGACATCATAAACAAAATTGATTTATATATTTCATTCATGTATTTACTGCTCATTGGCATCATATACATCATTTAGATATTTGTATCAGTATAAATTGCATATATAGTTATTGCACATTGGCATCATATAAATCATTTTTGTTTTTATTGCTCATTTTATATATACCTATTGCTCAGTAGCATCATCATATAAAATATGTATTTGTATTGATTCCACACATTATATTGCTCATTTTCATGGGCTTTAGCGCCAGATCTTTTGGAGCCCCTGTTGCCATGTCTATGACTCTTACATTACATCAGCATTTATTTATATACCGCCAACGGCATACTATGTTAGATGAACAGAGACAGACTGCTACATGGAGGTAGAGAGCCCTGCTCACAAAGCTTCCTATTAAGAGCCCTGTGTACTTCCCTATCTGTCTTATCTGTAAATAATATACTAGACATGTGCAAAACTAAAATTTTCGTTTAGTTTTCGTCCATTCGTACGAAAATTTTATTTATTTCGTCTAAAACGAATTTCGTTCATTACTGCATTAGTTTCAGATGAAATTTGTTCATTGTTTTCGTTTCGTTTTATTCGTTCGTACAAATCAATTGACCTACACATTCCATAAACCGAAAGTCTATAAACCAAACTTCGTTCAGTTTATAGACTTTTGGCTTATGGAATACATGTAATGCTATTGGATTTCTATAAAGCGAACTAGAGTCCCCATTCATAAGAAATTCTTATGAATGGGGACTCTAGTTCGGTTTATAGAAATCCAATAGTATTACATGTACTCTATAAGCCGAAAGTCTATAAACCGAAGGTCGTTCGGTTTATAGACTTTCGGTTTATAGAATACATGTAATTCTATGCTATTCTATAAGCCGAAAGTCTATAAACCGAAGGTCGTTTGGTTTATAGACTTTCGGTTTATAGAATACAGGTAATTCTATGTATTCTATAAATCGAAAGTCTATAAACCGAACAACCTTCGTTTTATAGACTTTCGGCTTATAGAATACGTCTAATACTATTGGCTTTCTATAAACCGAACTAGAGTCCCCATTCATACGAATAGGTCAATTGACCTATTCGTATGAATGGGGACTTTATTTCGGTTTATAGAATAGCATTGTAATGCTATTGGTATTCTATAAACCGACTCTATTTCGGTTTATAGAATGCCAATAGAATGAATGGGCGAATGATTTTCAATTATTAACCATTCGTTCATTCGTCTTTCGTTAGTTTAGCATTTTCGTTATTCGTTTTTCGGACGAATGGACGAAAATGCTATTTTCGGACGAAAATGCATTCGTTCGAAAACGAATGCACATGTCTATAATATACTATGCTACCACCTTTGTTTTATTCATTTTATAAACACGTACAGAATAGTTATATTTTATAAAACAAGTAAGAACATGCATATTCACAGCTTATTAAAAATATATATACCACAATACATAATAATAAACCCAGCGTCTAGGTAACCATCTCTAAGGATTCTGATTCATAAATAACAATAGCCATACATTTAACACATACAGCATAATGCACACAGTGGAGCTCGATCAGATTCTCAGATTGCACAAATGCCGGGACATTTAGATTATCACAAGAGTAAATTTCATTCAGCCAGTTGGGTATTTTTGAAGCCACTCATTCCAAATAAGATACAAATTTGTCAGTTGTGCAGAACAACAAATCCATGTTCCATTTGGCACAGATTTCTCTCTTGATTTATTACAATCTTCATTCTTATTTCCTCCTGCTGCCACCATCCCCTGGCAATAATAATTTTAATAGCGAGCAGATACTATATAGCTAAATTATTAAAAGACAGAACAACCAGATCCTGATGCAGCATAGACCTCTCCAAAGTTGGAGGAGGTATGAAAGAAGCAAAATAATTCCAAAAACCAGTCCGACCAAATATCGATAAAGGACCCTTGATACAGATTACATTTATAGCATAGAGAAGCAATGCCTGGATTAAATGTAGCTATTCTCTCTGGTACCAAGTACAACTGCATTATGACTTTATAATGAAGTGGCACTGTATTTAAGCGATGAGTGATCTTACTAATTCCAACCATACGATCCACCCACTTCTTCATCTCAGTACAAATGTTTAATTTTCTCTGTCAAGAGCCCAATGCTACAATGTTAAGTGGTGTCTCAAGTTCTTCTAATATATTATACCATTTCTTCAAATTATTCCTAACTGGCACAATATTAAGCAAATCGATGAACTGTTGCCGATATAATTTTCTCCCATTTTATTTATATGGGTTCTTATATAATAATGGATTCTAAAAATGTTCTATATTAATAAGCTTTAATTCAGAGGATAACAGTAGAAAATGGTTATCATCCTGCAATCCCTGTAGTTCTCCCATTCCTTATGCTTTGACTGGGCCAAATTGTTCTGCAGAACCTCTAGAGGAGTCATTTTTATTAATCTATCTTTCATATCTATTCTCTTTTTAAAGAAGTACCAGAACTCAACACAGCTTTTAGTAATCATTGTCATCCCCCCTTATTTTAATGACATTACATTGTCATGATTAAATCACAATAGACATTTCAAGTTGGATAGACCAATTCATTATCTTTCAATTTAATATCAGTCCTCCTCTAGAGCGACATAACTCTTGCCCACAACTGGGCAGCACCATATTGGAAACGCATGCTGCCTCTCAATGTGGTGAATGTGATCACGACGGAGGTCGTTCACATTGCCGCCGGAGGCCAGATTTCGGAGTTGTTTAATGCCTCGCTTTGATCACTTACGACCCTCATTTAGAAACAGGACGTACATATACATCCTGTGTCGTTAAGGAAGCTTACTATTTCTCCTGCTAGAATACACATTAACCTTCAACCAAGGCCACCTAAATACAGTTATGAATAAGGAAGCATACAATTTATCCAACTGGAACACACATTAATTAACCTCTAGCCAAACCCACCTAGCTCCAACTGTCCCAAATATTGTTACTTGTACCACCTTCTAGAGTATAAGCTTGTGATCAGGGTTCTCTACATCATGTATCAATCTGCCCCTGCTTGTCTAACATAGTATGTAGTTTCTCTTTTATGCTCTTTATCAAGCGCTATGTAAATTGTTGGTGCTAAATAAATAAATGTTAATATAAATATCTTAAAGTTGATGAAATGAGCCCAAAATCACAATCACCAGGGGACAGAGGCTAAAACTCCTTGAGTGAAACCATTTTGACACCTTATTTCACTGTGTGTGGCTGAAATTAATTTTAATTTACATTACATAATTGTGCCTGACTAGAACTGTAAGCCACATTTCTGGTTCCCCCTAATTATTATGCAGTGTAAAAAGAATACAGGCTCTTTCATCCATGGTGTGCAGGCCAAGATCGATCAATTAGTGGCCAATTAAAGGGAATATGTGACTTTTCTGTCTGCAGGGAGACAAGAAGACATGCCAAACATGGCATCAGCCTAGATCAGAACATAAACAGCAAAACAAACCTGCTAATTGATGCCAGTCCAATTTTTTACAGTACCTTTTATTCTTTGCATCTAAATAGAGTATTATTTTTTTAAATATGAGTGTTGCAGACTGTTAGTGGCTAATTGGATCCGTAATGTACATGAAACTATTAGCTTGATACATTCAATGTGACCTTCCATAAACTGGTGGGCATACTGCAGTACCAAAGCCACAAATACAGCTATGATCTCAATTGGCAGCACATTCTCACTTTCCAGATATTACCGGATTTTATTATACCAGTAAAATGTGCTAATAAAAGGGAGCTAAAAAAAATCATATTTTTGTTAAATAAAACTGAAAGGTAAACACGAACAGTGGACATTTTTTTAACAGCAAAACTAGGGTACACGGTTAGCTTTTGCATAGATGTGCACCATTTTCCAGCAGAGCCACAAATGTTTCATCTTAAAAATAACTAAATCATTAATTACTACTTCTTATTTCATAACACTATCTTATATTATGTATGTTGTCCATGTGACATAAACCTACTTAAAAACTGCAGTTATCCAAAAAATGGACCTCTAAATTCAGTGACATCCTGTAAGGAGGGTTTGGAGAGATAGGAAGGACTGTTGTATTAAAAAACAACAATAACTCTGTTACATGTTATACACATGTATTCATGTTTATTCAAAGTGTGGATGAGAGATCTGTTTCTTTTTTTTTATATGATGCAGTATTTATCTTATGTATATGTTTGGTCCTTCCATGTTAAGCAACATTTTTTTTACAGCTCATTTTTTGATGAGATATCAGGACATTACGTAAGATAGTTGTCCTCATGAAAAGATGGGCAAACCTGCCATGTTGTGTAATGTAGGTTTGCTAAAAAAGGATCACACACAACATAAGTTAAAGTGGGGGTAAGGTAGGGTTGCCATATGTCTTCTTAGGACATGTTCTCTTTTAAAGCATCATTCAGTCCAGGCGGATATTTGAAATTTGACAAATGTGTTTGCGGGTACCGTTTTTTTTCTAAAGATTAGCATGCAACATTAATCCCTAACATCCCTTTTAGTGAGGAAGGCAGGCAGCTGATATCTGTATGCTGCCGAAGTGCACACACATCCGCTTAGGCTGGCTCACGATCCTCGCACATCAGAGTGTTGGGATTCATGTGATCTCCCGCTGCGCACACTACTCAGAGGAGCAGGGAGAGCAGCGCAGGTGCTGGGGGCAGGTCATATGAGTGCAATATGCGTACTGGAGGTAAGTCCTTGGTGCAATCTCCGTATTGAGGTTACCGTGGTGCAATATAGCAATAATTGCCTCCTATCCCACACAGAAAATAAGTGTGCAAATGAATGCCTTTTTTGGTGTGTGTAGATTAGTGTTTAATAATACATTTGTTACCACAATAAAATTGATCATTTCTAACACTATAGAAAAGTATACGTTTTATAGAATACGTGCAATACTATTGGCTTTCTATAAACCGAACGAGAGCCCCATTCATAAGAAATTCATATGAATGGGAACTCTAGTTCGGTTTATAGAAAGCCAATAGTATTACATGCATTCCATAAACCGAAAGTCGTTCATTATGTTGGTTTATGGAATGTATATGTAATGCTATTGGTATTCTATAAACCGACTCTATTTCGGTTTATAGAATGCCAATAGCACGAATGGACGAATGGACGAATGATTTTCGTTTATTAACCATTCGTTCATTCGGCTTTCGTTAGTTTAGCATTTTCGTTATTCGTTTTTCGGACGAATGGACGAAAATGCTATTTTCGGACGAAAATGCATTCGTCAGAAAACGAATGCACATGTCTAATGTAAATGGTATGTGGAGGTATATCTAGATACAAATGTCTCAAATATCCCTCGTTAAACGCAGAAGTATAGTATGTAGCATTTGTGAAGTCCAATAAAAAGCTGCAACAGCTTACAAGCTTTGCAAGCATGAAACACCCCCACTCCGGTCTCTGTGGCTTCTCCCGAGTAATCTTTCTATCAGACTGACTAATGTCTTTTCTATTTCATTTTGAAGATATTATTTATGTTTATTTGAGTCATAAATCAGAGAATGCATATTACTCTAACAAGATGCATGGTCACATGCTGTGCTGACCAAGTACTCTTTATTTTCAAAGTTTTAATTAAATTTGCTCACACCATTGGCTCTATCTATTACGTTATTCAATGTCAGATAGACCATGACTTCCCATAAACACATCCCTTAGTGGTAAATAAAAATTAGAGAATACCATCTGTACAGTGAAGATTGATTTGGGCAGCCTTACAATGTAAACATTTAACGAACACTATTTTCTAAATGATCATTAGATCATATGGGGCCTATCCAATAGCCAGTGAACTGTGGTGAAATGACAACCGAGCTGCAAAAAATTTGGCCAAAATAGAAGATTTGGACAAATAACTCAGCTTACATCTTTTTGCAACTCAGCAGTTTCGCTCTGCATCTTACAATTTGGTTATCACTTCACCAAAGCTCATAGTTTAAAGTTATTTAATAAAAACAAACATTTATATTTTATATATGAAAGGCCATTTCTCCCTGTTTTATATCATTTTGGAATGGTACTTCTTCAAGAGTACTTCTTCTACAAAAGATGTTACATAGACTTTGTCAAAGAAAACAAGACTTGGGAGAAGCTGCCAGTCTGGTGACCATTGGTTGCTCTTAATGGATGTGTCTGTGTGTCACTAATGTAAGACATATTTTATACACACTTACCTGGTATGGTTCATTTCTCTATTAAAGCAGCCTGCATCCTTTTTTCTGTGCTTCAGGTACTGCGATGTCACAGATGATGAACTCTACAATGAAATAAAGAATGCTATCAGAAACATCACAGACACAGGGCCGGAACAAGTTACAGCACGCAGACATGGGATGTTGTTACCACTGTGCTTTTTGAATGCTTATGTATGGTTCCATGTTTTGGGGGTCTTAAGTGAAATGTCAGCCATTTTCTCCATTTTTGTAAGTGTTCCCTACACCGTACCAATCTTTCCTCAGCTCTGCCAAGAATTATCACTATTGGAGGTGTGTGTTAGGTTAAGGACTTTGGGAGGGAGGCATGGAGGTAAAGATATGTCTATACCATAAAGGTTCAGGAGATTTAGGGGTAAAGGTTTTAGGAGACTGGTGTTACTTAAGGAATGTATGGGAATAATAACACATAAGTGAACTCCAACAGTACAATTATCAGTTAAATAAATGGAATAACAAAAAAATCCTGACAAAGTCATGGATTGAATATAGTAGTTATGATGACTTCCCAAAGCAAGTTTGATAGAAAACATTAATCACACAAATCTACTAGTGATCATTGGAGTTTTGAGGCTCCAAGACACTGTGGTTTAATCACTAACATGGTGTAAGGCAGACATGTACATATATGTTCTGCTAAAGTATTTGTAATGAAATACAGCATTTCTAGGCAATTGGAATGGATATAAGGAAATCAGGGGTATCTACAAATCTCATGCAGTGTATGATAAATACAGTACATAGAAATACTGTTAGTTAAAAGTTCCCTTTTTACAGAATACAGACCTTACTATATCCTGGCCCAGTGGCCAAATGAGCAAGGAGAACACATGTTCAGAGTTTATAATGGTGTCTTGTCCATCAAAAGATAAGTGCTGGCTATCATACTTTCATGTTATTGCTTTTAGAGGTGTCTGGGGAAAAACAATTATTTTCCCTGGAGAGGTTTCTTTTATATATGTCATAAATAACAAGGAGGTAAAATGAAGTTGGGGAGAACACACAGCCATGGATGTTTATGAAAAATAATAATATTAACATTAGGTCTATTAAATAAACTGAACCATGGTAAATGGTCAATCTAATAGCCAATATACAAGTTTAAGTATTGTTCCAGCTTGGTTACTTTGACTTGTATTTTTCAACTCAGT
The DNA here is from genome assembly GCA_036172795.1 of Pelodytes ibericus. Taxonomy (NCBI): domain Eukaryota; kingdom Metazoa; phylum Chordata; class Amphibia; order Anura; family Pelodytidae; genus Pelodytes; species Pelodytes ibericus. The sequence continues at coordinate 142,833,110 of CM069860.1, read as the reverse complement.
GAAAAAAAAGTTTAATATTACACCACCCAACTTGCAACTTTAATAAAACAAACTACCCTGCTGTAGATTCAGACATTCTAATTTTAATATATTATCCTGCAATACAAAAGTGAACTTAAAATGTTTATTGGACAGTTGGTCTAAAATGTGATGCTAGTCAATGATCCGGTTGGTATACACGTCATTCAGTTAATAAATATTTCCATTTAGCCATTTCTGTACTTACCGACTTTGGTCCAGGTATTTTACATGAAATGTTATCATTTGTTTCTTCCTGGATTTCTTTTTCATAAACAAATTCTTTTGTTTTAGTCTGCTGGAAACAAATTAGGTTAAGGGTTAATCAAATATACACTCAATTTTCAGTATCCTGAATATTCATTTATAGAAGAATAGTCTTGGAAATACATAATGTTAACCAATTCTTGTAATTTTTTTTTTTTTTTTTTTCACATTTATAGATGAGAAACAGTTTGTGAAAGCAACAACAAAGATAGTACTATAAAATAAGAATATTCCTATATATATAATTACCATATATCTTCAAATGACTATAATACATTTATAACTTTAAATACAGAGTTGCAATGATCAAAGTTTGATATTAACCAGTTGTGAAAACATATATATTTTTTATGATCTTATGAAAAATCTCTAAATATTTCACCACTTTATCAACCTCCAAGTCTCTTTCCTGTAAGTAGGATTTCTACATTGTTTTCCAAGCCTATCTTTGAAAATATTTTTCTTTAGAATTCAAATCTGCATCATTGAGCAGCTGTGAGCATCACAAATAACAAGTGCCTAAGCAGTGCTTTCCCAATAACATTCCTAAGAGTCTGGATTGCTGCCTAGGATCCAAACATCTGCCCTTATATGCAAAAATATAAAATGTGAGTCCTGAACTGCAGTGTGAATTCTTAAATCCTTTTCTTGCCTGCACAAAGAAAATGCACTATACTACACATGTTTAGGGATGTCACCCAACTGGTGTTTTACTGGCAAGTGGCTCAGGGTTAATGTTATTTCTATGGAAGCAATAGCATGGCTGGTAATTTTTTTTTTTGAAGAAAAGATGGCCCTAGATGCATTGTGGGTAAACATTAAAATATCGCCCGGGGCAGTGAGTTACCATAGTGATTTAAATCTTAATAAAATTCTTGTTGTTGATGATAATACATAATACAAACCATGACCTCAATTACATTTACTGCAGTAACTTCCAATGCTAACTATTACTGTTTACCAATGTAATAACAGACTTTCTTGGCATTTCTTTTGCAATGGAAGCAATGTAGTGCTTATGCCTGAAACCTGGAAACTTTTACGTATGACATGAGAAGTCATGGTATTGATAAGTTTTCTTAACAACGACTTGACTTTGGTTGCTAGTAATTTGTTTACATGCTATAGAAATATAGCAACATGGAAGGCCACATGCCATGCACAAGGCTAGGTTGGTGCAGCCAGTAGACCAATCACAAAAAAAACCTTGAGAACCTCATCGGCCTGCGGGTTGCTAGTTGGACATCAATGTTATAGACTTAGATTTTGCAAAATCCCATAGGAGTCATAATGTTGCGAGGTCCATCTAATCGATGGTTTAATAAACGGTCACTACTATATGGAGTTGGAGATTCATCATTCTTTTCTTGCAATTACTGTGGTGACACTGAGCGGAGTCATGGGGAACATTCATTTCAGATGTTATGCGGTCTATCACTTCTTTCTTGTGATTTGTTCCAATCGGTTATAGTAAACTGAACACTCTGGAAATATACAGTTTTCCCTCAAACAGACTGACTTATGAGGCAGGCAATTACTGAATAAAATAAAATGTAATATAATCTTTAACATTAATAAAGGATAGGCAAAGAGAAGATGGTAAATGCCTTCCTTTGGTAAATGCAGTGAGGAGTCTAATACAAGAGAACACCTTGTTCAGACGTTGTGTAATAATTAGTTCTGGTGCTTTGCAATTCAACACGTAGCATCTGCCGGAGTATTAAATCAAGACAACGTTTACAAAATATAAAGCATCCAAGTTTTCAATGGAATATGAGACAAATGTTTTATTAGCTAAATTATCTATACCCAGGCTGATACTCTCGCAAGCAAATACGAATGGGAATTGCCGACGCTCTGCAAGATGATTTATATTAGACATTTCAAAAAAGCTTACAGTATTATGTACAAAGGAAAAATATGTCCTAAAATGGACACCATGGACAATATCTACAGTGCAGTATATAATGTGGGTAATCCACGATAGACTTATAGTAAATGCATTAATAACAATTTCTCTCTGTCTGTCAGGGGAGAAGAGTGGTGTCACTGGTGTTCCTAATACATTTTGTAAATAGTACCGATCTTAAAAACATTGGAAATAATTATAGGGACTCGGTAACCTAAATATTTTTTATACTGTGAATATAGGTTCTCCTTGATAATAAATGGCTCACAGCTTCTATAACATGATAAACTCAATTTGGAGCAGCTATCAGCCCCTATAGCATTAGGATTTCTATGTTATATAGTTATTACTATGGGGGTGGCAGGGCTACATGCTATGGACCCCCATGTAGGTAATGGGGTTCTGGGAACCATTTGGGAAGGGTCTAGAGCTAGTTGCCCAATATATATACTACATGTATCTTGGTCACCCCAGGCCATTACCCATCACCCACATTACACACTCATTACATGCCTCAGCACCCACATTGCACACCCATTCCATGTCCCATCACCCCAGAATATGCCCCATCACACACACTGCACACAAATTACATGCCCCATAACCCCAGGACATGCCCAATCATGCACATTGCAGACCCAGGGCTTACCCCAGCCAGCACCCACAGCTCCCTGGTATCTAGTGGCAGGCAGCATGGTGTTGTGCGATGTCTGTCAAACTGTGTTTGGTGGAGGCTTCCTGACACAAATCAGGTGCTTTTATACATAATATTTATTTGAAATGTCAGGACTGCCATGGATCCTCAGCTCAATTAAAATTTAGATATATATATATATATTTTTTTTTTTGCAAAGTAACACGAAACGTGTAAGGCGACTTTTGGAGGATTTTTCAGTCTGTAGCTGCACAAATTTTATATGGAATAAAACACTGTGAAGTCTGTTTCCCTGCTTCTTTCTCCTTTTTATATTTTCTGCTTTTATACATAGGCTGTGACGGCACAAATAGAGCTGACACAACCTAAAACTAAGCATTTGGCAGGGACGTTGCTAGGTCACCAAATGATCTGGGGCTAGAGCACACACTGTCACACATACACACACACTCCGTCTCTCTCTCACACACACACTCCATCTTGCTCTCGCTCACACACTCCATCTAGCTCTCTCTCACACACTCCATCAGGCGGTCTCTCACACACTCCGTCTCCCTCTCTTTCTCACACACCCCGTCTCCCTCTTTTTCTCACACACACAGTCTCTTTCTCACACACACTTTCTTTCTCTCTTTCTCACACACTCTGTCTTTCTCTCTTTCTCACACACACACACCCTCTCTCTCTTTCTCACACACACAGTTTCACTCTCTTTCTCACACACCCATCTCCCTCTCTTTCTCACACACACCACCTCCCTCTCTCTCTCTTTCTCACACACACCACCTCCCTCTCTCTTTCTCACACACATCATCTCTCTCTCTTTCTCACAAACACATCCCTCTACCTGTCAGTGCTACTGCATCATACACAGTGGCTCTGTCATGCTACTGCAAAAGCACAGTATGCTTTCTCTGGTGTCCCAGACACAAGAGAATTAGATCAAAATCATGTAATGCAGTCCTGAATCCTGCTGTCCTGATCAACTCTACCTATGTGCTGAAAAAGTGGGACAGACCTCAAAATCAGAACTGTCTCATGAAAGGCTGGATAGTTGTGATGTATGCATTCCAGTGGGCTTCAAATACTGAGTTAATCCATATTCTACATATTCACAGCCTTGTTACATTAGCATTTGATCTTGTATCCTAGTCATGGCTAACCTGTGATATGCATGTTTTTTTTTTTAATTAAATTTATAAAAGACAATAACAAACATCAAAGACACAAACAAACGTATCACATGTCACATTATACATGTCGTAATTTCTTAAAGACATTGACGAACACTAAAAACATTAGCAAACATGGCTTATATCACAATATAATTAGCATAAATATAAAGTGCAGGCAGAGGATAGGAGAGAGGAAAGGAAGCCATGGACATATTTCATGAATCAATCTGTTAATATAAATTAGAATATAGAAAAAATGTGGACAAAGGACGCATGCACAATTTTTTCTATTTTCGCCTATGGTGCTTTTGCTGCAGCACGGACGGAGCACCCATCTTCCCAAAACATATAGGAGGTATGTTTACTGCCAACGGTGGAGCCGGCTTGTTTTCCCCTTTTGTTTGTCTAAATTAGAATATAACATGGTATGGAAATTGGGTTTGGGTTACACCTCAATATTTGAGGTTGAAGTCACTGTACAATTAAATAAATGCTTATGCTAAACAATGAATGAAATTCCACAGTGACCACAAAATGACAGGAATTGGCCTCATTCTGACCAAATCAAACATGGAGCTCTTTGCTGGGTACGAGGCTACTATAACTTTGTCTGGTGTTTGCCCCCATACCTTTTACTGGATTGTGGGCCATCCAGCTCCTCTATTTTTTTTATTTTTTTTATCAAGTCTTTATTTCTAAAAAAAAACATTTTTTTGTAAGATCATTCCACTTTTTTTTTTAAATAAATGCCATATCGACAACAGTTGTTGCCCTCCCCCCCATACATTAACGTAACATATATACATAACACGTGTCTCTGTATTCAAAATTCTGTAGTAAACATATATTGAACAAAAAAATTACCCAATACACAACAAATACCTATATACCAACGTGAGGTGCACCACCACACAACCAGGGACCAAACTCTATCCTGGTTCTGCTTCGAACACCTAGGGCAATATTATGGCATGGGGGATGAGATAGATGCATTCTCCCACCTTTTTTTCCCCCTCTCTCTCTTCCCCTCTCCCTCCACCTGATATGCATGTTTTAGTGCACAACAATTACAAAGAGTGCCCAGACAAGCTGTTTGGGGACAAATATGGAATAGAGCATTGAGGAAGTCGTTTTTGACGAAACGCGTCTGCACAGTACTGTGAGAGGGGGCGTACCAGGAAGTATTTCAATGATCTGGCTAGCCAGGAGAGCGTGGAAGACAAGTGGGGTGCCACGATTCTGATCACTCTCAGACAAACTTGTTCACAATTCTTATGAACTGCTGAAGATTTGGTTTTGGAGTTGTGAAGACTCCCTGAAGTCCGGGGGACAGACGATTATTATACTCCAGAGCCTTTATAACTAGAGCCGAGTTAAAGGGCTCTGGTATATGTGAGTGCCATACCACGGGGGGATCCATTTATTTAACCCTATTTTGTACCAAGAATAATATTCTTTTTTACATATTTCATTAAATTTGTGATAAGTATACACAGTTTTTTTTATTATTTAAAACAGGTTGAAATCGTTTAGTGCATCACTCTTTCACTTTTTTCACTTTATGGAACAGACACATTGTTTGGGGGCAGAGATGGCACTGTGGGATATGTCTGGGGGGGAGGGGGGGGGCTGGGGCCATGTGGCTTCTAGTTACACCCCTGAACCCAGCTATTAATATCTTATTTTTGCAGTTCACCTTTGTGCAGTTCACTTGCACTTCACCATTTGTGTTGCCAGTGCCTGGGAAAATCCTTAAATTAAACATTCCCCAAAATATAAAGACTTTATATCAATCTTAAATATACTTTGTGTTACACTAGCGATTTAAAATTCTATGCAGTAACAAGCTCAATCTGAAACCCTGCCCTCATAAAGAAAATATTCTATACATTTAATTAAGTCTACTGCCTCTGAAAACCTAACAGTTCGGAATGTCTATTGAGAGCTATTGGTATTTGCAATTCGATTATGTAGAAACACTGCCTGATAAAGCAGTTGCCTTAATTGGCCATTAGATGGCAATGCAACTCATCCTTATTCAATACTATTTATTTTCCATTGATGTGACCTGGTGTTCTAATTGCAAGAAATGAATGCATGCGACAAATATGTACACAGTCTGCCCTCCTCTCTGAGCTCCCATTAGCCATATGACTGAGCATGGACGCCAGCAATAAATGCACCATTAACCCTGTGAAAAATAGCTTTTGATCAAATTTATAGATCTTATCGAACCCTGAAACGCTTTGCATTGTTTGTAACAGCCTTTGGATTATCGGTAGAATTTTCATTCCAAAAAGCTTTTGCGTCATGAGGAATACATTATGTTTTATAGGAAAGCAACTTTCATCTAGAAGAGGCAGGAGAGATTATTAAGTCTTCAACTCTCCGCAGAATAGCTGCACAGAAAGAGATAAGGAAGATTCTGTTTGCTTCAGTTGGGCAGACTATTCTAACGGCCATTAGGTTCTCTGATCATATGCACACCAAAAAAGCCTATGTTTCCCTTCTGAGAAAAGAGTAAGTTTTATACTTTGAATAATCTCACCAATGGCACCCACTCTAGTACAACATGTCTGATAGATGTCATTTCAGATCAGCTGTACATTTGTTTGGCCTAAACGGCATGCATACAGCCCTACGCATAAACAGATTTTCAAAAAAGCTTGTTTGATGAGTATAAACAGTGATATCACCTGTGAACGTCTTACAGATGCTTTTTCTCAGCTGTTTGGGGTCAGAGGTTCAGAGCCCAACATCTAAGGTGCTGAGATCAGATGAGCAAAGTGAGGTCTATTCACTCAACAGTGAACTGCAAAAATCTGAAACAAAGGTGGAAAAATCCTTGAGCCTCGGTCCATCTTAGGGTTGCCACCTGGTTGGCAGGCCGGTAAAAAAATTGGCACCAGACCAATGTTAAGTCTATGGAGATTGTACCAAGGGCGGTATTTTTTTGAAGAAAAGGTGGCAACCCTAGTCCATCTCTGTTATCAATCCCTGATTTTAATATTCCATTGCAGCTTCACTGTTTAGTGAATAGACCCCAGTGTTTCTGAAAGAACCATTATACAAAGAACTGAACATGGTGGAGATTTGCTCATAATCTTCATAGGACAACAACTTGCACTCTTCTGGGATGGCTTTCCACAAAATGTTGACATGCTTCTGTAAGAATATTTTCCCATACATTTAGTAGAGCATTTGTGAAGGCAGGCACTGATGTTGGCCTAGCTTTCAATCTCTATTCCAGTTCATCCCAAAGGTTGTTCGATGGGTTGAGGTCAGTGATCTGTGCGGGCCAGTTAAGTTTTTGCACTCCAAACTCATTCAACTATGTATTTATGGACCTTGTGCCCTGAGGCACATGCTGGAATAGAAAAGGGCCTTCCAGAAACTGTTTCCACAAAGTTGGAAGCATTGCATTGTCCAAATCATCTTGGTATGCTTAGGAATTAAACATTCCTTTCACTGGAAATAAGAGGCCTAGCCCAACCCCTGAAAAACAGTTGCATACTCTTATCCCAAATTTTACAGTTGGCAATATGTAGTCAGGCAGGTAACATTCTCCTGGTATCTGTCAAACACAGACTCACTCTCATCAGACTGCCAAACAGTGAAGCGTGATTCGTCACTCCACAGAACACGTTTCCACTGCTTCAGACTCCAGTGGCGGCATTATTTACACCACTCGATCCCACGCTTGTACTTGGTGATGTGAGGCTTGCATTATTCTGTTCAGCCATGTAAACCCATTCCATGAACAAACGTTAGTAATTGCAGACTGCATGGCTAGGTGCTTCGTTTTATACACCTATGACAATGGGTCTGATTGAAAAACCTGAATTTAATTATTAAGAGGTGCGTCCCAATACTTTGGTCCATGTAATGTATATACTCATTGTATACTCATTGTGCACCCATGAAAACACAACATCCACGTTTCTTTAATCCATCTACTATGCAGTTTACTATCTCTTTTATCTTATCAATTCTTTATTTGCCTGAAGCCTCTCAGATATCTTATTTTTCTTATTTTCATTGCTTTAAACTTCTCTTCAGCTCACAAGAACTTTGTCACCTTATCCTTGTTGTTCTGGTTGAGTGGAATAATAATGCCAAGCGTGAAGAAGCATCAGAGAAGAGTTAAGGCTGTGCTTTTATCTCATATTGGTGGAAGACAGCTTGCAAGGTGGGGGTTCCCTGGGGGCTGCCAGCTGTTCTGCTCCAAACTACAAATTACTATGTCAGCTATCAAGCTATTTTACAAACCAGAAACAGTGCACGATTTTCATCTTGTGAATCGAAGTTTTGGATAGGAGTTTGTAACTAAGGCTGCTTTATGTCATTTACGTTTTTGTAGATGGTAAATAAATGACAAATATACAATACTTTAAGAGTTATAAAGGCTTTGATGTCAGTAGGCAGTCCAAGCTACAGATACTACAGATTCAATAATGAAAATGATCGGAATTGAGATTACAAAAGACTGGCTGAGCATGATGGTAGAAGTAGCTAGCATAGTTGGATTCTCAAGTGTTTCATTTCTCCCTTACTACGTAGTGCCTTTCAAGAACACACGATTACAGCACATACCTTAGATATCAAAGAGAAGGAGCACCTCAAAGAATTGTTGAGTAGCTGTGCTTAAAGGGACTCTTTTCACTTTGAATGTAGAGAATAAAAGTAGAGCTGGAAGCATAAAATAGGAGAAAACTATGTTTTAAACAGATCTGTGGTGTCGCTTGTTTATCCCCTGTGGCTTGGTATGCAAATGATCTACTTTTCAATGGTGTATGTGTAATTTGCATATCAAGCCACAAGGTGATGTCATAAGCAGGAGACGCCACAGACACATTTTAAAAATATATTTCTCTTCTTTTATGCATTTGCATGCACTTTGGCACAAACACAACGTATAGATAATTTTCATATGTTTTTATTCTCTACAGTCACAGCATAAGCAATGTTTAGGTTGACGCAGTCTCTTTAATTAATGAGCTTTAATTAATGAGCTGTCCTTGGGAGATGTTTTGAGGAAAACAGATGCTAGGTCAAGAGAATTCAAGGTCACTATGGTACTTGACTAAGTGGTAATGTGTTCAATATGCTGCAGAAATATTGCTGAATCCTCAATATCTATGAATTTCACAGCACCATTTGTTAAATGGAAAATGTATCAATATGTTATTTATCAAATGATCAATATACAAACACTATGAAGGGTCATTTCATCTTCCACACATGACAAGTAGAGGAAAGCAACAAAGCATGGGCAATCAAGAATGTGCACTGTGCTTGTGAATTATGGATAACCTTTCATGGTCTGTTTTAGCCAACATGCGCCATATCACAGAGATCCACAGTGCGAACTACGACCACACTAATGTCTAAAGCGGTAGTATCTTTGGCTACAGGATGTTTCTATGAATTGAATAGTATGCTGTAGAATTAAATATTTACTTCCTCGGGGTAAGAAGTTAAATGCTCATGGTTAACAAATTCTAAACCCCATTATTCATGGAGGTAGTTTTATTCAGCCTTTACACTTTTAAAACAGTAGAAAGAGGGTCATGTACAGAGCACTGGCAAGACTACACTTGGAGTATTGTATGCAGTACTGGAGACTTTGGAGAAAGTTCAGAAAAAGGGCTACTAAACTGGTTTATAGTTTGAAGGATAAGACTTACCAGGAAAGGTTAAAGCATCTTAACATGTAGGAAAGATGTAACAGGGGGGATATCAACACAGTAAAGGAGGAGAGTAAATTTAAAAGAAGAAAAACTACCACAACAAGAGGACATAGTCTTAAATTAGAGGAGCAAAGATGTAAAAGTAATATCAGGAAGCATTAGTTTACTGAGAGGGTAGTGGATGTATGGAATAGCCTAGATGGACTCAATGGTTCTTATCTGCCAGTAAAAATAAATAATGCTAATGGAGTGACTTTTTGTTATAGAATGTGTTCACGTTAACATTTATATATTGTCTATATAAGCAAATCAAAACCTCTCAATGTCCCTGCTGATTATTGCATTTTACATTATCCAGAAATGTAGTAGCAGGGAAGCCAAATTTGTGTTTTTCAATGGAAAACTTTGAATTTAGTGAAACTACATAGAACAGACTGTTTGAATGGGCATTCACATAGTGGGGACAATGCACTAAAAGGTGTTTGTAGGGGAGATGAACATCTCATCTCACCATTTTTACTAAAGCATAGCGCAGGTACAATCCTGGTAAGTTTTCCAAGCTAAGCAAAGCCACCAGGATTGTCCCTGCACAATGTATAACTAAAATTGTGAAATGAAATGTTCCTCTCACTTCGATTCATCTGATCCTGCCTGCTTCTACAAGCCCTCCATATTAGATATCACTGACTTTAGAGGCCCTTGTATAAAAGTTTTTAAACTTGTTTAAAATGTATTTTAAATTTAAAACTACAGAAAAATGTAATTTGTATTGAATTTAAAAAGTCTCTTTCACGTTGACATGTAGAAACATGTACAACATAAAGAAAATAAGCTAGGGGGAACTTTCCCTTTAAGTGCCAAAAACACTTTTTTGGTATTATACATACTTATCTGTATAAAATAATATAGCTTCTTTGCTCGTGTTACCATCAATCATTTCTCTCCTTTGATAATTAAATTGTTTTACCTAATACATCTCCATTTAATATCTGCTCAGATCAGTGGCGTAGCGTGGGGGGTGCAGGGGGGGCCGGCCGCACCGGGCGCAATATCTGGGGGGGCGCACTAGCCCTATGCGGCCGCCAGGGCCGTCTTTAACGCGGGGCAAACGGGGCAGCTGCCCTGCGCCCATTTACTCCTGGGGGGCCCCAAGGCAGCTGTCCCGTGGGCCCCCAGCCCCTGCTGCCGCGTTCACAGCGCATTGCGCTTGTGAACGCTTTTTTCCAGCAAGCCGCATCCGATGGATGCGACGGCCGGAAAAAAAAAAAAAAACTGCCGCCGGATGTGACGTCGCGTCACATCCGGTTTCTGTTTCCCTCCTCCGTGCAAGAGGGAAGACTGCACGGAGGAGACATCCGGCGGGGGACACGGAGCAGGTTCATGTAAGTACGGGGGGGGGGCTGGCTGGCACAATATTCCTGGTATCTGACTGGCACTATATTACTGGGTATCTGATTGACACTATATTACTGGGCATCTGGCACTATATTACTTGGCATCTGACTGGCACTATATTACTGGGTATCTGATTGGCACTATATTACTTGGCATCTGATTGGCACAATATTACTGGGTATCTGATTGGCACTATATTACTGGGTATCTGACTGGCACTATATTACTGGGTATCTGAATGGCACAATATTACTGGGCATCTGGCACTATATTACTTGGCATCTGACTGGCACTATATTACTGGGTATCTGATTGGCACTATATTACTTGGCATCTGATTGGCACAATATTACTGGGTATCTGATTGGCACTATATTACTGGGTATCTGATTGGCACTATATTACTGGGCATCTGAATGGCACAATATTACTGGGCATCTGATTGGCACTATATTACTGGGTATCTGATTGGCACAATATTACTGGGTATCTGATTGGCACTATATTACTGGGCATCTGATTGGCACTATATTACTGGGTATCTGAATGGCACAATATTACTGGCCATCTGATTGGCACTATATTACTGGGTATCTGATTGGCACTATATTACTGGGTGTCTGAATGGCACAATATTACTGGGCATCTGATTGGCACTATATTACTGGGTATCTGATTGGCACTATATTACTGGGTATCTGATTGGCACTATATTACTGGGCATCTGATTGGCACTATATTACTGGGTATCTGATTGGCACTATATTACTTGGCATCTGATTGGCACTATATTACTGGGCATCTGATTGGCACTATATTACTGGGTATCTGACTGGCACTATATTACTTGGCATCTGAATGGCACAACAATTATGGCATATGTGTGTGTGTGGGGGGGGAGGGGGTAACATTAGAGGTACAGGATTGAGGAAGTTGGCTCCATCTAGCCCAGTCTTGGATCATCTCCAGGGTATGGTTCCATTTTGATGTTTAGTTTTTGTTCTTGATATTTTTTGTCGTTTACGATGGTTGTGAGACGACATATAATAGCATGGCCCATGCTAGGTTACTACATGTGTATATTTGTATTCATAGACCTGCTGAAAATGTGGAGAATGTGTGTAATGCATGTTCGCACTCAATAAAGTGTTGGAAAATAAACTTGTATTTAGATGCATTTTACTTTAATTACATAAGTATTTTCATAACAAACAATATATGTGCTTGGGGGTAAGGGTTTCTTTAACTAATCTAGTAGAAGAGACTCGAGTGCTAAAATCCACGGGTTAGGGGGCGCAAATTACTTGCCTTGCCCCGGGTGCTGACAACCCACGCTACGCCACTGGCTCAGATGTCATGACACTTACCAGGGAGATGAAATTCTAATTATGACACCCATTTAATGTCAGTCTAAATGTATGCACTGTAACTAGAAGAGATTTACTGTATGTCTGTGTCATGGATTTGGTCTTCACAAGCTTTTAACAGAGGAAGTCTTCTCTTCCTATTGATAAATAGCAGCCAACATTTGGCACCCCTTGATGATAATGATAGGTCTGCAAATAATAGCCAAACCATTACCTCGGGCCCATGGCTTGAAATGTTTGTTCTAATTTTGTGTTCTGCAGCTTTTTTTCTGTAGACCTCACACTTCAGTGCTCTCTGTTATTAGGCTGTCGGATCTGCAGGGAGCCATCTCCAGAGATATTGGCACCTGAATTCATTACAGACACACTAAGAGCACAATAAGTGCTGTCCCATAAAGGCCTAGCAATTCCATGAACATTTACATGGGCTACATATGTATAGAAAACAGAGAAGCCATTAGCAGCTTTGTGTGTTCTTATATTCTAAAACAATGATTAAACGGTTATTAAAATTATATAGCAGGCATTGAGAAAGCGCAAAAGCACAAGAGCATTAAACGCAGCAGGTCTCCCATGGATGTATAAAGTATTTCAATCAATAACGTTTGTTTTTTAAAAAGTCGATACCCTGTCTGTACGAATCAATATCATTTAGAGTTGCCACCTTTTCTCCCAAAATAATTAAGTCTCCACTTAGACTTAGCAATGGCTACTGGTCTGCCGTAAAAATACTGGCTAGATGGTAACTCTAGGGTTATTTCATATTCCTAAAGGGACTGTATCACATAAACATTGTTTTACTATGAATATAATGATCTATCCATTGTGTTTGCAAAATTTCAAGTAAATGCCTAAATGAGGAGAAAAACGTGTTTTAAAGTAGTCCGTCAAGTCTCCTGCTTATGACATCACCTGTGGCTTGATAGACAGTGACAAATATGTAATTTGCATATCATGCCACAGGTGATGCCATAAACAGGGGACTCCACAAATATATTTAATACACATTTTGCTCCTAATTTGGACATTTACTTGCAATTCACAGGAAAAACAAAGCGTAGGTGATACAGTCTGTTTAAAGGAACTAGAATTTGGAGGTCGTCATCAGATGATTATGTACGTGTTAAAAAAGGTTCTATGAATAGTGACTGATTTGCCAATATGACATTGTGTTAAAACAAGCTCTAATTTCCCTATACTTTAAATAAATTCTGGTTATTTAAGGCTATCATGATGAAGGAGAGGCATATAGCAAATAAATGTAATCTTGAAGCATCGGCAGGCAATATGATATGGTATATCTGCTGCTGGCCTCCCATTCTCCAATAAAGCCACCCCATCCATGACACTACATGCCACTCTAGATGATCCTATTTTGACTGTAATGCTCTTATTTAAAACACAGCCTTAATAATGGCCACATTTTTTCACAATATCTCCAACTCCAATATGCTGTCTTTTCCACAGTATGACAGCAGTAAGCAAGCTTGGAGAGCAATGTAACTAAGATGCTATTACCTCCTTAGATCTGTTTGAGAAAGGTCAATTAATCATGTGTAGGAGAGAAGACATTAAGCATATAAAACAATTATTTACTGCTGGCAAGAGCAGAATAAGAAAGGGGAGGGTCCATAGGGATTTTATCACCCAGGAGTAACCAGCTTATTTACTCGAACAATTCACCGCAATAAATACATTTAAAACAGTTTGAAAAAGTTAATTTAAAGGGGCAACTCCACCTAGCTTATTTTATGTATGTCATACATATAGGGTTTGGCTCCCAGCCTCTATTTTACTGGCAGGCCAGTAAAACATTGGCCTGATTCCAATGTTAAGTCTATAGAAACAATTGCATGGCCGGTATTTTGTTAAAGAAAAGGCACTATGTACTTGTGTTTAAAACATATGTGGGAAATGAGCACTTATTTTTACTTTGAAACAATTTGAAACTTTCCAGTAGTATTACAGTGGAAATAATTCTATGGCACCCAGTAAGGAGAACTTGTAGAGAGAGATCTCTTTGCTGCCTTTGACACTGTTGATCATCTACTATTTTTTAACAGAATAGCCTCAATGGACATGGGGGCATGGCTCTTTCTTAGATTAAGCTGTATCTATCTGGGCTCTCCTTCACAATGTCGCATGCTGATCATCTAACATCTGTGCATCATTGAAAGACAAAATATACTATATGAACAAAAGTATTGGGACACACCCCTTAATTATTGAATACAGGTGTTTCAATCAGACATATTGACACAGGTGTATACAATCAAGACCATAGCCGTGCAGTATGCATTTAAAAAAATTTGTAAAAAAAAATTAAAAATGGGTCGTTCTGAAGAGGTCCGTGAATTCAAGCGTGGTACTGAAATGTCATCCCTGCTAGACATTCCACGGTCAGCTGTAAGATGGACTATTTTAAAGTGGAAGCATTTAGGAACAACAGCAACTCAGCCACGAAGCAGAAGACCACATAAAGTCACAGTGCTGAGGCACATGGTGCGTAAAAGCTGCCAATGCGCCACTGATTCCATAGTGGAACATTTCAAAACCTCTGGCATTAATATCAGCATAGAAATTGAGCAACTAATTGATAAGTTGAAGTAGAGGTTACCAGATATGCAGGTATTGTAAGCGTCAGTAAACATGTCATGTCATCTGATATATATAAACACCATTAGATAAATCTAGAGTTCATACATGTTATACATAATTAAACATATCAATTGCTAGATCTTAAGTAGTAAATGATGTTAGATATCTATATGATTGCTGCCAAAGATAGACATGTCATGTCATTTTGTGAAATTTCTTGATATACACAAATTGAATTAAACTATATATATATATATATATATAAAAAAAATTGTACAGCTGGTGCTTTATAGAATGGGATCTGAGCTACATTCAAGCCTCACATCACCAAGTACAATGCCATGCATCGGATCGAGTGGTGTAAAGCACTCTTTACTGTTTAGGAGTCTGATGAGCGAGTCTGGGTTTGGCAGATACCAGGAGACCGTTACCTGCCTGACTGCACTGTGACAACTGTAAAGTTTGGTGGAGGAGGGATAATGGTATGGGGCTAGGCTCTTTCCTTCATGTGAAGGGAAATCTTAATGCTTCAGCATACAAAGATATTTTGTACAATGTTATGCTTCCAACTTTGTGGAAACCATTTGGGTAAGCCCCTTTTCTATTCCAGCATGACTGGCCCACACAAAGCTAAGGTTATCACATTTTATATTACATAAATTATTAGCCTTGATAATAGTCCTTTGTTCTGACAAACGTTGGACACATTTTCTTTTGTACACATTATCGCTGGTACATGCCCAGTGGGTGTGTTTACATATTGTAAATATATAAATATGATATATATATGTATATATATATATATATATACATATCTGTATATATATATATATATAGATATACAGACACACACACACACTTTTTTTCTAATGTAGGCCCTGGGATACGTTGTGCATGGGCCAAGGACACCAATGCTTACCATAATCTTCCTTCAGCTTGTGCCAAAACATCCAAAGCAAAGAGCTGATGTAAAGTTTTCTTCCTGGCCACTGATCACAAGGTGATCGGTAGCCAGGAACACTATGACAGAGACTTAATGGACCCTGTGGGTCCCTGCGAAAAGATTGAGAGACCTCCGGATGTCAAGTGTGACGTCACAGAGTCATGCCCAAACCCAGAAGTTTGGGCATGGTGCGATTTAGAGAAATGTAGCCGGTGCTCACTTTAAGCACCGACTACATTCTACCTGTCAGACTGAGGCCACTCAAAGTGGCCTTATCTGACAAGTGGGATCCTGCTGCAGGGACCGAGCACAGCTCATCGTGGGGAGCCGCGATAAGCTGTTTAACGCTGGACATACTATGCCATCCTAGCACTGTAAAATCAGGATTGATAGTACGTCCCAGCGTCACTAAGGGGTTAATATAACACCTAAATTATTCATTTGCCATAACAGAAAATGTATAGATTCAATTAGCAGTATATTTAACTGTCCCTTGCAATATATTCACTAATTCCCATACTTTCCAATAGTCATAAAATACATATAGCACAATAAAACATGATTAAATGTTGATACACATATTCTGAAAAATTCAGATCACTTTAAATGAATGAATTGCAATTTAATACTGTCATGAATAAGTTATAATGATGCCCTTTGGACTCTTGATTAGAATCCTTGAAATTAGAAATGTGAACTAGTTTTCTTGATCAAACATGCCCAGAAGCACAAACAAAACATACTGCAACAATTAGCAATTAATTAATTGTTGGCTTTTCCGTAATGTGAATAAAGTAAAATAGGGTATTAAAACATAATGGGAAATCACTAATTAGCTATTGGTTCATGATTGTTCACCATTATTTGAACTTAGGAAAAGGACCTACAATTTTATGAGCCTGGGTGATAAATCTATAGAAGTAAGCAGTGTATGCATACACACTTATACAAATTCACCCACAGTTTCCCCCCCCCCCCTCTTTTTCAGGACCCTGTAAGGGTGAGAAATAGTGCCAGTGTTCACATCTAGAAAGGTAAAACACTGAAACGCATCTATTGTTATTAATAATTACTAATAAAAATAAGTGCAGTATGTACTTTAAAATTAAACTTGTTATTTTTTCCATTTGAAACATATCACAAATGTATTTGCAAATTGTCCACTCTTTAGGTGAAAGGTATGGATTCCACCAGTGAATGGAAATGTGAGGAGTGAAAGAATATGTCATCAGTATCCTACTCAACATTTCAAAAAAAGAAAGCTGCCAATTCCTTCTTCCAGAATATACTCGAATAAAACAAATTGGGCCAAGCGAAAATCTATTATTTAACAAAACCAGTAAACAGCAGAGTGAAAAATCCATTGAGAAGTGTAGTATAATTGGCACAAGAAATCACATTACTTCGACTTCTGTTTCATTCTGTACAACTAGGAATCAAATGGCTCCACCTTGACATGGTTCATTCAATGAAATACTCACACTTTTATGAACCATTATTAACAAACATAAAAAAGCAAAAAAAGATATACTTGTATTTGGATGAAAGCTACATTGATATATAATTTTTAGATGTTTACAATTTGATTTTACTTTGCTATAGTTAACTAAACTTAAAAGGCCCCAAGTGGCGCAGTCACACATCTATACTACACTCTGTTTACATACCCAATTCTAGTAAACAGAAAAACTAAGTGCATCCAACAACTATCTTCTATTTGCCTTTAGAAAGGATGAGATCTCTGAACAGTAATTGAGCAATTTGTCACTGAGAACCATTTTCCTTGTCACTGCTTTCACTGACTAGATTGAAACATTAAGGAAGATATCTTATAGCTGACAAAAAACTGAAGCACTTTGCTCAATATATATGAGAGTCCTGTAGCATCAGCTATGGGCTCTATGCTTCAGTAGTGTAGAATTGATCATCTCTCACAGACTTAAGGATCACAAGTCGGTTAAAGCCTAAATAAAGGCTAACCATATGGAATTATGGTTTTCCTGTCTGGTTCCTCTTTGGTTCACAGAAGTGTGTGAACTTACAATATATGTACTTAAGGGGTCATCTACTGCAACAAGTGCAGTGAGTAAAAAAAGTACATTTTGTGCATTTTTCCCTGTTTTGCGCCTCTTCCATTTATCCTTATTTAGTGTGCATTTTTACGATTTTGTCAATATATATAATAGATTATATTTGCGCATTCTAAAGACTTTTGCAAATATTTTTGTGAAAAATAATTCTTATTTTGCATGTGAAAATTACACCAGTTTTTAGCAAGTGCTAATAAAAAAGGCAGAAAAAAATATTCGCAAATATGCCTGTTTTTATTCATAATTTGCTCATATTTACTATTTGAGTGTTAAATGTTTGGTACATTGCAAAAGGAGCAAAGAGCAAAAAGGATGAACAATAGCGCAAAATGTTACAAATATTCACAAATTGCCCCTTACTCATGTTTTACTTACTTTTTTCCCCCACTACACTTTAATATTTGACTCCCTAAATAGGGTAAGTGTGGTGTAGTTCCAATTTTCAATATGTAAAGAGGCGTACTAAGTTCTTAATCTGTTGTTTTATAGGTGATCTACAAAAATAGATTTAGTACATGTGACACACCGTTGTTGTTCTTGCTTTGTAGAAGCAGCTGGGTAGCCATATCTAACCATGTGGAGAAGTTTATAACAGTAAACACTTTTCTGCAGTGAATAAATTGCCAGGTTCCTAAGGTCAGTGACAAATGCAAGGTAAATAGGATCAGTGCCAGAGACAGAATACAGTGAATAACAAAGCAAGGTCAGTACAAGTAGAATAAATCTTTAAAACATTTTAAATATTTATTTTTTACTTGTGATTTGTTTTTTTGATATAGCAAGGTGATTTGTTTCAAAGCATTATTTTATTGTGCTTTAATATAATTCAGTATTTCTTTTCATCTGGGAATGATGTCACCAGAAACATCTCTAGAGCAAAGGAAGTAGATCATCTCCCTTTCTCCAGCCCTCTGCTTGTAACAGTCACGTCATCCTGACCTCTGACATATCTCTCCACTCTTCATATGTACAGTGGATAATGGAGCATTGACAAGTGATGTGATGACAACCTATAGCTGTTATGATATCACCGGCATTGTTATACCACAATAGCTGTAATGGCGCTGTGTAAGAGAATTTGTTACTCTTTGTATATATGTATACGTGGCAAATCCCTAACTTTTATTGGGGTTATGTGTTTTAGGACCAGTTGATTGACGTGGTAATTGCATCATTCTTGCCGCAATTTTACTGAATTCGGGACGATTTTTTTGGAGCCTTTAAGAATATGGGGTATCCTATGGATTGGCAAGAGAAAAGGGTTCCCGTTAGGGAGCTGCCGGCTCCCCCTGAGGATATTTAGAAAAATTCTCTAATGTTACCTCAGGCTGTGTGGTGCTCCGTCTGTGCTGTGAAAGCAGCGAATAGCAGAAAATGGACAAACGAATAGACATAGGCACTCACCAGTCCAAATGAGGTAAAAAGGTGAGTTTAATGATGAAGTGATATTTCCAACGTGTCAAACAGGATGAATATAATAACATCAAATGTGGGGAAGCAGAGGACTTGCTATCCTTTGGATTCACCAGTCCAAGTTCCCGAACCAAAATTTCCGCCCCAATTGAACTGATATCGTCACAAAGCCGATTTGCGGGGCATATAGATGAAACCCTTAAACAAACTGAAGACATTTTACTGCCTTGGCTTTCTTATCTAAATGAAAACTATGTTAGCTGTTACAACCATGGAGAAATATATGTGACAACTTATCACAAAGTCAGAATCAAAAATAATGAGTCATCATATGCTGCCAGTCAGTGTTCCTCCTTAGGGACTAAATCACTGCCTACCACGGAGATGAAATACATTTGCTTTTCATTATATTTATTGATAGTGTGCGCTGCTTCATTATGCTTGATTATGTCTACATGAACCATTACATGTACACTGCACACCATTTCCTAGGACTGTTTAATTGTCCTCCTTTTTTTTTATATTGACAGTAAAAATGAACCTTTGACATGTTCAATGTACCGGTTACTCCAGCTGTGGATCAAGATCCATGTCAGTCCTAGCAATGAGATGGCATCTTCTCAGAGAATTATAAACTTTGTGCAACACACATCATTGATTATAATGTATGATTAAATATTAGAATTCACAGGTAGTAAAAGAGTAAAAGAAATCACTGCAGTATGGAATTTATATTACTGGTTTATAAATAACTATACAATACAGCTATTATAGCAAAATTAACTATTATACTGTATAACAGTTATTCATTCTGCGCACTGTTACAGTGATCAGCAATGTTATCGAAAGCCAACTATATTCAAAACATGTGAAATAAATAGGAACCCCAGGAAATATCACTGAACAATGTAGTTGCTGAATTTAAGAGATTAAACTAATCTCTGAAATATAGTATTCAAAATGCTTTACACTCTAATAGCGGTGTTCTGATTAGGCTACAATTTTTTTATGTTTTACAAGATAAGAGATTATATTTATAAGAAGAAAAACTACCACAACTAGAGGACATTGTCTAAAATTAGAGGGGAAAAGATTTAAAAGTAATATCAGGAAGTATCATTTTACTGAGAGCGTAGTGGATGTATTGAATAGCCTTCCAGCAGAAGTGATAGAGGTAAATACAGTCAAGGATTTTTAGCATGCGATGCTATAGGTGGCTATAGGAGATAGGCACAAGGCTATCCTAGATATAAGATAGGCAACTGGGGACTAATAAAAGTATTTAGAAAATTGGTCAGACTAGATGGACAGAATGGTTCAAACCTGCAGACACATTCCATGTTTCTATAAGATATACAGACAAGGGAATGCAGATGCCACAATACTATTGGGCAAACTGGGCATTCAACTTAGCACATTGGCTTAGGGGCACTGCACATAGCCGACTTTGATACTTTCCAGTATCCTATTGACTGTCCTGTGCATGTCCCAGGTGCCTTTGCTACTGTTGCTAGTGCTACAGTATGGCACAGGGGGAGCTGCAAGTTCTGTATTCCCCCCATTACTAGGAACATCAATAGAAGGTTCCGAGGCACTGACCTGTGGCACAGAAGGAACACAGCAGAAAAATAATGTGTCAAGCATCAGGAGCCAACCAAAATCTTTAAAAACAAAAATCAATTATTTACTCCAATACATATATTTTTAAAGATCATATCACAGTGCAGCATGCTACAGGACGGGATGAATCACCTAACGTGTTTCATGCCACCAGGGCACTTAATTGTAGGTAACCTAGGGTGTAGACACTCCCTTTTATATAATCACAAGCAGGGCAAAATATCAGGTGCATCCACTAAATAAATAATTAACACTGTTTATCAGACCCATTGCCACAGGTGTATAAAATTCAGCACCGAGCCTTGTGCATTTACAAATATTTGTGGAAAAAAATGGGTCGTAGAGCTCAGTGAATTCAAGCCTGGTACTGTGAAAAGATGCCAACTTAGCAATATGTCATTCCTGCAGGATATACCATGGTTAGCTGTAGGTGCAGTAATAAAAATGGAAGTGTTTAGGAGCACCTGCAACACCAAGAAGCAGAAAACCCCGTAAAGTTACAGAGCCGGTCACCAAATGCTGAGGTGCATTGTGCGGAAAAGTATTCAATGCTCTGCTGATTTCATAGCAAAAGATTTCCAAATGTCCACTGGCATCAATATCAGCACAAAAACTGTGAGGCGGAGCTACGGGAAGTGGTGTAATGCATTGTCTGCATTGGCAATAATTGACAATCAACAATTAACATGGCTGTTCTTTTAGTGGGTGTCAGGGGAGAGTCTTCATTTAATTTGGAAAGTGAACAGATGTTGTGAGTTTGGCAACTTGATAGCAGTCTTCCATGAGAATTTGGTGGTTCAAAATGTGGGACAGCTTGAAGGTGGTAACACAAAGAGGGCATGCTGCTGCAGCGCACATGTGAGTGTAAGAGTATGGGGTTGTGGCAAGAAACAGTTACACAGAGGTCATCCCAGCATGCATGCATGGAGCAGTGTCCCATTATGGCTCTCTCACCCTGGTGGTGGCATGAACACTGAAAGACTGTGGGACACTAAATCTAGGATTGGTGATTTGCAAGATGGAAACCACATAATAAAAAGGGGGACACCGAGTGCTTTATTCACGAGAGAGGGAATTGCAGGACATTGACAAGGAAATTCCAAACTTAAGGCCAAAATAGCCCAGTTTGAATAATTCTTCAATTCAGCTTCAATTCATTTGGCCTTAAGTTTGAAATTCCCCTGTCAATCCCCTACAATCTCCTCATTAATAAAAACAAAGCTCAATTTCGTATAAAATGACTCCGGCCAGTTCAAAAACATATTAGTTTTACCAAAACTCTCACAGGAACCCAGAATACATTTCTTGATATGATTTTTGTTTACAATATGACAGTCCTGGGTGTGTAATCGCCATGAATATATGCATATTAAGTCTGCAGGAACACACTGAAATCTGTCCTGAATACAGCCTTCAGCTCTGACCTTCATTTTAACTCAATAACAAATTTCATGTCAGAACTCCAAAGATGTAGAATATTTTGTGTACAAATAATTTCCAATTTCATAGCTCAGCAGTATTCAAAGTCACTACCATCCTTCTTACAAACAGGATTTTCCCTCCTAAGTCTATCAAACGCTTAGATTTACAGCATCATTTATTTTGAAAACAGAGTAACTCTCTACATTACAAAACTACTTTTTTCATCATGGAAGTGATACAGATTAAATATCTATATGATCTGCACTGTTGTCACCACTTGAAGAGAGGATCCAAAATGCAGTGGCCTTATCAGGGCGATGGTGATGATGTAAGTGCAACCAACCCGCAGACTGGGCCTTTAAGTGGTAATAGGAGGTCTTCGCTCCAAATTGGTGATACCTTTGGTTGAGTCCCAGCGACAAAAGTAAAAGAATTGCTGCCACTATACCACTCTTCGGGGCACCAGAAGGGGAGGACACTCAACTGTTAGTACTGAGAGACAGCATACTGGGCATACAGTTACTGGTACTGAAAGACAGCATTAGGAAGCTTTGGGGATAAGAAACAAATATAATATTTCCTTTAAATCTGCTGCTCGCGCATGCGTGGAGTGTGGCCATGTTGGAGTCCACATGACTCTGAAAAGATGGCATTGCAGACCTCCGGCGGTTGCTGCGAGTGAAGGAGGGAGCAGAGGTGACACATTTTCAGTGTCAGAAAGAGAAAATAAATCGTTGGGGGTCTTGAGCACGTTTGAAAAGCACTGATCTAAAGCATTTTCTGGACATTTTTTCCTGTTTCTGCTTTGTTTAAGGGATGGTTCTGCCCACTTTTGCAGCTGGACCCCCGTGCCCTGGGCCATAACCTACCGTAGGGGGAGATCTCAGGATCACTTCATTACTGTTCACAGATATGAAGCCGGGAAATGCATACTTTTGAGTAAGGCTTGACAAACATTTGTAGACTTTAGGAGCCAAGCATATCAGTTCAGGAGTCAATCTGGTTATTTTTAGGCAGCAGGGGAAACAGTATTTTCATAGTAGTAGGAGTACTAGGTAAAGTAATCAAAAAAAATTACGCCAACAGCAAGCATGTTAGTAGTGGAATGGCACCAGGGATTTTTTAATCTCTGTTTTTGAATTGTTATTTTACAATATAACCACTTTTTAACATTTCAAAGTTCATGATATCCCCATTTTCAAGACTAGCCTTCCTGTCTTTTTTGTATATGTATAAATGAACATACCCACTAGTGCTGGGATCCTAAGGATGCTAAGGGGAGGATTAGCAAAATAAAATCTCCAACATGTTTTACACCATGACATTTTGAAATAGGCAGTAAAAATCAAGTGTTGGCTTTCACAGTAGGTCATAACTAACTATATAAAGGAAATATAGGAATGGTGTTCAAAGAAAATAATTGTATTTTTGCTTTAATCAAGATATAGTCTTGTCTTTAAAACATTGATGGTCTTAGTGGTTAGGAAAAAGCAGTGCACAACTTAAAAACATGGGCTGTTGGTAAATCAGAACAAATATTAGAATCTATGTAGAATGTTTATTCATTTACTTTTGCAGATTTATAAAATATTTTTCAAGTAAAAGTTTGAAAAATATGTTTTTTTAAATTTTCTATCATATTTTATTATTTCTATTATATTAAATTATATGATCAGAATAATTATATAGAAAAGGTCATTCTTATCTCGAAAATAACAATATATACTGTTTTGTTGGTACAGTAAAGGAAACAGCTAAACAGAAAATTACAGCTAAACACAAAGACCGCAGAAGTGTTAATACAGCCATTGTTATGAATGGCATAACATGGCCAAGAAGGTCCGGTCACCAAGGGGTTCACTGGTTAAGTAACAATGGTCTCACTTTTTAGCTGCCAAAATATTGGTATAATCACCTCTTACAACGTGTTAGTTAAAATCCAGGTAGCTGCTAGAGTTTGTATTTTTTCTACACTATTGTGTATATATAATAGGATCTATAAAAATTATACTTTTATAAATCTTCAGATTATGTTGAAAATTTCTGAAATTTGCACTGGAAGACTGACTGTTTAAATGCCTGCTTCATGCTAACTTTGTAGGCCCCATGGATACACAAACATTTAATTTTACAGTTACGCTAAACCTAGACAAATATTTAGCTGTTTAAATAAAGCTTAAATCATGAGTGATATATAAATATACTATTTTGTACTTGCTCCTAATGCCAGGAAAGTGATAATCCATCACTACAGAATAGTAAACAACTCGGTCATAAATATTATACCACAAGTCATGACTCAAGCCACATAGTAGCCTGTTAAGCAATGCATGAGGGGGATATTGTGATTTGGCCAGCAAACTCATCAGGTTTCATCGTTATTAGCAATAAACATATAACACGCAGACATTCTACACAGCATCTAAATAACACTATGAAAGGCTGTAAAAACAAACAAAAAAATGCAAAAACTAAATGAATAAACCTAAGCACATGTATGTATGCAGAGGGGATAGATGCCCGATTCCTGAGACATACCATAACCCCACAATCCCCCATAAACATACCAGCCCATGTTCCCCCCAATAATGGACACGAGACTTGTGATGGTACAACAAGGCCACAGCACTTCTTTATTAAACACATATCAGGCTGTATAAACCACCACCATCCTTTAATACTTATATGTATAAAACAGAATACAGCCTGACAAATTGACTAAGCCCTTGCCAGTAAAACCATTTCCACTTCCACCCATATATTTATATATGGCCACCTTTTTCCAACCAAATCCAGAATCCAGAAGCTCGCCTCCCCTCCTCGTCCCTTGAGATGCCATAACTCCATCTGGCCCATCTCTCCCACAATGCTTACCACTAGCCGACTCACTTAGCTCAGTGGGCACGTCAACTACAAACAACTTCCATGTTGCTTTTAAGGTTAAGGGGAGGACCCGAGCACCATTCTCCTTGTAATAACTCCAACTCCATTTTCCAAAACATATCCCCTACTGGCAAGGACAGCCAACCCCCGCCACAGACCCGCTCGTTTAACACCTTAAATCAGCGGGGACCACCCACCACCACCGCCATGGCCTGTTCCAAACCATCCTGCAACGCCAAGTTAAACAGATCAAGGCCCACCTCAGTTAAGTGAACTCCATCACTCCTGAAATACCTAGCCGCATCGGCCTCAAAAACCCTATGGCGTATAGTCACGCCCCCCACACTCAACACAAAACGAGACACTCGTTTATTCAATTTTACCCGGCTCCGTTCCAGCGCCCTCTGATTGAGCGCACACCTCCAATAATTACGTGGTACCACCTCTGACCACACCAGCGACACACCAGGAAAGAGCACCAGCAGCCTCGCCAGGTCCCTTTTTACGGTATCCCCCAGGGTCCACACAGGGACCGAACCCAGATCATTGCCCCCCAGATGAATAAGTAAAATATCAGGGGGCCCCAACCGCCGAGACAGCTGAACCACCTCGGGTAACAAGCGTACCCACCGCATACCCCGGAACCCGAACCACCGAACGTCTGCCACGGCTCCCGGAAAGCCCAGGCACTCTCCCCCAGGTCGCACGGCAGCCCGACTCCGTGCCCAGAATATGTACGAGTGGCCTATAAGCCACACCCTCCTAGGCGCAACATCTGTGAATTTAAAGCAGAGGAAACTGAGATCAGACCAGCCGGACGGACATAAGATAGAAACCTGCGGGATTCCCACCGCCCAATCTGCCTGATAGCCCGCTCAGCATAACCCAGCCTTGCGGCCTCAGACGCAGCGCCAATCCTGAACGAGTGACCCCCGAACTCCCGGCTTGGAAGGCCCAGGGCCTCGACTGCCATCCGGAAGACCCTGATAAACTGGAATCTAGACAAAGGAGTCGCATCAGCGTGCACCAGCAATGAATTGGAACCGGCCGGTCGGACCAAACCGTACCGGTCAAAACAAGCCACCGGGCATACCATAGTACCGGGGACTTCCCCCAGGGAGACCCACTTTCCAACCCCAAGTACATCCGTCTTGGAGCGCCTGATCAAAAACCTCACCAGACCAGGTTCCCGCACCATATCAGCCGCCAGTATACCCCCTGGCTTCGTTTTTGCCTGGCTAACCAACTCCCCAATACGCAAAGCTCCAAAAAATGCCATGGAAAAGGCTAACCGAAACAGATCCACCTTAAAAGGCGAGTGGCAAACCACCGGCAGTATGTGGCACAGTCCCAGCAACAAAGCCCCGGACACCGGTTTACGGTAATCCACGGAATGAACGCCCCTCCTCCAACCCTTCAACGCCTGACGCACTAGAAACTCCTTAGTCACGTCCCGTAGCCCAGAAGCTCTGAACCAGAAACTGAGGCCTGACATCCGTGCCGTTACTGCCGCGGGCGACAAGCCAGCCGCGTCCCAATGCCACAACAACCACAGTAAACCTTCCAAGCGAGCCCCATCATCCCTAAAACCCCCACGAGCCGACTCCAGATCCAACCATTCCCCCCAAACTTTACCGTAACGCTTCCATGTGGATCCAGCGACAGACTGGCTAACCCACTGTGCTATTCGCCCAACCCAAGGTCCCACAGCGTCGACGGGCACGGGATACCCTCCGGGTCCGCCCATGGTGCTGCCGCCCGGAACGTTGCCCACTGCGAACGAGAAAGTGCATCCGCAATTACGTTATGCACCCCAGGGATATGAACAGCACGAAAGGTCACATTAAAATCAAGGCAGTTAAGGACCAGAAGCCGCAACAGCCGAACTACCGGCGGGGAAGAAGCCGTCAGGTTATTCACCGCCAACACCACTCCCATGTTGTCACAGTGGAAGACCACCCTGCGATCCCGTAACGTAGTTCCCCAAAGGACCACTGACACCAGAATAGGAAATAGCTCCAAAAAAGCTAAATTCTTTGTCAGGCACCCCGAACCCCAGAACGGGGGCCAAGTCTCGGCAGACCACTGGGACCCCAAAATCGCCCCGTAGCCCACGGATCCTGAGGCATCCGTGTACAGATGGAGATCTGCGTTGGACACCTCCGGAGCCTGCCACAACGACCGTCCATTGTACCTGCTCAAAAAATCATCCCACACCGCCAGATCATCCCTTAGGGGCCGAGTGAGCCTGACATAATGGTGCGGCCGGCACACCCCCGCCGTAGCCCCCGCCAGACGTCTGCTAAACACCCTGCCCATTGGCATAATTTTACAGGCAAAGTTGAGCTTCCCCAATAAAGATTGCAACGCCCTGAGCTGAATTTTTCTCAAGCCGCAAGCCTTAGAAATGTCCGCCCTAAGGCCCAACAATTTATCCTGAGGAAGCCGGCATTCCCCGGCCAGGGAGTCAATCTCAATGCCCAGGAATGAAATACAGGTAGTCGGGCCCTCCGTTTTGTCTGCCGCCAATGGGACCCCAAACGAAGCCAGAACCACCTGGGCCGTCCTCAACAAATGGCCACAGACTTGCAAACCCGAGGGACCCACCAGCAGGAAGTCATCCAGGTAGTGCATCACTGAGTTGCACCCGGAATCCTCCCTGATTACCCAATCCAAAAAGGTGCTAAAGCACTCAAAATAAAAACAGGAAATAGAACAACCCATGGGAAGGCACAAGTCAACGTAAAACTTCCCTTCAAAATGGCACCCGAGGAGGTGATGACAGTCTGGATGAACCGGAAGAAGCCGGAAGGCCGACTCCACATCGGTTTTGGCCATCAACGCACCAGCCCCTGCCGCCCTCACCATCCGAACCGCCGAATCAAAGGACGCATAAGACACCCGGCACAATTCTGCATCAATGTCATCGTTAACCGACTCCCCATAGGGGTAAGACAGATGCTGGATCAGCCGGAACTTTCCCGGTTCCTTTTTGGGAACCACCCCCAGGGGAGAAACCCGTAAAGCGGCCAACGGGGGCGAATCAAAAGGACCCGCCATACGGCCCAGAGCCACTTCCTTAGCCAACTTATCCCGCACCACCTCGGGGTGCTCAGCCACCGAACGTAAATTACGCAACCGCAAACAAACCTCCCGCTCCTGAAAGGGGATCCTGAAACCAAACTCAAATCCGTGCAACAAAATGTCCGCCGCCCTACGATTCCTATACCGGCTTAGCCATGGGCGCATTGCCCCGACGTCCACCGGCGTCATCCCCCTTTCCGCCCACGTCAGACTTGTCCCCACCTCTCTGACGCTTAAAGCACCGGGTGGCGGGGTGGCTACCCCCGCAACCGGAACACTCATGTTTGAAGCGACAACCGGCGCCAAACTTGCACTGACCCTCATTAAATTGCCAGCACCCTCCCGGTCGTCGTTGGGTCGTGGCCGAGGGAGAGGGCGAACCCAGTCCCCCGACCCCCCCGAGAAAGGACGTCAAACCCCCCTGATGCGAGGCTGGCCGGGTCATAATGGCCAGCCACAGCCCCACGTCCATTTGATCCCAACCCAAAGTAGGCCGTAAAGCAATCCGTTGCCGGAATTGCTCATCATAGCGCCACCAGCTGAGACCCCCATAAATCCTACACGCATTCCAGATTTGATCCTGGTAACAAAACAAGGAGCAACATTTTTCAGGGGATTTCTCCCCGATGACGCTAGCCAAGATGGAGAAAGCCCGAATCCAATTCCCATAATTCTTTGGGATTTTGCGATAACGGTACTTCTCCTTTTCTTTCTCGGCATCCTTCAACTCCTTCTCAGGAGGAGGAACGTCCTCCATGGGGAGGAGCGAATAAATTTCCACATACTCGCCCTTCCAAATACGCTCCCTTACCTCCGGTTTAAGATGAAGGCCTAAGGGGCCCGACCAACATAAATACGCGGCCCCATGCGCCATCGTTGCAACAGGGTGTGTCAAATCAGCCGCCCCAACCATTGACGCCGACGTACTCGGTGCCGCCGATGTACTAGGCATTGACAAGGGAACCGCAGGGAGCGCCGCAGCAGTGGCCGCCGGCAGCAACAAAGGGGGCGGTAATAAGGGGGACTGTGGGACCCCCGCCGTGCCCGGTAAACCAGAAACCACCCCCGGTGAACCCCCCGTGGAACCCCACACGCTGCCCATCGTACTATCGATGCCCTGCAGGGCCGCACTACCAGAAGGCCCAGCCACCCGGCTCACTTGCTCTATCGCCCCCCGCAAGCATTGCAACAAATCCACCCAAGGCTGACTAGCAGGAGTAACGGTAGACCCCACCCCACCCACCCCAGAAAACCCCGCCAAAGGTTGCCCCGTGGACTCACCAGTGTCTCCCTGAACCGCGCCCAGAGCCGGCGTGGAGGCCCGGGAGGCCGCTGAATCACCCGCAACCTGGGAAGCAGGATGGGGGACGTAGAGTGGCACAGCACTAGTAGCTGGAGCCTGTGAAGGAGAGACAGGTGAATACAACGCCAGATCAGGAGGAGAGAGAAGCCCAGCCAAGGGAACCTGGTAAGTAGTCACAGGGGTAGGAGTAGGGGACGGGGTAGGGGGCAGTAAGAGACCCAGGGCCGGATCCTCATCCCCAGAAGACCCACTGCAGCTGCCCCCAGCCTCCCCACTGCCCCCCGCCCGGGAGGGTAATCGAAGGGACCCCCGTTTTCGGCCCTGAGGCCTACTCACCACCCTGGCCTGCCGATCCGTGCTCCTCCTCCTGCTAGGCCCCGCATCCGGACGCGGGGGGGAAGGTAGCAGGGCTGTACCGGACCTGGTCACAGCCCTGGATGTCCTCCGTCCGTCGCGCTCCAAGCCCCGAGGGGAGGGGCGCGGCCTGCGATCCCCGCTCCCACTAGCCACCGGGGACGGTCGCGTGGCTGCACTAGCAGGCCCGCCGCCGGACGCAGCGGGCCGCGCGGCCGCCGGGCGAAGGCCGCTCCTTCGCCCAGCTCCGCTCCTGCTCCGATGAGGCTGGATGGAGCCGGCATCCGGGCTCAGTCGAGCGGGCGGGCGGGACACCCGCCGCGCCCCGCCACGAGGACCCGCGGGAGGCGATGCCACCGCGGGCGTAGCAGCCTGCAGCGCTGCAAACTGCTGCCTCAAACGTCTGCCACCATCTGTAAGAGCCTCAGCCCTCAGGGCAGCGAGCATTGCCTCAATCTCCATGCCTGAGCCGTGAATGAAACACCAGAGCTGCAAAAAATTGCTACCAGGTGCGTTTACAGATTAAAATGGCTGCTGGGGAGAGAGGCTCCAGGGCTTTTATCAACTCCCCCTTGAAGCCCCTCCCCCAGCCCCCGTCAGTCATCTCTTGCCTCCCCTTCGCCCATACATGTCCTGTACAATTAATTTGCATAATTTCCCAGGGTTCTAGAATTGCAGCTTTTAACAAAATATCAGCAGTTGTTTATCATTTGTCTCGGTCAAACTGTGAAGCATAATGTGAAAGAACTCTTCTTTGATCCCAATGCTCAGAAAGTCAAAAGCGGTTTCCTTTGTCCAGTTACATATTAAAAGCCAGTCAACCTCTGCTGCCCCTACCTGAGCACTTAATGCAAATGGCTACAGTCCTACATCAGTCGAATTAAACTGCTAGTGTACTGCATTCAGCAAGCTAAAAATATACAAGGTCTTCACATTCCTTTTGTGAAAATGGTATAGCAGTAATTTGCTGAAAATGTCACTCCATTTGACAAGAAATAGCTATACGTATTGTCTTGTTTCTACTCTTTTCAGAATTTTCAATTCAGGGGAAATTACCCTTCGTTTGATAGTGCTAGCTCGGAACTGTTGGCATCTTACCTCTAAATGGTTGTCTGCAGTAAAATCTTTCTGAAATGCAGGCTGCCTACTGTACCTTCATGATATAAACTAAAATGGATTTTTAGTTACTGTTGCAAGTAGAGTTTTATAAACATTGTCTGTGTTGCAGTGAAGATTTCTGCAACAACAGACGAAAGTGAGGATAAGTGTTATAAACATTCATTGCACTTGTTATTGTTATTGTATTTTAATTGTGTCATTTAATTGAATCATTGTAATCTGTATGAGTTTATATACACTTTTTAAAATGTATTTTTATAGATTAGGTGAGGATGCATGGAGTCTGGGATCATCGACAGACATTTATTTGTGGATTGATTTTATTCCAAAGGGCACCTTTGTGTGCTAGATGGCTGGACAGTGGTTTTTCACTGCCCACTATCATGGCACTCAAAGAGTATTTTTTCAGTTTTTTTTTTTACTTCATTCCCCCTATCTGGATATGTTATAGGTGAGGGGGAAGTAGACAAGGTAAATAAAATATATATATATACGTTATCATTTATTTTAAGGGGCCAGGGAAATAGGTTTAGCCTCTAGACTTGTTAATACATAGAAGGTGTGGGGAGTAGGGGCCTTTGAGCAGCCCCTTGCCCTGTTAAATAAAGAGTTGGCATGGACGGCATTTCGGCAGCTTCTGGCACTGGTCATTATTGATGGGGGCCAGGAGCATTTGCAAAGCCTCTGGCCCCATGTGTTAAACTGGGGGGCAAGATCAGTGGGGCAGCCCCTGGCTCTTGGGCTAGGCCCAGGGACATTTTGCTAGTACCCATATATTTATTGGCCCTTGGGACCATTTCACAAGCCCAGGCATTCTTTTTTGGGGAGGGATGACAGGGGACCAGGGGTGACTATTATACCCCGGTCCCTTAGTGTTAAATCAACGTGTTATTGGGAAGAACAGTATTTTTTTTATATATATAAAACACCATTATCACTAGTGCTTTAACCCAAGTTAGTTGTGAGTAGTCAGTTTATATTGAATAACACATTATTTCACAAGAAATAACATTTTTAACTTTTGGCCACAACTGAATCTGAGCCATTATTTTTTGGGTGACTTTGGAAAGCACCAGTGTGATTGTGGCAGCATCCTCTTCTTGAAATATTTTTTTAGTGCAGGAAATAATTTCTTTAACATATTTCATGATTTTCCTCATTTTCTCAGTCCTGAATTGTGTGTTCCAGCTTAATGTCCCTAGTGGCATCAACCACAGCATATTCTGCTAGAACAATACAAAGCACAAAACTACTGGTTAAAAAACTTCAACGGATGGTTCACCCATTTTGTTTTATACATATGATACAGATGGTTGTATAACCCCTATACAACAATTGGACGTACGAGATACGTCGCGGAAAAACATATACCTGGTATCTATATAGCCAGTGTTACTATGATGCCTCGATATTGAGGCATCATGGAAAAAATGTAGCCCCCAGGGCACATGATCACTCTATGGATCGATTTTGATTTTGAGCTTATATGTTGCCTAAATATGTTGACAGACATCTAGCAGAATAAACAGTACATTATAAACTTGCTGGTACAGTTCATATTGTATTTATGCTTTTTATATCGGTATGGCAGTGTTGATTTGGTTAACGAAACATTTCTGTCATAATTTATGGCAAATTCATGTTTTTGGTGACGAAAACTAAACAATAACTAAATAAAAAATTAAGTTAGTAGGACTAAAATCTATTGCAATTTTTGTTAGCTGACAAAAATGTGCCAAAAATGTAAGCGGGGGATATTGCATTTTCTATTTGGACTGATGCCTCTGGTTCCCTTGGGTCTGCCAAAGTCCAGTCCCCTGACTCTATTGGCAGCTAGATTTACTCCCTGTGTCTGTCTGCTGCCTGGGACAACGCCCTGCAAGAGGACACTCCTACATCTGATTTGCCTGGCTCTGTCACGTGAGTGTTTCCCCTCCCTTCTCCATAGCAAGTTAACTTAACACTGTATAACAGACTTCTCAGACCAGTTCCCTCCCTCGCTGCTGGAGATTCGGTTGACTGAAACTAGACTAAAACAAAAACAATTCAGATGATTAAAATACGACTAAACTAAAATGGCATTATAGTCAAAAGACTATTGACTAAAACAAATTCAAAATTTGCCGTCAAAATTAACACTGCTGTGTAGTGGTGTGTATATCTTTTTCGTGGAGGGTAACTCACAGTGCACTCTTCAGTCACAGATTTTGTGGACGGTACTCCACTTCTCCAAAAGATAGTGGATTCACATGTGATAGATCTGTGTATGATGCATGCATAGTAACCTCATGTAGCCCTGAAAAAATCCAGTCTAATTTGAAATCAGTGCTTAGGAATTAGTGCACCCCAGAACAAGACTTTAAACCACTATGTCCTATACCAGTGTCAATAGCTTTTCTCATGACCTCCATTCTACAAGACCATCTCTCACACTCCCCTTTCTCTTTGATAAGCAATAGATCATTGTGGGTAGCACCATGCAATGCAGAAAAAAAGAACGGATCAAGAATAAATGCATAGGAAATAATTCAAAATATGATTTTCATTTTTCAGTAAAAAAAAAAAACTGTTGAGTTGATTGTTCCTTTAATAATCTATTCATCTTATTTAGTAGTGCAGTCTATAATGTATATGACAATTCAGCCTGGCAACAGACACAACTAAAATAGAAAAATATTAAAACATCTTCACCAAAGCTCTGAAAGTTAGCAAATTTAAATGTATATGAATGTGTGCCAAAACCCATTGTCCTCTGAACACTGCAATAAGTAACAGTACAAATATAATGTAAGCCCGCAAGCCAAGAAATAAAGCACAAAGTCAAAAATGAAAAAGATTGCTGGCAAAAGTGTACTTACCAAGTACAAAACCCCTCACTAACAATACAAATGGATACAAAAAGAGTACAATCCATATCAATAGTACAAAAAGAGAAGGCTGAAACTTATGTGAGATCCCAATGTTGAAGCTTTTATCAAGGTTTACACAACTAAACAATAAAAATAATATATATAATCCCCTATACACCACTAAAGTGGTTTATTGATTTCAGATATAAATATCATTTAAAAAAAAATAGATGAGAAGATCTATTAACATGTATCAACACATGTACTAAAAATAAAGCTAAATGAATGACAGAGATTGCTCTTAGCACTTAGCACACTAGAAACACACAGTTAAGTAATGAGGTTACAAAGAGAATTCAAATTTCCTCCCCAAGTGGTTAAAACTCAGTTATTATCTGAAAAGTGTAAACATCACTAATAATGTTCTTGAAGATAGAAAACAAAACCATCCTTTGTGTGCGTAAGTTTTTATAGTATCATTTGAAAAACAGAAGAAGCTGTGTGTGTGCACATCCTAAAAAAGAAACGAATACTGGGCAGCTTGATGAACACTTGAGAAAGATAATTAGGATACTTTATACTTTACATATTAGCAAAATAAAGCACAAACCTCTGAGGTTACCAAAGCAATGTGAGCTACTTTAATTAAGCCTAAAGAGTTTCCATGGTTACCCATGCTTGCAATGTTTGTTAATGCTTAGAAGTCTAAAGTAAATGTTTTCCTGCTCCATAGGCCAGCTAATGCTTTATTAAATCCACTGCCTCTATACTCATACGCAGTGGTTTTAATGTAGAAAACTGAAAATATTTTCTAAATAAAGTTGCCTTTTATTATTTCAATGTGGAAAATAGAATAAGTCTTGCATAACCTTTCAGCTTTATTGCCCAGTAATCTGGGATGCCGGGAGGCAGGGCTTCAGT
The DNA here is from genome assembly GCA_036172795.1 of Pelodytes ibericus. Classification (NCBI taxonomy): domain Eukaryota; kingdom Metazoa; phylum Chordata; class Amphibia; order Anura; family Pelodytidae; genus Pelodytes; species Pelodytes ibericus. Next base: position 142,798,035 of record CM069860.1, on the reverse strand, counting down.
GGTCAAGGGTTAGCACTACTGATACTGGTGTCTGGGAAAGAATTGGGACTGTCCAGCGTAATGCGGGAGAGTTGGGGGGGCATGGCCTCACTTAAAATGACAACTGTACTCAGCATGCAGAAATAAAATTAACAGTGGATTCTTAACACTTACCTGGTGGTCTAGTTTGCCATTGCACCCTTGGACTTGACATTGCACCACAAGGACTTGACACTGTACCCCCAGGAAGTTTCTACAGACATCTTCCAGCTGCAGGCACCCCAGGATGGCAAGGACCCTTTACTGGCCCTTTGTCTTACAAATCAGATATGAATTGCTTTTGAACAGAGCTCCATAAGAACATTATTGAGAAATCTTTTTAGTCAGTCAGAGCTTGCCTTCTGTCTGATTACAATATCACCTCTAAGGGTGTGCTTCCTTTACCCTATTTAGCAGTTCTATCTGCATGGTGAGAGAGCAGCCACTTTATTCATCCTTTAGTCAGATCATTACTGCTTTGACCAAAGGAAGAGTGAGCCCTGAAGTCTTTTTTCTGTGCAATACGGTACACAGCATAGCAGCAGAGGCTATCATAGTGATAGCCTTGGCTGCATCAAATTCATTCACTGCACAAGCTGCTCCTTTTCCCATGCTGACAGGTTGCTGGGGAGAGAAAAATTTGGGCAAGTTATATTTGAAGCGTTAAAAATTAATACACTTATCATTTTAGGAAAAATATGTATTATTATTTAATGTCCACTTATAGTTGCAGGAGGCTTTTTGACTAATGGAGGTCTAGGATAGTAGGATTTAGTAATACATTAATTTTCAACTTAAAGAGCCACTAAAAACGTTTCTTTCCACGTGTACTTCAAGCATAGAAGAACATCTGAAATATCCAATAGTCTATGTATGAGGATAAACTGGCATGTACTTTATTAACTAACCTTTTAAAGCACTTAGCACAGTAAAATATCAAATATGCGCTTGGCACATGCATTTCATGAAACAAGGACATGGGATTTAGTTGCTGTGCAAATGAATAAATAAAGTTGCATTTAGCACTCAGTTCTGCATGAGATCCGGTAAAACCTGGGTGCAAGTGGAGTTAAAAGAACTTGCTGCATACATGGGTGTCTGGAGGGGAGAGGGGTCCAGAAGGGTCACTTACCCCCACACCCCATAAATTCAAATAGGTTCACTGGAGCAGCAGCAAAGGAGGGAGAAGCTATAGGCACCCTATGGTAGGTTAACTAAAGAGAAAAAAAAAACCACAAATAGCAGGCAGGGGGGAAAAATAGCTACTTGACCAGGAGTACACATATCCTAAACTCCCTGCTGGGATTATCTCTAAAGCAAGTAGCTGAGGAACCAACTTGAAAGCAGGCCATATTACATTTAGTGTTCACTAATGGAGATTTGTTATTAGATATTACTGTAGGTGAAAGTTTAGGATCTAGTGATCACCAGTCAGTGTGGTTTAATATAAGAACAACTTTTCTAAAATTAGATTATGTCTAAAGGAGTCATTATCAGACTGGAGCAACTTGGAGTCCAGGAGAAATGGGATTACCGTATATGCTCGAATATAAGACGACCCTGATTATAAGACGACCCCCCAAACTATGGTTATTCCTTTAGGAAAAAAACTAAAAGCCTGAATATAAGACTACCCTATAGGAAAAAAGTTTAACTTGTTTATATTCACATGTGAAGGACTCGGCTTCATCATAGAAGTCCCGGCGGTCGTGCCGGGCAGCAGCAGAGGATGTCTGCGAGCATTGCGCAGACATCCACCGGCTGTTAGCGAGGCGGATCCAGGTCCTCTGCAGTTCTGCAGGGGACCTGGATCCCAGTCTTATAATCTGACCTCGATTTGAGGTCAGATTACAAAACAACCTCGAATATAAGACAAGGGGTCTTTTTCAGAGAATTTGCTTATATTCGAGCAAATGCGGTATCTAAAAGTTTCACTACTGAAGGCAACAGAAAATTGCATTAGGCTTGTCAGTAAGAGCAAGAAATTGAAGAAACCGCTGTGGTACTCAGAGGTGGCCAAAATAGTATAAAAACAAAAAGGCTAGCATTTAGTAATTATAAAAAAACTCAGAGTGAGGAAGATAGAAAGATCTATAAGAGAGGCAAAGCAAGCTATAAGAGCTTCCAAAGCACATTCAGAAGAGAAAATAGCACAGTCATTGAAAAAGGGGGATAAAACATTTTTTAGATACATAAATAAGAAAAGGAAAGTAAAACAAGGAGTAAGATTAAAAACAAAAGAAGGATGCTATACAGAAGAGGATAAAGACCTAGCAGACTGCCTTAATTAATATGAATATTAATTAATAATATTGTTCCATTTTTACAAATGAAAATGAGGGTAAGGGACCTCATTTAGGGAAAAAGACTAATGAGTCTTTTCATACATGTAAGTTTACAGAGGAAGAGGTTTTACTTCAGCTGTCTAAAGACAAATAAGTCGATGGGCCCTGATGGGATACACCCAAAGTTATTAAAAGAACTTAGAGGTGTACCAGCAACACCGTTAAACGATTTATTTAACCAATCATTGTTAACGGGAGTAGAAAATTGGAAATTAGCAAATGTTGTGCCCATTCACAAGAAAGGTAGAAGGGAGGAGTCGGGCAACTATAGACCAGTAAGTCTTAATTCAGTAGTGGCGAAAATAATGGAAACCTTATTAAAGAATAGGATTGTTGTACATCTCAATATCACAAGGATTTCAAGATCAGAGACAACATTGGTTTACTTCAGGGAGATCATTCCAAACTAATCTTATTGATTTATTTGATTAGGTGACTAAAATAATAGATCAGGGTGGTGCAGTAGACATTGCTTACCTAGATTTCAGTAAGGCTTTTGACACTGTTGCACATAGAAGGCTTATCAATAAACTGCAATCTTTAAGTTTAGATTTAAATATTGTTGAATGGATTAGACAATGGCTAAGGAGTGACAGGAATCAGAGGGTTGTAGTCAATGGAGTATATTCGATCCATTTCGATCTCAAGGTCTTATTACTAGTGGGGTACCTCAGGGATCTGTACTTGGACCCATTCTCTTTAATATTTTTATTAGTGATATTGCAGAAGGTCTTCTTGGTAAAATATGTATTTTTGCTGATGATACAAAGATTTGCAGCAGGGTTGATATTCTTGGAGGGATAAGCTAAATGTTTTAGCTAAACTAGAAAAATGGTCAGAGTAGTGGCCACTGACATTTAATGTGGATAAGTGCAAGATTATGCACCTTGGGCGTAAAAACCCAAAAGCAGAATATAGACTATTTGATACAGTCCTAACTGTAGGGCTCATGCCATTGTACAGAGCATTGGTGAGACCTCACTTGGAGTATTGTACGCAGTACTGGAGACCGTATCTCCAGAAGGATATTGATACTTTGGAGAGAGTTCAGAGAAGGGCTACTAAACTGGTTCATGGGTTGAAGAATAAAACCTACCAGGAAAGGTTAAAGCATCTTAACTTAATGTAATTGGAGGGAAGAATGGGGGGTGGGGGGGGGGGTGATATGACAGAAATATTTAAATACATAAAGGAAATCAGCACAGTAAAGGAAGAGAGTATATTTAAAAGAAGAAAAACTACCACAACTAGAGGTTATAGTCTTAAATTAGAGGGGCAACGATTTAAAAGTAATATCAGGAAGTATTACTTTACTGAGGCTAGTGGATGTGTGGAATAGCCTTCCAGCGGAAGTGGTAGAGGTAAACACAGTCAAGGATTTTAAGCATGCGTGGGATAGGCACAAGGCTATCCTAGATAAAAGATAGGGAATTGGTTGGGTTGCCACCTGGCCGGTAAAAAATTGGCATCAGGCCAATGTTAAGTCTATGGAGACAGTACCAAGGCCGATATTTTTCTGAAGAAAAGGTGGCAACCTTAGGAACTGGGGACTAATAAAAGTATTAAGAAAACTGGGCAGACTAGATGGATCGAATGGTTCTTATCTGCCAACACATTCTATGTTTCTTCATGTACTCAACAATTGAAGAGACAATTTCTATATATTATATCATTATGCAGTACTGTATATCATTATGCATATCATTACTAAAACCAGGACATTTCTGTAAACAATAGAAGATGGGAAAATAGAGAAAAAACTTAAAATATGGGAAAACGAGTTGGGGATGGTATACCGCATTGAGGAATGGTTTGGGGTTTACTCCCAGATAAGGAAAGTTGTCCACTGTGTAGGCCTACATGAACTTTACTTTAAGATTTTCCACAGGTGGCATTTGGTTCCAACTAAAATCCAGACATTCGACAAGAGTAAGTCTGATCTCTGTTGGAGATGTGACAGAGTGGTGGGAACCCTGTACCATATGTGGTGGGGTGCGAGGAAGTGGGCAAAGTGTGCGGGCCTCTTATAGCAATAATTAAAGAAATCTGCGTGGTAGATATAATTTTGACACCTCAGGCATTTCTCTTCCATTTGGACCTCCCTTTGAACAACCCACTCCAAAATAATTTATAGTTAAAATATGTATGGCGAGAAAATGGAAGATCAGAGGGGCTATAAGTTGGGGAGAGGTCCAATCTCAGGTACATTTTATCTATAGAATGGAAGAGGGCCATTTTAAAAAGAAAGATAGAATGAGTAGATTTTATGATATATGGAATCTGTGGCTTGAGGGAATGAGTGTTGAACAATAGAGATCTATATCACAAGGGAATGGGAAGAGAGACACAAACCACAAACACCTCAACAGAAATTAAATAAATTATGGAGATAGCATCAGTATTAAACTATTTCTACACCTGCCATTTTTATATATCCCCCTCCATATTTAGAAAATGCGCCACTGCATTCCACATCTTACTTTTCCTTCACAAACCAATTTACTGTTCATTTTGACATATGCAGGATCAATACATAAAGAAAGTACAATCCTCTCTAAGAACAAAAATGCACACACAGCTATAAGAATTGCTAGTAGCTTAGGTAATGCTGATTCATATTAAATTTTATTGCATTGGAGTCAAGAAGAAGAAGAAGTGTTTCAGAGGGTTTTTTTTTGCCTCGGATATGGGTGTGTGGAAGGGTTGAACTTGATGGACAATGTCAAATTTAGACCTAATTAACTATGGAACTGTGTTTTTTAAGACGGCTTTTGCTCTTAATTACAATGACAAAGCAATTATTTTAACACATACTGTAATATATCTGAAAGACGTCAAGATTGTCACACGCAGCTATTTGTTTTGAAATACAGTTTAATATAAAACTAACTTTTATAGAAAAAATGGCACTTGTTCAATATTATGAGACAAGCTTTTCCTACTCAGAATGTGCCTGCCAAGCAGCTTCTTCACAGCCTGAAGGCATTTTATTACAGTATACTGTATATTGAGCAAGTTTAGAATTCTAATTTCATTTGGGCTATATCTACAAAATGTCAACTCTCAAAACACATGATACAAAAATCCATCTCCTCCAAATACTTATCTTTATCTAAAACGATACCCGTGTTCACATTCTAATCAAATACATTTTCACGACGAAGAAATTAGTCATTTTGCGCCCAGATCAAAAAAAATCTATATCTCGTAACCATGACGTGAAGTAGAAAAAGATTTAACCTTTTCAATTTTAGTAATGTTGACAGAAAGTTGCTCAACCATACATTCTAACACTAGAGGAGTTAAATGCATGTCAGCACACATTAATGTCTTGAAGAAAATACTTCTCAAAAAGGTCTAAGGAAAATTAAATCATTAGTATAATGAAGACAAGGTGTAGCTATTCGCAAAGTCACGGCTATCATGTGCTAATTAAAACCCTCGAGAATTATTCAAGTGATTCTTGTCATAAATATAATCGGAGCCAATAAAGACATTTCAGATATGGAAGTGTATTCTGCTATTTTCTTCTTCTACTTCTAGGAAATCATCAAAATGTTTCTGCATCTCATTTTTGTGACACTGGAGTGCAAACTGATCACTTAGCAGTAATTTGAGATGTCTCATACCGCTCAGAAGGAAGTCAACTCATGTGTTTTGTACTCGAGATGTTAGGAAGTTGGAAGGATGTGGGATGGTCGACTTGTCTAACTGCTGAAAAAAAGAAATTTACTACCGAAATGGAAAGTGTCCAAACATGCTAGTTTTGGATTTCGTGTAATTATAGCTATTCCATTTTGAAGTGAAAATTGTGATCCTTCAACAAACTTATTCCAAAATTATAAAATAATTAACTATTGCTACATAGAAACCGATATGTATGTCACAGCGATACTTGGATTGTTTTTTTTGTTTTTTTTCCCCTCTCCCCTCACATCATACACCCCTATGTTTTATGCTAGTTTGCCAAAATCTTCAGTGTTATTAATTGTGTTTTTTTTTTCAAATACTTTACCAGTCATAGCTGATGGTGAAAATTAGATTATGCGACATCCTGATCTTTGCCGAGGCATAATGGTTCTGCACCCTTATGACTGTTACAGGTTAAGGTTTATATTCTGTCATCAAGGATATTTTTTATGTCTAGACATATATGCACTTACGCATAAAGTGACAAAAATTGCTAAAGTGCGCTTAAACAAACTGTAAGGTGAAAAATAGCAGAGTGAAAAAACAATGTGAATATATATATATACACCTTATTAGGTGAAAAATAATTGTAGTGACGAATCTTGTGCAAAAGATAATGCAGTGAAGCAATATATTGTGTGATCGAGGGGGATTTTATCTCCCCTCTTTTATCTCACTCACAGACTTCCAGAAAATAAGTTGCTCTTTGAAAGCCTGTATTCATCAGTAGGGGGCGTGGTATCGACCTCCTCTGTAGGTTGCAGACTTAGAGTTCTCTTTATCCTGTATGTTGGGCGCCTCAAACAATATCGGATTTGATGTCCTCTGAAGGTGTAGCAGAATGCAAGATATATATAAACAGTGTACAAAAATGTACAAAGAACTTTAAAAATAATAATAAAATAGGTCCAATAGATAGGAAAGTACAAATAAGGCAGGTGAGTCCAGTCCGCTACGCGTTTCGCCTGTGGGCTTCAACTTGGCGTCTGGACTCCCTGCACTGAATTACCCTTATGTAGCTAATAGACGTGATCCTCGTTGTTTACTTCCGCATACGTCATTTCATCGCGAGATTTTGACTTAGTCGGTTTCTTTTTTAGTGATGTCGGTTTATGAGATGTTATTCGACTCTTATAGTTTCGTTTTTGATGTCGATCTACGAAAATGTCTTCGGATTGCTGTAACATGTTCGTATTATAGTTCGTATTTGTGGACAAGTCGATGGTTGTTCGGCTCTCCGATTCTAGCTTCATTTTCCAAGTCGATTCACGGAATCTGTTCGTATTTATATTTCGTATTTGCAGACAAATTCTCAGTTTCATAAGTATTAGGTTCCATTTGATATATTCGGTTTATAAACATTTGAAAAAGAAGGAGAGAGAGAAACAGGTGTTTTATCTCAAACGAGATAAATGAATCAGAAAACTTGGGTACATAAAATATTTAGTTCAATATAAATACACATAAACATTATTAGAATGTGTAGGTCCCAAATAGGGAAGATTAAAAACCAATAGATTTAATAGAATATATTACAAATATTGAAAATATTATAAGATATTAGGAAAAGTTTAAAAAATATTAAAAAATATTATTAAAAATATTAAAAAATTGTAAAAAAAGATATTTTACGTGCCAAGTTCTCTTTACAGAATGTCATCACATAAAATTATATAGATCAAAGTCTGCGTTTAAACCTTGTGGTCTCAAAGTGGCAAGATCAAAAACCCATCGCATCTCCCTTTTCCCTATATTTTTTATATTGTCACCTCCCCGCCAGTCTTTATCGACTTTCTCGATGGCACAAAATTTTAATTCTTTGGGGTTTTTTTGATGGTGATCTAAAAAGTGTTTGGACAAACTATGTGTTGTTAGACCATTTTTTATATTTCTGACATGTTCTTCCATTCTTTTTTTAAATTGTCTCGTAGTTCTACCAACATATTGTAAACCGCAGGAACATTCTGCTAAATATATTACATTGGATGTGGAACATGTCATAAAAGTTTTTATATTATACTCTTGGCCATTTTTTGTTGATTTGAATTTTGTGATTGGGTATTTTTGACGCCTAGTGGATTTGCAGCCTATACAATTTAGGCACCCATAAAAACCAGATTTTCTTGTCAGAAAATGGTTAGGTGTATTGTTTTTGGTTTTTATTGTCCTAGTGTAATTCGTAGTAAGTTTTTGTGTCAAATTTGGGGCTCCTCTGAAGACTATCATAGGTTGATTAGGTAGGATATCTTTCAGGATTTCATCTTTTTGTAATATTGTCCAGTGTTTTTTAACAATCTTTTTAACCCGTTTTGATTTATTATTATAATGAAAGATAAGTGGCATCTTGTTTTGAAATGTATTGTCAGTCTTTTTTTCTTTATAAGTTAATAATTGACTTCTATCTGTTTCTGCAATATCTGAGATCGCTTTATTTACAATATTATCATCATAACCTTTTTCTTTGAATTTTTGTCGTAAAATCTCTGTTTGTTCATTGTAATCGGTCATATCTGTGCAATTTCTTCTTATTCTGGCGCACTGGCTTTTTGGTATTCCCTTTAACCAGGGAGGATAATGGCAGCTGGATGTGTCTATAAAATTATTGGCATCTACTTTCTTGAAGAAATTTTTTGTTTTTATTTGGTTATTTTCTATATAAATTTCTAAATCCAAAAATTGTATGCGTTCTCTGCTATAGGTTGTATTGAGGGTAACATTGTTATTGTTTTTATTTACATATTCCAGAAATGAATGTAATTCGATTTCATTACCTTTCCATATGAAAATTAGATCGTCAATATATCTATAGTAAGTAACTAAGTTTTTTTCCCAACTGTGTTTTCCCCAAATGTAAGTATTTTCCCATTGGGACATAAAAAGATTAGCGTAACTTGGGGCAAACTTGCTTCCCATAGCTGTACCTGTGGTTTGAAGATAGAAATTCTCAAGAAACCAGAAGAAATTATGGTTAAGGATGATGTCTATCCCCTCTATTAAAAAATTGATCTGATCTTCACTTAAGGAGTTTTTCTCTTTTAAGATGTTTTTAACTGCATCACATCCTTGTTGATGGTTTATAATAGTATAGAGGGAAGTGACATCACTGGAAACTAAAAAATAGTCGTCCTTCCAAGGGCATGCTTCCAATACTCTTAGTATACTTATAGTATCTTTCAAATATGATTTCATCTCCTTCACATAAGGTTGAAGTATGAAGTCTAAATACTCAGAAAGGTTGGAGAACAGGGAATTAATACCCGAGACTATGGGTCTTCCTGGGGGGTTGGTTGGATGTTTGTGTATTTTTGTGTATTTTTGGCAAGAAATATATCACTGGGATTTTTGGGTTAAGTATATTGATGTAGTCATATTCGTTTTTAGATATATAATTCTTATTTTTTCCTTTATCCAAATAACCATCTCGCGATGAAATGACGTATGCGGAAGTAAACAACGAGGATCACGTCTATTAGCTACATAAGGGTAATTCAGTGCAGGGAGTCCAGACGCCAAGTTGAAGCCCACAGGCGAAACGCGTAGCGGACTGGACTCACCTGCCTTATTTGTACTTTCCTATCTATTGGACCTATTTTATTATTATTTTTAAAGTTCTTTGTACATTTTTGTACACTGTTTATATATATCTTGCATTCTGCTACACCTTCAGAGGACATCAAATCCGATATTGTTTGAGGCGCCCAACATACAGGATAAAGAGAACTCTAAGTCTGCAACCTACAGAGGAGGTCGATACCACGCCCCCTACTGATGAATACAGGCTTTCAAAGAGCAACTTATTTTCTGGAAGTCTGTGAGTGAGATAAAAGAGGGGAGATAAAATCCCCCTCGATCACACAATATATTGCTTCACTGCATTATCTTTTGCACAAGATTCGTCACTACAATTATTTTTCACCTAATAAGGTGTATATATATATATTCACATTGTTTTTTCACTCTGCTATTTTTCACCTTACAGTTTGTTTAAGCGCACTTTAGCAATTTTTGTCACTTTATGCTTATGTTATTGTGTGTGGTTTAGGGACACACTGCCTCAGTGCTGCTGTGACCAAGATTAGAGCGCTGGGTATACTTTTTTTCATTTGTACACATATATGCACTTACAGCTATTTTTGGATGTAATTATGATCATTAGATAATTGTTATGCCTGGCAATCCCCTAGTGTTAGGTGTGCCGAATGTTATACTGTGAAACTGCTATGAAAATATGATATTTTTGTGATGCTTTGAAACATATTAAAATAAAAAAGAAACCGATAACTTTCTTGTACCGTAATCGCAATAATAAAACTCATCATTGCATTGTGATATATGATGCTTTACTACCACATTGCGTTCTGTAGTGACTGCCAATGATAACAATGAAGGGCTGCAAAATTCATCAAATACCAAGTGTAACCCAGTGGTCCTGGGGTTAGAATTTACATACTACTCTACATTTCAGTTGGCAAAATGTTGGACACTTGTTTTTAGATTAATGGCTATGGGTAAGGATTTTAGCAAGAAATTTGAAGTGACTTTATGACCAATTGATAACTATTTATGTAATTTGTCATATTTGTCATATATCATTGACTAATGAAATAGTGTAGTTACAAAACATACACAAACAGATTCCACACTGTTACAACACACTTTTGTTGTAAGTATTATTGCTGTGGAGGTCTGAGATACATTCACACATGCCGCACATTACTGTGAGTTTTATTGATGTGGGATTTTTAGAAAATAAAAACAGTGTTTTTCACCTATAAATGGGTATTTCTTGGATGGACTAAGGACCGGAATAAATATATGTGATTCTAAAAGTTATTCCTACAGTGCTGTTGTTTATTTTCTTTCTGCTGAAAGAAGAATCAAGATATTGGAGTTCAAAATAGGAACACTTGAGCTATATGGCATAAGACACCATATTTACAATTCCTATCTCTTGTGGCAATCATCATTTCTTAAAATGACCCTAATTAGCCTTCCATCAAGGAACAGAAGCCAACACATTGTGATGCAGCTATAGGCTGTGTTTTACAACCTCCCACTTACTTTGTAGAACACAGAATTGTTTCTCTTTCAGTTTTAATAAATATTGGCTAAAGTGTAGGAAATATATATTTTGTCTTGCCATTTGATGTATCATAAACGAAGTTTAAACATTTTGAACATAATTAGATGACCTAGTAACTTTTCCATTCTTGGCATGGTAAATATTTTCTCTTTGATGCCATACGGTAATGGAATTTTTTACAAGCTCTGATTATAATTACACATATACGTATTTGTACAAGGAGTTAACATGAGATTTATAATGATTATTATTATTAAGAAGATTGAAACCTACATATATTACTTCTATAAACAGCTTATCTAATTTGGTTAATATGAATAGATTATCTCATCAACAGTGAAATATGCTTGTTAATTAATGTTCATGAAGTGAAGCCTACTTAAAAGTCCAAACTAAACGTAGGGCTTTGCAAAGCAATATCTTCTGACTATTTCACTTAGGACATGAATTTATCCTTATATTGCAATTAATGTTCTGTTATAATCAGCTGTACTATCCGGCTTCTTTTATTATTATTTTTTTTTTCTAATCATTGGTTTGATTACATTTTTTATACTGTTAAAAACACAGAACATTAAAAGGCTATTGCAGTAAATAAATCATTGTTATCAAGACAATTCTCTTGATCTGAACATTATTGAGTTTATTTAATATATAAGGAGGTTTCAAGAACCAAATAGACGAATATAAAAACGTGATAACACACATAATCAAACAAAATACCAAATACAAAAAAGTGAAGGTACGCACTGATAAAGGGTAACCAAGACGAAACAAAGAAGTGGGAGCCCCATCTCTGTAAGAAAGGACAGTGCTAAACTAGCCAGCTCTACAGGATGGTATCTACTCGGGAGGGGCATCACCATTATTTTCTTGCTTGGATCATTACAGAGGAAACCTCTCCATTAACATATCAGACTGGTCCCACCCATAAAGGCAGTTTAGACCCAAAAATGCCTGGCAAGCCTCCTCTGCACAAGAGACACAGCAACCACAGACGTACATTTCAGCCTTTATTGGCTTCATCACTGTGGTACGGCTGGTGTCTTTCTAGGTGTAGCGAGCAGGGTCCCATGGCTGGGCATACCTGTATTATTCACAGTTATGAAACAAAGATGTAAGAGCCCCATCTCACAGAGAAGGGACAATGCTAAAATAGCCAGACCTGCAGTATGTAACCTAGGCGGATCACCATTTTTTCTTGCTTGCACCATTACAGAGGAGGCCTCTCCATTAGCATATCAGACTGGTCTCACCCATAAGTGCAGTACAGACCTGAAATGCCTGGCAGGTCTCCTCTCTGTAGAGTTTCCACCTTTTCTTCAGAAAAATACTGGCCCTGCTACTGCCTCCATAAACTTAACATTGATCTCAAGTAATTTTTTTTACCAGTGTTAAAACAATTAAATAGTTTTAAGGTAGACACTTCCTGAAGAGGTAGTGCTACTGAATACATTAGGTGCCTTTACAAAGGGCCTGCACACTTTTATAAAAGAGCAGAACATAGAGGACTATGTATCATAATACTGGATTTTCAATTGTTCGGAATTGAGATGGGAATTTAAAATTTTAGGTCAAAGTAGCAGAATTGGAAAAATTATCCAACGTAGCTGCATCAGGAAACTAAAAGCGCTGCCTGGTGTAAGTCGGGGGTGATGGGGCATTTAATGCCTGTGCAACGTGGGTGATGGGGCATGTCCTGGGTGTGCAACGTGGGTGATGGGGCATGTCCTGGGTGTGCAACATGATGGGGCATGTTCTGGGTGTGCAAAATAGGTGATGGGACATGTCCTGGGTAGGGCCGGCACTACCTTTAGGTAAGGTAGGCCCCACCCTAGGGTGCAGATCTGCTCGGGGCACTCTGTCAGAGCCACACACTAGCAGCTGCAATCACAGAACAGAAGAGCTAATCCAGAACCACGAGCTGTAACACCTCCTATATCACCAATCAGGGCCGCTGCTTTTACAAAGGGAATAGTGGGACCTTTAATATCTTCCTGATCGGTACTCACCCCCACGTGAGCTTAAACCTACCCAGCAGAGGGATTTTTTTTTATTTTAACAATGATAGCCCTGGAGTTTCGGGGCTAAAGTAGCCAGAGTCTCCATTCAGGGCTATGCAGGGGGGATTTGGGGCTATAGCCCCAGTAGCCCACCCCTTGCGACACCACTGCCAGAAGGTCAGGCAGCATGGTAGGATGTCTGTGTGCCTGGGCTTCTGCTGGGAAATGTTTTTTTTTAAGGGGCCCAAAGCAGGCATTTCGCCTGTCACCCCCTTATGGCACCCTTACTCCCTTATTCTTATATAATCTGTGACATTTGTACTGCATGGTTTGCCTATTTGTTAGCATAATTGAAGATTAATTAGGATATTATTGCACTAGCTTTTATGCAAATGTTGTGAAATACAGCATTGTTTTGGGGTTTGAAATATATATTACTTCCATGCTACTTTAGCTATTACATATTTACTAGAAGTTTATTATTTCAGTGCCATTTACACCACTTACAGCTTATTATTTTATACAACCATCCTGTTTTGCCTCTTTACACAGTATAATAGAAACAAAAAGCAGTTTCCTGTATTGATACCAAATTCATTTTCTGAATGTTTTTAATGAAATGTCTGTGCTGCAATATATCTGCACATTTCAGTCTAGACGTAATGGCAGAGAAATGAATAACCTGAAATCTAACTGCCGTCTTCAATATGTCATAGTATTACTAGATGGAAGACTGGTCAAGCAGTACTTCTGCATTCATAAAGTGACCATCTTAAATAGAAAAACAAAGTACCAGAATCACTTTAATTACGTTGACAGAATACGTTTCAGAGGCAATGATGACATAACAGTCAAATTGAGAGAGAGCAATCACATGGGCTAAAGGTGAATGCAAGTAAATGTTAGTAATAGGTGTAAGCTCTAACTGTTTTGTGGTGGACATTTATTGAGGTCTAAGAGAGACAATGTAATGATATTATATGTACTTTCACCAGCACACTCACAGGACTTGCCCCAGCATGCATATTGCATTCACAGGACTTGCCACCAGGCCCGCCATCAGGGGGTGAGGGGAGATACTGGCATCCCGGGCCCGGCGGGTCCAGTGGGCCCGGGTCATGCCAGAAAAAAAAAAAAAGGAAAAAAAAATTCTCTATTAAGCCGGTCCGCGGCTGTGAGGGAAGCTTTGTGCGCTCCCCTCCAGCCGCGCGGCTTCAATAAACTTTGTTTTAAAAAAAATGCTACCTGAGTAACTCCGGTCGGAATTTTTTTTTTTTTATAACAAAGTTTCTTGAAGCCGCGAGGCTGGAGAGGGACACACAACGCTTCCCTCACAGCCGCGGACCTGCAGAGCAGCAAGGAGGTAAGTACTGGGGAGGGGGGGAGGAGGGTGGCAATATCCTGGCATATTAAATGGCTAAATCCTGGCATACTGAGGGGCAAAATCCTGGCATATTAACTGGCAAAATCCTGGTGTATTGAGGGGCAAAATCCTGGCAAATTAAATGGCAAAATACTGGCATATTGAGTGGCAAAATACTGGCATATTAAATGGCAAAAGAATGGCATATTGAGGGAAAAATAGTGACTTACTGAGTGGCAAAATCTTACTGGCATTTTGACCAACTGCTCCCAACCACCCTCCATATATATTTAATTTTTTTTTACGTGTGAATTCCCTAACTTTTATTAAGTTTAGTAGTTGGTGTATGGGATGCTAGTGTTTTCTGGTACTATCTTTATTTTATGAAATATGTCATTTGTTATGCTTGTAAATGTATTTATGTTTCATTCTACATTTTGTTTTTTAATATGTTATAAGTATTTTATTTATATATATGTATTTAATATGTTCTTATATGTAATGGTTTTATTATGATGATATTATTGTGCATTTATTATTGAATAATGTATTTTATTATATTTATGTTTTTTTTTTAAATATTATGTTACTATTATTACAGTATGTCATATAATATTATCATTTTTTATGTATATAGTAGAATTAATATTTTTTGATTATTTGGCACATTGCAGCTAACCCAAGTCAAGTCAATTCATCTTATTATAATCACAAGTGATACAAGTTTAGTTGTCTTTTACAGAGTAATTTTGATTACAGAAATTATGCAAATTAATCTGAAATGTCGGTACCCCTAAGAGATGAGATCTATGCAATTAACATATACATGGATTAAAACTAACATTTGCACATTTCTGACTCTATGTTATTACATTTGGCAACAGACATAATGTTGTATTGTCTATTCATGAAATATAAATGCATTAAAGTATAATTGGTTACATACCTTTTCATCTTGTCCCAAAGAATGAAGGATGAGTTTCTTGGCTTCTAGAATAAGGGGATGTCCCAGGTCCTTATAAGGCTGGTAGTTGACAGAATTGTATCCCTGCTGAGTCAGCTGCTTATGTCTTCGTTGATAGTTTTCTCTAAAGACATCGTCACTGCTTGGCTCCCAGCAGCTATAGTGATCTGTACTTCTGGACTGAATTTTTATTCCCTTTTGATTGGGAATTGAGAGCGGTTTTAAAACTACAAAACTTCTAGGATCTATAAGTCCTGTGTCACCAGGCATCTCAGTATCTTTTTATTTCAGTCCAGCTTTAATAAAGATGCATAGTTTTATATATACATAGACATGTGTGAAGATGGTAAAAATCAATATAATTAAAAATGATTAAATAGAAAATATTTACATTAAAAAAAACGGGTTAAATAGTAAAGTCAACAAGGATGGCTTTAAGTCAATTTTTAAGGAGGAGGAATAAAATGGGCATCAGATGAATACATCTTCCTTAGTTCAATCATTTACTGATCAGCAATGCAGTTGAGTTAAAAGAAGGTAAAAATCACAAGTGACAGTCTGCTACTGAGTTGAAAAGGGCAACGGTGATGCAAAACCCAACTTCTCTCCCTGTCAGCTTGTGTGAAAAGTGAATTCTTGAATGCAAAATGCAGAAGTTCACATTACATTATTAATTAGGTCCGGCTGCAAATCACTCTGGATCCAGAATCTTTTCTTAGAAGTGATTATAATCCAGCTCAGCAGGATCTGAACTAACAGCAATGTTCAGTTAATAAAACCAGAGTGAGTGAGACAGACAGTAACCAGTCTGTGATGACCTTAGTAACCAGTCTGTGATGACCTTAGTAACCAGTCTGTGTTGACCTTAGTAACCAGAATGCTGGGATCACTACACTGATGTGAATGGTCACTTTTTCCCTGGGTACTTCACACAGGAATGAAGAGTCAAAGAAATGAGACCATGCCCAGATTCTGAGTTGAATAAGCAATGAAGTTTAATACAAACGTACATAGGGTGGCGTCTGCACAGACTGCTCTGCCGCACCCTTCTCAACACACATCTTTATAGTAAAACAGAACAGCATAATTTCATAATGCACTGCTAATAGAAGCATATGATTGGTTAAAATTTGTCGCAGTGCCACGTATCATCTTAATAAAACCACATTGTTTAACTTACTGGAATAATCTAGAAAGACCACCTGATCATTGCGGTTGTACCCTGGTTACATCCTGTACTTCTCAGACATAGTTGAGCAAGCCTGGTTTCCTGTGAAATATCCCAACACTAGAAGCAGAACTCACTTGTACGTCCCCCTCAATTTCCACATAAACCTCTCACTCTCTTTGGGTATCACAAAGGACAAACATGGAAGAAGGCATACAAAATGGAGTCAGTAGGACAAAATGGCTTCCAAGATACAAAATGGCTTCCAGGGAAATTTCATCTTCCACACACCTCCCTTTTATCCTAACACGGACCCTGGTCCCGTTGATTGGATAACTCTTACATAGCATACACATGTTCGTTTGGGATGGCCCTCATAGGCAGAGGTTTTCTTCCTTTGGGCAGAAGAATCCTTCTGGTGATCTGAGGATGAACTTTGGTTCCTGTCCTTCTTCAGAGGCGTGTGGGGTATATGAATGCTGCATTAGCATAGCGTGTCCCTCATTGTCTCCGGCAGTACATATTTTAGCGACAACCTTCAGACACGCAATAAGCACACACAAACAGAAATACGCCACAATCAAGCAAACCAAAGCAGTCAACAGTTCTGCTCCTAGTGAACCAAGCCACCCATCTAAGCTGAACAAATTCCAGTCATCTCCTGGTTGCGGACGCAAGCGTTCCTGCAACTCAGACACCTTCTGTAAATCATGTTCTATCTCACCGCTATGATCTTTAATGTATACACAACATTTATCTCCCACCAGAGCACATACTCCACCCTTAGCTGCAAGAGTATAATCCAAGGCAATTCGATTTTGCAGTGCAACCATTTAAATTAAAACATTAAATCTGTCTGTTAACAATCCCACACCTACACCTGGGAAAATTATACCTACAGCCATAGCCACTTTGCTGGCTAATTTGTATTTTTGAAGTGTCCAGGCTCCTGAAATTTCTTATCCTCCTTAGGCAATTGTGGGGATATTGTGAAAGTGGGCACATATTATCTCTTGTACATAATTTACCTTTCTTATAATACTGATGGGAAACATCCCATCCTCCTGCTGGACCATCATTTGCTAGAGACATGAGATTTAAGTTTAGTGCAATAGTTTCCAGGTATGAATCATAACTGAGGATGGGCACAAAATAGCTTTGTGCAGTTAAGGGTGATCAAATCAACTTCAGAGAAGGGAATACTTAAAGATGACTGTATTCAAAACAGGGAGCATGACCGCAGATCCAGCCAAATTCATTTAAACCTAGGGCTTTATAAATACCTCTGGTCATATTAATATACATCTTGTCTCTCTCCCAAGGGGAACATGTCATTCTAAGGAGTAAACATGATTGAGGTAGAGATAATTAATCATGTGTCTAAAAATACTTTCTTGATACACATATATTGCAAACAAAGAAATGGTTAATGAAAAATAAACAATTTCCTTTTCGTTTCCTGCTGAGGGTCGCCACATGATGTCAAGTTCACGAGCGGCCCTTGCCAATCTCGGCTTACGTTGGTTAACCAGCTGGGATTATTGTGCCCGAAGGAATGGTTAACTTATTTGTTCCTTGGGGTTTGTACCAATCTTAAAATTTGAGCTCCTTTCTTTTCCGCTTGGGTTGAGAAACGCTCTTTCATCATTAGATTTCAGTTGGTGCATGGTGCACTTTGAGACTGTCTTTTGTTGGCTGTACAGCTTTGATCTGTATTATACAAAGACTCAAAACAATTTCATTATTAACATGCAACATTTAACATAATTTACATATATGTTTTGCTTTCCCATCCTTGTCTAACCCTTTAATAACATAACCGTCTTCTGCTACCAGTACCCATGAAAATGTATGTATCTGGTCTGGTTGCAACTTATTTAGCAATCAGATTTACCCTCCGACTCTTTGTCTGTACAGCCAGGAGCAATACATCATGTAGAAAAACGTGCACATAAAAGCAATAGGAGAGGGTGAGAGACACAGATACCTGCATAGTCACCAAATTGTGCCAACACCATACACAACACCAAAAACATATCTAGAATCTGTATAATAGATTTAAAATGAGAATTTTACCTTACTGATATTCAATACCTGGCAACAGTAGTTGTTCCTGCAATCTGTCCCTGATATTTCTTACTCCATGCATCTGAGTCAAAAAACCTGCTGCATTTCCTTGATTTTCATGACAAAACTGATTAAAATTCATAGTGAGCAACCCTAGTATCAGTGCTGTATCCTGTACTTCTCAGACATAGTTGAGCAAGCCTGGTTTCCTGTGAAATATCCCAACACTAGAAGCAGAACTCACTTGTACGTCCCCCTCAATTTCCACATAAACCTCTCACTCTCTTTGGGTATCACAAAGGACAAACATGGAAGAAGGCATACAAAATGGAGTCAGTAGGACAAAATGGCTTCCAAGATACAAAATGGCTTCCAGGGAAATTTCATCTTCCACACTGAACACGCCCAATACAGGGATATCTGACTTACAACAATCAAAGTAAAGCCTTCAAAAATGAGTAAAGCAGCTGAAATTGTTTCACATTGTTTATTAATTTGAATTTGTTTATGCAATTCATGTTTTATATAATTATGTAAATAGAATTATCATAGTTAGGTAGTGAGTTACAAACTTTATTGTCCTCCCCCTTTCAAATTGTAGATGGCTTGTTCCAAACTAATGGTCAGACAGAGAAAGCGAGGCTGTAAAAGTTACAGAGTAAATAGTTTACTCAACTTTGGTTTACACACAGACAACGGCAAACAAGACAAAGAGAACTTGAGTCAGGGGTAAACGTTTACTATATGATCATGAAACTTCTCTTTTTAGTTTGTCATAACTGACACAGCTAACGAAATAAGGCAATATTTACTTGTAATTTGGCGTTCGCCCTCACACTTTTTTCAATGAAATCGACAATAAATATTATGCTAGGCCAATATCACATTTATGTCTGTTGGAGTGGTTATATATAAAAATATATATCTGGGGAAAAGTTATGAAAGGGGAGATGTTGCCATGGAAACCAGTAGCATTTTGCTATAATTAATTCTAGAATGTTACATATTTAAAAGATATGAATCTCCGAAATAAAATTAAATAATTAAAAGATTCTCTTAGTGTTGAATATAATGAAAATATATACATAGATTCAAGGATCATATAAGATAAGTTAGAAATATCTTCTGTGGGTGGTGGTATCTGAATGGAAACGTTCACTGAGGAAAAAAGGAAATATATAAAATAATGCACACTGTTTACTTGATAGCGGACCCCTGCACCCTTTTGTATTAGGCTCACTCACATAAGATGAAGCTGTGTTTCTACTGCTCAGTATTTCAGCCTATGACTATAATAGTCTGTTCCACAAAAAAAATTCTAGAGTTGGAAATCCAGACTGGTAATTAGCTACTGATCAGCATTATCCTCCCTTGCAGAGCAGCAGGGGACCTGGATCCCCCTCTCTAACAGCAGGAACCTCTATGATGAAGCCGGGATAATTACGGCTTCGTCATAAAAGTCCCAGCGGTCGTGCTGGGCGGCAGCAGGGGAGTTCTGCGCTCATCGCACAGACATCCTCCGCTGCCCCGCTAGCCACCAGGGAGAATCGGACAGCTGGGGGATGTCTGCACGATACGTGCAGACATCCTCCATGCTGCCCGACACTGCTGTCTATTATGACGGACCGGCTGTCCGTCATAATAGACGGAGGTGTCGGGCAGCATGGAGGATGTCTGCACGTATCGTGCAGACATCCCCCGGCTGCCCCCACTAGCCACCAGGGAACGAGTTACAGGTGAGGGGGAGGGGGGGGGAGAGAGACAGGGGGAGGGAGGGGGGCACAGAGACAGGGGGAGGGGGGGACAGAGAAACAAGGGGAGGAGGGAAGAGACAGAGACAATGGGAGGGGGAAAGAGAGACAAGGGGTGGGGGGGCAGAGAGAAACAAGGGGTGGAAGAGACAGAGCCGAGGGGGGAGTCAAAGGGAGGGGGAGAGAGAGACTACACTAAGGGGCGGAGAGAGACAAAGCTGGGGGCAAGGGAAAGAGAGAGGCAGCATTGGCACTTAAAAGGAAATAAAAACAAGAAATGCATGTTTTATTTATTTTTTTTATTAAAAAAGCAATTTACATGTGAATATATACAAGTTGAACTTTTTTCCTATAGGGTAGTCTTATATTCAGGCTTTTAGTTTTTTTCCTAAAGGAATATCCAAACTTTGGGGTCGTCTTATAATCAGGGTCGTCTTATAATTGAGAAAATACGGTATTTTCCATTAATATTCTCCAGCCAATTTGCCCAATAATATGCCAGTATCATTTGCCATTAATATGCCCCAGCCAATTTGCCCAATAATATGCTAGTGTTATTTGCCATTTAATATGCCCCAGCCAATTAGCCCAATAATATGCTAGTGTTATTTGCCATTTAATATGCCCCAGCCAATTTGCCCAATAATATGCTAGTGTTATTTGCCATTTAATATGCCCTAGCCTATTTGCCCAATAATATGCCAGTGTTATTTGCCATTTAATAATACCCAGCCAATTTGCCCAATAATATGCCAGTGTTATTTGCCATTTAATATGCCCAGCCAATTTGCCCAATAATATGCCAGTGTTATTTGCCATGTAATATGCCCCAGCCAATTTGCTCACTAATATGCCAGTGTTATTTGCCATTTAATCTGCCCCTGCTATTTTGCCCAATAATATGCCAGTGTTATTTGCCATTTAATATGCCCCAGCCAATTTGTCCAAATCCCCCCATCTCCCCAGCACTTACACTTCCCTGGTGGCTAGTGGCAGGCAGCATGGTCTCCTCTATGCTGCCTTTTCGGCTCCTAGGCGGTTATACCAACAGGTCACGTGACCCGACGCGGAGGTTTCTCTGTGCTGCCTGTTCGGCTTCCCGTGCAGCCTGCTGGCAGGCAGAGCGATGGTGAGGGGGGATCTTCCGATCCCCTCTCACCTCCGTCTCTGCCTGCAAGCGCGTTTTTGTTTTGTTAAATGGGCAGATTTTTGGGGGATTTTTTTTTTTTACATTTGCTTTTTCCCTGAGTGCTGGGGGTGCTGCCGCCCCCCAAAATTTGCCACCCTAGGCATCCGCCTAGGATGCCTCGTGGTAAATACAGCACTGGATAGATACCATTATCGTATATACATATACCCTGAAGCATACAGACTGACCCAGTCACGCTGTGAATAACATTTGGTTTTAGACTAACTAGCACCCCTGTATCAATATGTTGTAAAAGTGAGGGTCATTCCCTAGAGTTACAGATATTTTCTTCTTCCTATTTTCTTCTTCCTAAAATCCATTTTTTTTTTAAAAACAAAACCTAAGAATTTAATTAAATATTACTTATTTAAAAAATCTTTTACGCAGTGTAATGCTATTTTTACTATTCAATTTCAATATCATAAGATTAACAAACATCAATCTAATTGATTGTGAATAATGTTTCTAGGGGAATAGCAGTAAACAGAAAATAAATAAAGATGAACACAATTTATGTTTTTCTGTTTTATTGTATTGTTCACCTGACTTAGGTAATTTGGATGGTTAATCATATTTTATGGATACCAGTGTATGTATTCTTTGTGTATGGCCAGTTTCACTTCAGTGCGGTTTGTTAAATATCCAAATGTCCATAAAAAAACAACAGATCAATTTTTACAAATGCATCTTGAATATCAACAGAGGTTGTTTACCGTTTAAGCTAAATGTGTTTATAGCTAGAGGTTTTTCTATAAACTATTATTTTCCATTATTGTTTTTCTTTTTGAATGACTTACGTTGTACAAATCAACTGCAATGCTAAACGACATACTTGTCCCGGACATCCTTGGGCAGCTCTTTGGTCTTGGCCATGGTGGAGAGTTTGGAATCTGATTGATTGTTTCTCTGGACAGGTGTCTTTTATACAGGTAACAAGCTGTGATTAGGAGCACTTCCTTTAACAGAGTGTTCCTAATCTCAGTTCGTTACCTGTTTAAAAGAAACCTGGGAGCCAGAAATTTTGCTGAATGATAGGGGATCAAATACTTATTTCACGCATTGACATGGAAATGTATAACTTTTTTGACATGCGTTTTTCAAAACCACATGATTTAGTTTTAAATGTTAATTTATGTATTATTTTTACTTCTCAGTATGTTTTAATTCTTTTATTACTTACATTGGGCACATTTCAACCATATTTAAATCACTGACAGTATATTCAACTCTTCCAACCTAATACGTCAGAACATATGAGAGGTTTAGCGTCAGACAAGCAGTTGGAACATGGAGCTTCGCTGTGTCAGCTTGCTGGGATAATTAAACTAGAAGACCATTAAACATTCAGTTAACAGTATTCCCTGCGGCAGGGGAAAACAGTTTTGTGTTCGTTCTATGACATCTTCTCAGTGTTTGCTTTAGTTTTTTTTTTTTCAACTTTCAGTCACTGTTCTAGAGAAACAATTACCTTTACATCATTAAAGTAATTCAACTAGGAAGTAAAAGTTAATTTAGATTCCCACCGGGAGGGAATCAAAGCAGAGCTAAGGCAGTGTAGGTTACAAATGGAAATCATTAGTCTGTAAAGTTAGAATAATGTAGTGTGAATCTTCCAGTCAGGGTCATATGTTGATAATATTGGAACACATGTGGATTTCAGCTAGAAAGCACCTGGCCTTCTAAACAGGTGTTGCCAATAGGTTTGACTTCTTGGGTGTATTGCATCACTGAACATCATGTATAATTCTGAGTGTTCTATCTTCAAAACAATAACATTATGGATATCAGAAATGTTGAGAACTTCTTGGTCAACACCTGATATTGCTGTTCCTTAATTCATTGGTATGAGATGAACAGGGCCACATGTTCTACTAGGCAAGACCAGAACTTGCCTATAGCACTCCCTTTTTTAAATTTGATTTTAACTAAACTGTAGCTGGAGCTGTTTCAAGATGCAGCCTTTGTTCAGTGTGTCTTTCGAAATCGAAAATTGTGTTCCAAGCCATTGTGGAATTTATCCTTCTTAAAACTTGAAATTCCTACAGAAAAAAAATCTTAGCGGTAATGATAAAGAAGAAGAAAAAGGTTGTGGACTGACCGTGCTGCTTCTATCCAATCATAACCTGGGCTTTTCATAACGTGACCAAATTAGGTCGTTTTTACAGCACTATGTGATGATGCATTTTTTTCTAAAAATAATTTCCAATTTAAGATCTATTGGGACACAATAAACTAAACATCCATAACATACTGAACATTTACAAACACAGTTAAAAATTGTGAAATATAACAGTGATATCATTGTTATCCAGTGATAATTTGGTATGGGAAATTGTTGCTAACTCCTGTCTAAATGGCTGTTTCTGGTTGGCTGGGTGGGATTGCACCTTTAAGATACCGTTATTTAGATATTAATGCAATCACTGCATTTATAGAATGAAAACCATTCACACGTCACTTTTTCAACACATGGAAATGATGTTGGTTGTTAAACATTCATGATGTTACCCATAGGAGAGAGAATGTGTGTGCATATCTGTACTCAGTTGTAGGAATTGGTAATGCTGTCTGTGTGAAATGATTTTTCCATGTAAAATGATTTGTCTATGCAAAGTCAGTGAGGCGTTTCTTTCTTTTATTTGCAATACAAGCTCTGAATGTTTGTGATTCTTCTACTGGAAAGGAAGAAAATTACCACTTACAAAGATATACTTCGACTTAGCAAGGAGAATTGTGCATTTAATTGATGAGTCTTAACAAAACTGTACCAGTGTTATCTTACCATTTAAATAACGAACAATCATTTATGTATCGAGCAGATGCCATTCGCTAGCACACTGAGTTGTTGTTTAAATGTATTCATTATTTTCCAATCACTTGAATGTGTTGTACTCATTATGTTTCTATGATTAAACAAACAGTTCAAGGTGAAATTCAATCAGCCGAACATGGAATGATGTAATAACAGAGGCTCTTGATTGCCTAAGAAAAAATATTATATAATTGAAAAAATAATTGTTCTTTTGTTTTGGAATACCGACCTTCAGCTCAGTACACCTCACTGGGGTGTTTTGTTGTTTCTTCTTGAAGGATGAGGTATAAAGCCAAATTAGCCATTGTTCTAAATGCTATTGCTTAGCCAGCGGATAATTATAGCTTGGGAGTCAGAAGGATCAAACTACAAATTGAAAGGTTGTACTACAACATATGTTTAGCTGGTTTCTGTTTTTCCTTACATACAGACCATATACCAGGCCACTGTTTAAATACCTGGGGCCTTTAGGCACAAAACCTGCAGTACTGCCAGCAACCTGTCACATGTCACAACTGAAAATGTAATTGGCATCTTTTGTGGTCACACAACCCAGACAGAAGTTGCTAGTATACTTAAGATTTTGAATTGCATATTTTCCCGATGAACATGTAAGTTAGTCACTTGTGAAATAATCTTGTCCTGAGCTTGAGGCTGGTATAAATAAGAACTATATTTCATGTGTAATTTCCTTGGAATTTGAATCCTTTTTTTTTTTTTAATTTCCTAAACAAAAATGTCCTGACAATTTGGTTTGTATAATCAGCTTTATATATTAATTGTATGAATAAGATGAATAAGGAGGTGTACTGTTTCAGTTTTATGTCAATCATGAAACGCGTTGTGCGGAGAGGGAAGTGTATTTAAGCACAGTGCACTTTCAAAAGGACTTTTTTTCAAGTGTGATATATTGGATATTGCTTATTTTAATGTACTGTTCTATTAATTTTACAAATAAATGTGTTTAACTTAAGTCCTGTTCCCTCTTCCCTTGTCTTCCTCCATATTCTTTCGGAGTGGAAGTGTGACGTTTGATACCTACAGTGGAGGTGTTTCATCTGTGGACCCCACGTGGTTCCCTGGTGCTGTTTATACTGAGGAGGTTATGGAGTTGACAAACTTTACTGCCTCTATATCCACTTTTTCTTCTGAGATTTATTACACTATATTATTTTATGTTTTTTTCCCTTTGTTTTGTCATAACTTGGGATAACAGACCAGTGAGGAGCCTCGTTGCAGGGCATGATGGGGGGTCAGTCTGCACCCCATGATGCATAACTAAGGACTGGATGGAACCTCGGACAGGACTGGTAATGGAGACTGGCAGCTGAGGACAGGAATGGCAGGTGAGGATAGGACTAGAAGCTGAGACTGGTAGCTAGGACTGGAAGCTGAGACTAGCAGCTGAGACAGGACTGGAAGCTGAGACTGGCAGCTGAGACAGTACTGGAAGCTTAGACTGGCAGCTGAGACAGGACTGGAAGCTGAGACTGGTAGCTGAGACAGGACTGGAAGCTGAGACTGGTAGCTGAGACAGGACTGGAAGCTAAGACAGGGCCGTCAGCTGAGACAGGACTGGCAGCCCTTTGAGCAGGGCACTGGACTAGTAACTGAGACTGAGCTGGTAGTAGCTGCAACAGGATAGAAAACAGTACAGTGCTATTTCACCCGAATGGTATTATACTCTATGGATGAGCCGCAGGCCAATGACCACCCACGACTATAACACACTGACTGAGACTGCACACTAAAGCTGGCAAAAACACACAGGAAAATACACAAAAATATAATAGTTAGCAAGCCTGGTCATACACTGATCAGGACTAGGTAGTTATTGTCACAAGGCACGCAAATGGGTCAGGATGGGCTGCAAAAAGGCTAGGTCGAAGACAGGCAAAAATCAGCAACATGAAAATCAATCTAAAGAATCAGGAACGCTAGTACAGGCACAGAGGCACTATACAGGCTGTTAGCAATGCAATGCAAATGCACTATTTGCCATTAGCTGCAGTTTTAAATTGGGCTGGCTCAGGTTAACGAGGCAGCTGACATAAAAGGAGGAGAATGAAAACATAGCCACTCTGTTGCCCATCAAAATATGCCACAGTTTCCCCATTACTATGCCACAGACAGTTTTCCCATTAATAAACCACTCTTTTCCCAACTTTGACAGCCAAGTGCCTCTATAAAAACATACCTTCCTCCCCCCCCTTCGTCAGTACTCACCTGGCTAGTGCATGGAAATATGCGCCCTCTCTCGCACTCCCACACATTGATCTGAATTTTGAGCACCGGAAGGTCATATGATGTCATGGGGCATGTCCTGAGGGGCCGAGGGTAAGTCCTGGATGTGCAATGCGGGTGATGATGTAAACATCACTCCAAGTATGAGTGTAGAAAAGTAGAGGAACACAATTCATTTGCGACACATATAGTGTCTAAGTGGAAGGATATACTTTATAGGCTCTTGATTAGATGAATATGAGCTAAATACATCCACTGTCGTGAGTAGGAAACTACATTGAGTTTATTTCATCAAAAACACTGACCGGTTTTGGCACTGCAGTGTGCCATTCTCAAGGTGAAGATACTAACTGACTAAACTTTACTACATATATATATACACCCTTATTAATGATGCACAATCAATCAACTACAGGTGAAAAACACACTCATGATTAATTGATTATAAATATTAGCAACAAATACATTTACATAATATACAAAATATACAATGGTCATATCAAGAGTAGCAATAACACTACTAGGATAATAAATATATTACAAACTATTCTGTAAACAAACTGCCCAATTTAATTCTCTGTTTAAACCAGCATTATTATTTTCATTTTCATAGGCTCTCAATTCATTTATCCAATAAAACTCTCTCCATATCAGGGATTTAACCCTATCTTTACCTCTCGTTTGTACTGGGACCATTTCTATCCCATTAAATCTAAGAGTAGCAGGGGACCCATGGTTGGCTTCAAAATAATGAACTGCCATCACATTATTTTTTTCTTTATCAGTATTAATAATTTTATGTGCATTACAAATTGCAGATTTATGTTCATTTATACGGTCCCTTAATGGTCTGGTAGTACATTCAATGTAGAATTTTGAACACGGGCAGACCAGCATATATATCACATATGCCGAAGAGAAACTGATAAACTGATTTAAGTAGATTTTTTGGGGGGGCCCGCCCTATTTAAAAACAAACAAAAACTAAGCGCTTTTGCTCAGATTAGCTTAAAAAAAAAAACCCGTTGGGGGGGGTTCTCCCTCCAGTGCCGGCACTACTCAATAGATTTCCTGGGGCCCGGTCAGCACTGTTGCGCTTTAAGAGCAGTGATGATATCAGAGCTGGGAGGAAGCCATCACTGCCTCCCAGCTAACCGAGCACCGTGCAGGAGGAGACCGCTGGGGAGGCAACCACTAGACCCCAGGGAAGTCACCCTCCTGCACCTAATCGGTAGGAGGGGGACAATTTTTTTTAACAGTTTGTGTGTGTGTCTGTCTGTGTGGTATGACTGTGTGTGTGTGTGTCTGCATGTGGATCTGTATGTGTATCTGAATGTTTGTCATTAACATGTGTATCTCTTTGTCTGCATGGGTATTTGTTTGTATGTGTATCTGAATGTTTGTCATGTGTATCTTAATAATAAACATTCAGATACACATACAAACAGATACCAATGCAGAAAAAAAGATACACATGTTAATGACAAACATTCAGATACATACAAACAGATACCCATGTATCTGCATGCGTGTCTGTATGTGTATCTGTTTGTCTGCATGTGTGTCAGTGTGTGCCCCTATGTACCTGTATGTGTGTCACTGTTTATATCTGTATGAGTGCTCATTCTGTGTATGTCATCCACAGTAGGAACTGAAGAAAACTTTTTTCTCCCCTTAAAAATAAAAAGACTGCTGGTGTGTGTGTATGTATGTGACTGACTGCATGTGTGACTGTATATGTGTGTTTCTGTGTGTATGTGTGTGTATAAAACAGACTCATGGGAGTCTGGGTTATCTACTCTGAATGCGTATATTTAAGTTGGTTCGCGCTCGTTGTGCCGGCGCAGCTTATGTGTAAAAAATAAAGCACCGAAAAGGGCCTGATTTGGGGTAGGAGTGGAGGCAGAGAGAGATAGACAGACATGCGGCAGGAGTGGAAACAGAGAGAGAGACAGACAGACATTAGGTATGAGTGGAGAGAGAGAGAGAGAGACAGACAGACATTAGGTATGAGTGGAGAGAGAGAGAGAGAGAGAGACAGACAGACAGACAGACATTAGGTATGAGTGGAGAGAGAGACAGAGAGATAGACATTGGGTATGAGTGGAGAGAGAGACAGACAGACATTGGGTATGAGGGGAGAGAGAGACAGACATTGGGTATGAGTGGAGACAGAGACACACACACACATTGGGTATCGGTGGAGAGAGAGACAGACATTGGGTATGAGTGGGGAGAGAGAGACAGACATGTGGGTATGGGGAGAGAGAGACAGACATGTGGGTATGGGGAGAGAGAGACAGACAGACAGACATGCGGGTATGGGGAAAGAGAGAAAAACATGTGGGTATGGGAAGAGAGAGACAGACATGTGGGTATGGTGAGAGAGACAGACATGTGGGTATGGTGAGAGAGACAGACATGAGGGTATGGGGAAAGAGAGAGAAAGACATGAGGGCATGGGGAGAGAGAGACACGTAAGTGACTGGCATGGTGGAATATTATTTATCGCTCCTTGTGTACTTCTTTTCCAGCGATGCTCAGCCAGACTTTGGCTGGATGGACATCATGGGAACGGTAGTAAAAACTCATTCTGCTAGCCAGCAAAAACTCTCCCATGTTGCTGGCTGAGCATCATAGAAATAAATAAAACCACTACACAGTACTATGGCCAAATATATATCTTTATTTATAATAAAAGTTTGTGATAGTCCTTTACATTAAAATAAAGTTTGTGCTCTCCTCCCCTCTCCCCAATAATGAAATGGGCATGTCTGGAACAGACATGTCTAAAGGGGAGGAGTTCATAATATAACCACGCCCACCTTTTGGCGCCAAAAGAAAACCTGCACCCATGCGCCCGTGACCCTAGGATCAGCCCTGCTCCTACATGTCTTCCATTCCAATCTCAAGTTCCCACAGAAAGTTATTATAGGCCACATATTGCTTTCTGCAAAAACTATGCTAGCCAGGAACTGGAAATCTACATGTATACCAAGAAAAATGTACAACCTAGTAACCTTCAACTTGCAACTGGAGAAATTGCATTACATCTCTACAAAATCCATGCAGAAATACAATTAAATCTATGTTATGTGGATGGACTGCCCCAAAATAATTTAGAAACATAGAAACATAGAATGTGTCGGCAGATAAGAACCATTCGGTCCATCTAGTCTGGCCAATTTTTTTTAGTACTTTTATTAGTCCCCTGTTCCCGGTCTTATAGCTAGGATAGCCTTGTGTCTATCCCACGCATGCTTAAAATGTAAGAAGTTATACACATGCCCTTAACCCAGACCCTTCCCTCTCTTTCTTCTCCTACCCATCACCCCATACTACTCGTTATTACTCTTGATGCTTGTCTCTACTTTCCTATCTGTGGATAAAGTAACCACATTACTGTTTAGGTCTGCTGATAACATGGTCTCTGACGTGTACGATTGCTGTTCCAGTTCTCCACATGACTCAATGTTGTTTCGTGTCGTTGGCCGAAATGATTATTCCTCTCTTTTTTGACCTCCTTCTCTTGTATTATGTGGAAAGGTCTTGTGAAAATGGGGCTGTCTTGAAAAATTTGTAGCATTGCCTTCTTTGGTATCGTTTCCTTTTTCTGAGTATGACAAATAATCTGAAGATCCCATTTATAGTTGGGACACAGTCCAATTTTTTTGTATGAGCAACATTTTTTAATGTGGGTGATGGGGCATGTCCTGGGGACAGCAGGAAGGTTCTGGATGTACATTATAGGGGATGATGGGGCATGTCCTGGGGTGCATTTAAACCTCATTGGTATGATATACAAAACTATGACATAATGACTTTGGGAGGATAAGGGGGCGAGAGGTAGATAAAGGGAAGGGGGGAAAATGTTTTTCAGACATTTCTGATGGCGCCCTGAAAAGCATCATAACTACATCCACTTGTGATGTAATAGTTACATTACCCTCCCATTCAGTACATGTTTATGGTCAGAATTCTGACTTATAGACTGCATTCTGTGACCCCAGCCCAGAAGTGAGATACTGGTGTTCTAAAGTCACTGTGGTAAGGCATCCAATTACACTATATTTCACAAAATGGAGGTGCCCAGTCACACTTGTTTAGTAAAATATTTTATTAAATAAACTCACATAACAAAAACAAAAGACATATCTGAAGGCCGACTTTGGAAATGCCCATTTTGAGTGTTAAACCGTCATGACACCCAATAACCTGTATACAAAAATATACGCACACTTGGTTTTTTTTTAACGTCTCTCTCCCGTTTCTTTAAAGACTATTCCTTAAAGGGTGATTTGAGGGAAGATGAACATTTCATCTTACCAATCTAGCAATACATTGTTCAGGGACAAACTCCCATTAAGAAAACTGACCAGGTTTGTTACTGCACAATGTATAGCAAAATTGGTGAGATGAAAAGTTAATTTAACGTTAACTCACCTCATCTCACCTAAACTCACTTGGAACTCTGGCCTTGAGCAAGTACAGTGTAATTGGCTATACAGTGTAAGCAAAAAAACAAAAAATGTTGTCTTCTCACCCTAATAAAGTTGTTGGCAGCAACTGTATAAACAAAATAGAAATGAGAGGTCTGAGTTATATGAATTGGCATTATTAAGCTCACTTATCTTGGCAGGCAGGTTTTGTTTATTTAATATTACATCATGTCAAATAATGGACTTGCACACCTATCTGTGAGGAATATATATCAAAATGCCATTAGCAAGACCCCAACGGTGTTTAACTACAGCATAATCACTTTGGTATAAGCAAACACATTAATCAATATTTACCAGGCTAATAAGAAATGTTTGTTTTTAGCAGACATAAAGACATATGCATCAGAATGATATTGAATCTAAAATAACTATAAAAAGAGAAAATCTAATGTGTTTTTCCAAACAATATTACACAACTGGGTTAAAAGACCTGGTAGACAATTCATCAGGGATCAATAAAAAATAGCTAATGTATAATTCATTTTTAATATTTTGCTTTCAATACCCTGTAATCAATAGTTGAAAATATATAATGATAAAACCTGCAAAAAGATTCAAATTAATTGAACAATAAGTTATGTGAATTCCATAAATCATATTCTAATGCTGCGTGTATAAGGAAAATAATGTGACAATAGTAGCTTATTTATCTTTGTGTACATATTAGCATATTAAGCAGCCCACAAATACATTATATCACTGTAATACATGAATACCCTGTTAATGTATTTGTAATCAGCTGTTCTATGCTCATTTACTTAGTGCAGAACAGTTCACAGAAGAAACTTTAATAAGATTTGAACTGATGGACATGTGGTTTTGCATGTCAGCTGATTCATTTTACTCTAGTCACTGATGTCAGGTCACTAAACAGTGATCCATGGTGAACGGAATAGAAAAAAAAAAATAGATATTAATCACTGAACTGGAAATATAGATGAATTTCTGATTTATTTTTCACCACAGCATTAATACCTGATCTTTTCTATTTCTTTGTCAGTTCACCACTGCTGACTGCACAGGGAATAGATCTCACTGCATACCCTCAATTGTCCTGCTTTTAAGGTACAACTATATTTATTTAACCCAACTTCCAATGAGAAAGCAAGGGTTAAAAAAACTAGTGTCCAAACCTCTGAATTAAACCCAACATGTATCTTTAGAGATACACGCATGTTTACTCTCGGCTCACGCATCTCCAATAAGAGTGAGGGCTCACCCTGCTCATTTGATTGGGGTCTGCACACAGCAGGTGTCTCCCTGTTGGTCCCCATTTGGCTGGCTCCCATCCCCATTTTTGATAGAGCAGGCAGTGCTATATATATTATGGAAGCTACTTGCCCACTTACCCCATGATTTCAATAGGGACCCGGGTGTTTTTTAACATTTTTCGGTGCTTAAGTAACCTGAATTCATGGACTATTGGGATCACCACAGTGGCCCGAAACTCATATTTCGACCTTTATATATTTAATGGATTTAAATTGACATACACCTTGTTGAACATACATTTATCAGTACATAATGTACAGTAAGAAGATAAAAAGAAACAACTCATTTCTTTATGGTAACTGTATTCCTGGTGCGTGTAACTACTGATGAAAGCTCATAAGTATAAGCTACACATCACTAATTTTTTTACTACCTTAGAAATGTTTTAGAACAGTATAAAATGCAACATTAGCGCAAATGTATCACAAAGACTGTTCTGCATGTAATTTAGTTAATGGCAGCAGTTTGCCTTTATTTCTTTCATCTACAGAACTTTGAATGGAATGTATTAGTATTCTTGTATGCATAACCATTGTAAACAAACTGGAGCACGTACAGTGACTAAGCAGTTCTGAGAGCAGCACTAATACCATCACTTCTATTGCTTCCCAATCTATAAGATTTAATAGCAATTCAAACCTTTCGCAGTGTGTATTCCAGCCATCTACACATTATAAACTTTCTTTGTTTCACCCTTTTGTATGTAAACATAAAGCCTCTCTGCAGGTCCTATAGCAGAGTCCTTGCCATATATAGTAAAGTACCAGCGATTAAGTGGTCAATTTGTCAGCAAAGCTTGACATCAGCTCATGGATGTGTGTCTGCTTGAGGAAATAAACAAACTGGAAGAAAAGGACCAGTGTCATTTTATGTCAGTAATAACAGTCCTTCTGCTAGACTTGTGCTGTCTTCTAGGCAGTGGCAGAAGGCAAGGGGAATAAATATCCACAATAGTGGGGAGGATCCAGAATCTGATCTCGGGAGGGGCATTGCCAGATTATATTGAGGCAGCAGAAAATATTGTGTTGCTTACAAAACTGACTATATTTTATTTGACATATAAGACATTCCCAATATTGTCTGAACCAGTAACATGATGCTCCATATCACTTTTCACTATGCCACCCATGCCGCTGTATCACTTCCCACAGTGCCATATACTTTAAATCACTTTGGCCTCTGAAATTTTTAGTGCGGACTCTCGAAACGCTCAATAAATTTGCTGAAAATACTGAATAGGTGTACTACTCTGTTTATGCTGTAATTTTATATGTTTTTTGTACTTATATCTTTGTGGGAGAGACTGTATTGGCATATTTATTAAATAAATAGCCATTTTTACAATTAAATATTACGTTGTGTGATATTATTTTTTTTTTACCTTTTCTATAATGCTCACCCAGCTCACCCAGCATCATGAGACTTTAGGCTGGCTGGGCATCATGAGTACTTTTGCTAATAAAAAACCTGTATATAGATATATTTCATTATAACTAGATGGAACAGCCTGTGGGCTCACCTCTGCTGCTTGAGGAGTGTATGGAATAAACCTTATGAGTGCCAGGTCCACACAGCCATCTCCTCCCTCAATAAAGAGTACATATATATGCACACACACAAAAAATCCTACCAGCAATACATACATGGCTTAAATGCATTAGAAATTGAGGGTGCAGAGGAGCTCTATATATGTCTGGTCATTGGCACTCATAAGGTTAATCTGCTGCCCTCCCTTACCTGCACAAAACACTGACTTCCCCTGTAAGTGAGCAGGGGAGTGGATAACTGCTGTGTTTTCAGCAGCAGGCAGATGGCAGTTTCCTCCAATCAGGACTTATACCAGAACTCACTTTGCACTCAGAACTTACCCCAGTGGCCAGCACCCAGATTTACATGCAGGACTTGCTCCATTATCCCGTTGTTGCCGCCATATTTATACTGAGCGTCAGGATGTCATGTGACACCCGGGGCTCAAATTATTCAATAGTGCAGTGTGCAAGGGGATTGCTGGCACAGAATGTTTCCCCTTGGGTTGCACTCCCAGGCTCTCTACAAACAAAAAACAATGGTACATGGGCGTGCAGAGAGGTTGGCATGCTACCCCACCCCTTTAATTGTTGCCTGGAACAACTGACCCACCTGGCACCATTGCAGGTCAAGTCTGGCATCTGAGTTGGTGAGCGTTTTTTTTTTTGGTCCCCTGGAAAGTGCTGTCGAAGGCCAGGGTATTATTAAATAATAATATCAAGGCCTCATTAAAAATAGAGCGCTGCTTGGGAGGCGCAATTATCCCATTGCTCTCCCTCCCCCAACCGGATCTGGCACTGCACCATAGCATGATACAGTAAGGTAATTGTTGGTGGGTAATGTAGATAAAATATGCACACATTGTAGAATCATTCCCATACTATAATAGTTGCCATTATTCATAGATCTAGGGAGAATATGCAGGACTCTAACAAACTTATGGTTGAATAAGATAGCAGAATGTGGTTAAAAACACAGGCACCCCAAACACATACACCTCACATATACATCAGCCATAACATTATGACAATTTGAATACAATTGTGAAGGTCCCCTTTTGACACCAAAACAGCCCTGACCCATTGAGGCATGGACTCCACTAGACCTCTGAAGGTGTCCACGGTGATTGGACAGCAGAGGGAGGCATTTCCGAAGAAACTTTTACAGCTGATCCTGCATGTGGTTAAACTATACGGAGGACTCTGGCAACTAGTATTCAGTTTATACAGGACCACTTCCAGTCACGCAAGTCATCTGCTGCTGTTTGCTTTTAAAGCTATTTTTTTGTATTTTTATGTAAGCCTAACCAATTGGGGGCCAATAAATACTTTTCTATTTTCTGGTACACTATGGTATGCTTCTCCCATCCCTTCCACAGCATATCCTGACCATTTATATATGTTGATGTTTGTGTGTAAATCCTGCCTACTAGCCTTGCAACTGAAAACTACTATCTGAGGCTGCACCCTGACGGATGGAGGGGATTATAGTCTCATAACATGCATACATTAGAGCCAATATAAGGGCTCTAGTCTGAGTGAGTTTATTCCCAGGGGGGTCTGGATAAATACTTACTATTGTGTTTACAGATATACACATTATTTGTTTGTATTTGTCTATGTGCCTGAGATTATCCATTGTTCCATATCATTGGGATTAGTATCTTTTTTTTATTTATTGTGCAGCACTCCTCTATTTCACTTATACTTACATGTGTTTCTGGGTGATAACACTAGTGTCTGCAGCATTTCATTATATACTTTTTCACTTTTTCACCATTTCTGCTATATAATCTTCATTATTTGTTGATTTGCATTTTTATATAACAAGCGTCTTTTTTCTACACACTTTTTATTGGAAGAAGTTGACTATTTTTATCCTTTGCAAGATGTTGAGGTTTTCACAATGTAACCAACAACTTCCAATAGGTAAATTTGCCTTACTTTTAAGTGGTGCCCTGTGGCATAGGACAGACTACAAGAATTGTCTGTTTAATGAATAGGTCTGTATTCTCAAAATTAACAAGCAATGGTTTGTGTTTCATTTGTCAATGAAAAGTGACAAATAAGTGAATACTTATATGCTGATAGATTTAGGTCTAAAGTTATGTATTATAATATGTAGTTTACATATGATAATTGCTAAAAATATGTATTCAGGAGGGACGACTAAGGATTATTTCTCTCAAAGAAAGCTACAATATTTTTAGTCACTTGTTATTAATATTTATCTGTAGCGCTCCATCCTTGTCTTTCCATTCTGTTTTCTATCTAAGAGGTGTTCTAGGGGATCAACATCTTGGATGTGTATAGCAGCTTGGAGAAATTATATGTGTTTGTATTTGATTGTTAGCCCCGGAGAACACCCTTTTCTTGTTACTTGTTATAAGTCGTTGACATGATTGTACAGCAGTACACTTCCTGAAGAGGAAGTCAATTATCAGATCTCTGTGGGCTGTACTTAAATGGAAAATAGATTACTAACTAATCATGGAAACCATTGCAATTATTCAACACATAAACTTTATCATTTATTGTCATTGAAAATGGCTCAATGTGTACCGTCCTTGGAGGAAACCCAAAGGAGTACATGGACTTAAAATCATTTATATGGTGTTGGACACACTGTGTAGGGTTGCCACTCAGCAGGTATTTTACTGGCAGGCTGGTAAAAAGAAAATGGCTGGAAGCTAATGCTAAGTCTATGAATGCCATAGCATGGCCAGTATTTTTTTTTTAACAAAGGGTAGCAACCCTACCGTCATGTGAATCTGCCTTCACGCTTTGTGGAATTGTATCTACCGGCTGCCCCCTTTCTCAGAAATGATGTAGCAGGACCTCGCACTAGTGTGAGTGGAAAAGTTCTGTCATCCACAGATGCAATTATTTCAACAACCTTCACTAAGTGCGCTATAAGGATGGTGTCGATCGCCATTGTTTAACTACATGGTGGGGCCAACCAGGAGTTGATTGTCTTTAAGAAATGTTACATTTCTAATAAGGTTTTATTTTTTATTTAAATGACATTTTATCAGATTAAAAGTTATTAGTCAAATAGTGTCACTGACTCTCTGTAACAGAAGTCCTAGACCCTGGGTGGTACTTTTCTAATGTAATACATACTTTTTTCCCCTGCAATATCCAACACATATTTTTTTAATGTTAAGAAATGTGAAGTAAAGTTGCTGGTGTGCTCATATAAGTATCATATAGTAAGATGCAGATAGGTAAATACTTGGCATTTTAACTGTAGTTGTATAGCAGTTTAGAATAACATTACCAGAAAATCATGAGTGCATTGTTTTCTCAATAGAAACCCATTATATTGTGACCCTTAGTCACTCACCTAAAAATTCTGCACACAAACAACTCAGTATTAATGGAGATAAGAAGTCATAACATGTAATATATTATGGCATCCTATAAAGACAGAATCATTTTCATACAGCCATAAAGTGTAATGTAATTGACATAGAAGTCATTATCAGCCCCTGTAAAGATTGCCGCAAGCGCATGCTGCTGTTGTAAGCTGCAGGATAAGACATGCCAATTTGGCCCCATTTAAAGAGAGTTAGTGAGACTTGTGTGGGCTAAGGAAAATCTGGTAACTGTGGTGACTACAAAAATGATTTTGATTTGAATGTGTCCACTTTTCCTGATGGAAAATGAAATCATATAGAACAGCGACTAATCAGAAGTATATAATAATTTAAAGATAGCTAGAGGAGTCTAGAAAACAAGGAGCTATTTTATAAAGCTGTAGGGAACCAAACACAGCAGGGAATCAAAGTCATACATGCACTAAAAGCTTGGCAAGGTGGGATCCCCAGCCCACTGTCAAACCTGGGCCACTTTCACACTTCTAAATGTTCATGCCTGAGTTGAATAGACCAGGCAACCATCCTCCTCTAATTAGAGTCTGACTGCGATTGACAGTACAAGATAGGATAGGGTACAGATTATCTGCTGTAATTAAAATAAATACCACAAAGGGATCTATTCAGTAAAAAGTGAACTGTGCTAAACTGAGGCTCTGCTGGCCTGTGATTTTGAAGTGCTTAAGGTGTTTTTTTCTGTCCTTCCCGTTCTATGCCTATTATTTCTTAAATAATTTCTTAAATTTGTTTTGTCTGCTGGAAAAATTTCTCTAACCTGCCTATTCTTCCAACTCAGCTACTAATGCCTTAACTCGTATGATTTTCTTATGGAAGATTATAATTATATTGGCTTTGATATATGTTTTTTTTTTTAAATATACTGTGTTATAAAAATATAAAGTGATTAAAAAAAAAAGGTAAGACACGTGGAGAGCCTAATAAAATAGACAGAGTGACTGCAATATCTTGATTAGTTTGTTAAGGCAGGGCTCGATAAGTCAGCTGAAATGATTTTATTTGTTTTCTTATAGTCAGCAGAGTACGAGGTAGCAGTATGTGCACCAGCAGCAGAGTCGTCCTGCTACGCCCCCTTGCACACAGCACTATAGTGTCCGAAGCCGGGTGTCAAGTGACAACCTGATGCTCAGCAGGGAAATATGTGAAGATGGTCTGTGCCTGTGTGAGAGGCACCGACCAGGCTGGAATAGAAACGCACCCCTTCCCTGACATAAAGCAGCAGGGAGGGTGACATATTGATATATGTACTGCTGAAGTGTGTATGTGACTGACTGTATGTTACTGACTGTGTGTGTATGTGACTGTGTGTGATTGGGGATCTATGTTACTGCGTGATTGAGTGTATGTACAGTTGTCTGTCTTGTATATTTTTTTGCTTGCTCCTAAAACTCAGTTGAGTTTGTCGAGCTCTGTTTTAAGGTATCACAATATAAAGAAATCGAAAATCGAAAAAAGACCTGATCTTTGTACTTTGATGTAGCACATTATGTGTTATACAGTGGTAATGGTATTGAAGTCAACATCAGTTACCTTGAGAAACTGTGATGCTCTACATGGGTGCTTGTGGAATATATTCATTAGTAACTTATCAACCAGTAAATCTCTGAAGTCCTGGATCTCATAAATAAGACAGCATCATTGATTGGTTTCCTAAGGTAAGAGCTGTATTTGGGAAGCTAATATTATTTGCTTATTGGTCCTATAGGGCATCTTTCATGTTTTTAGCTGAATGAGCTAACATTAGTTCTTTAGCAGTCTTCATAGCCAGACCTGTAATTTTCTGATCTTTCCAACCCTTTTACATATTCCTACCTATTTGTCTTACCTATGGACAAAGTGACATGTGTATAGGTTTGCAGCAATGCTGCTACAAAACATCTTATTTTGATCTGTTATCCACAACTCACAAATATCTTGTCAGGTGAAGTCCACAAGTGATCACAGACGACACTCTGCATAACAGTAGCGACCACTATGTATGTTTGAAGTAAATCTAAACCCGGACCATGAATGTTAACAAATCTTTAATTCCATATTCTTAGCAAGACAATGAAAAAAGAAATAGAAAAGACAATTAAAAGAAAGAAAAAAACAATCCAAAACAATACTTTGTAATATCTCATATACATACAAAACTAGGGAATATTTATGCAGCAGATAAGAGTTCAGAATGAATTTATCATCACTCCACAGTGCAGCCTGTAAATTCCTACTTAAATGACATTGAGTAACATATGGACTGAGAGAAACCAGAAATCGGCATAGAAAAGAGTTAAGGAATGGGGGTTTATGTATTATAAAGTGAACTGATAAGTGAACGTCGAAAAGTAGACATTAATAGCTGAGATAAAAAGAAAGATTTAGTTTGAGAATTTTTCCAAGTGGCTGAATTTTGCAGTTCATTTGTCAATTCACTTTGTAGTATTTAGAACTGAATGTGTGCTATATGTTGGTCTGCATTGACACTGATGACCATGTTAGTATAAATAAATTGGTAGCTTCTAAATGCTTTAAATTATGTTGATGTGTCCCATGGTGGTTCAGACTTAACAAAAATGTTGTACTGAAAATCTGTTACACTGACCAGGGCTTTCTACACTACAATGTGTTATGCAAGTTAGTTTGTATCCATGTCAAACTTATCTTTGTATCAGAAGTGACACTAGAATTTGAGAGCGCATAGCAAAGAGTTAATTTCTAACAAATGGTGGATATACTGATTGAGGCACTAGGCTAGACAGTAAATATGTTATTGTGATAATGTTATTTTTAAAGTATTTAAAGATGTATCATTATGATATTAAATCATTTGTTTGCAGTACGATCAAGCCCACATGATTTAGACAATTCCTGTGTCAGGGATGGATTAAATGTGCATGTACTAAAACTGACAATATATTCTGCCAACTAACCGTTTTAACACTTTTAGTGCCAGATGGATATCCTAGCCAAACCTCTATAAAAAGTATTTTCTAGCACCATGAAGTGTCACACATATTGTCATGCCAGTTACATTGATTAATATGCTTTCTGAATAAGAAAAATAGAACATGGCATATATATGAATTTAGCCACTGTATAATGTTATTATTCATTTATTAATGATTGTAGATAAATATAGCAGGTTTCAAATTCCTGGATATTCTTCGATGCACAGTTAAATTACACATTACTTACTTTACAATTGTTTGCACTCTCTTAGGCACTTAAACATGTATAAACAGTAATCACTTCTTTAAATTTTATTACATCTGTAACTAAACAATGTCAAACAAAATAATATTTTTTTGCGTAAATAATTCCATAAATGGTGTCAACTCATGTTAATTAAGTAAGACAATCTTTTTTGCAGTACTTAAGGGACTTGGTGCCACCCTGCAGTCACCACATTATGGCACATGAAGGCCTATTATGTGCATATTAGTATGCTTCCTGGATGAGCTGACTGGCTAAATTCTACAGTGAAAACACTACAAAGAATTATTGAAACAGGACATATTTAAGAAATGAAATATACAAGATCAAATGTACATGTGATGCAACATCACTCCATTGGAGGATCTAATTGGAGTCGTTTAGGAAGCTATGACTTCCTGCGGGTCAATAGGACACTCATAGGTGTAGCTGTCATCGCCGTAGTGATTGTATGGAGGTACGAGTGGTGCCTCAATGATGAGAAGGCCTTCTGGAGAAAGAGAAGCAAACACTGTCAGAGGATCCACTTCTGTCGGTAGCCTAAAAAAAAACACAAAAAAAAAAAAAACAGATTAAATATGTCAATAGCTTATTTTAAATAAATAAATGAATGTACATAAAATGTATGGCACTTCTTTAGCAGCAAATACAATTATATATTGTTGAACATTGTTGGATATTTATATTGTCTTGGTATTATTAAGCGTGTCATATTGTGCATAAAAAGTGAAAATACACCCAAAATCCCAAAATTCACGAGACAGGGCTCCACAACCCACAACGACAGAAAACTAACAAACATGATTCTCAGCACTTGAGTGAGTCAAAGTTTTATAGGACCTGACTGAGCTAACAAGATTCTAAACAAAATGTCCGACCTCTGATGTGCTGGATGGATTTCAAGCAATATGGTTTTGCCACTATGCTCTGCCATAAAAATCACATATTTTCTGAATGATAGTTTCACTTTAACAATGCATAGTTGAGCTAATGAGATTAAAGTTATTTTAATAACCAATGAAGTAGTTTAAATAGAAAACTGCATGTTGCACACTATTTGTAAAGTAATGGGAACCTATTTACTACTGCCCTACTGTTACTGACTTCAAACTCTCACAATGCTTGCTAAATGTAAAGCAAGACACTGGCAAACTGAGGCCAACTGAAGTCAAGTATACTCTGCCACATATTTACCCAGAATGCTCATTGGCTCATGCATTACATATTATTCCTGGTACTCAACAGGTGCTAATGTGCCATAGAGTTTTCCAAGCACTGCTATCCACTATGAACTATGTGTAACTTTATTTGTTTCTTGCTACCAGGCAGATTCTATTTCATTTGACACTGAAAGCTGTCTTACAGTTGTCTGGTATACGTGAAAACCATGAACATATCTCAACTACAGAAACTTAATTGAAACCTTTTATTATCTGCTTCTTGTCCTTTGTCTGCTAACTGACAGTTCCACACAAATGTAATTGTCTGATGAATCTACATTATAAACTTTTATGACATATAGTTGCTGCACAGTTTAACTGACAGGGAACTGGCAGAGAGCACCGATAATATATTATAAATGGACAATGAAAAAGCAACACTCAATTTGTAGAGAAACAATAGTTAAAAAAGTAATTCCTGTGTCCAAGAACATAACAAAAAGTGAACCTCAATTTTATGTTATTGTGTTCTATTTTTGAAAGATGAAACAATTTATACCAGCTCTGTGTCAGTTGTGTATTTTTTTAAATTCCTGTTTCCTGAAAAATTCTGTTGCTTTATTTGAAAAACATTATGTTGCCACTAAAATTTGACTCATAAAATCTTTGATATGCTTAATTTACATAAGAGAAGCTTGCCCAGTGTTGCTAATCCATTCCAGCAATTGTTTGGATTTGCACGGAATGCACAGTACGTTCTTCCTGTAAGTCTGTTAGTCTGATATTATTCTCCGAAGTTAAATAAATGAACTGTAGCTAATGCCATAACAATGCTGAAGTAATCATAAAAAAACATTACACACGGGCAGTTGTTACTATGTTGGCTTTTAGGACTGGCACTCTACTAGATCAGCTAGTCAAATTATTGTCTGAGCATCATGGGAACTCTATTACTTCTCCAATCTAATATATAATGGATAATTGGGCATTATTAAATCAAACAGTGACTAAACTTTAGCACTTTAGCTAGTTTAAACTGCATTACCTATAATATTCACCCAACCATTAAGCTTGCTGGATATCATAGTATCCATAGTCCACAACTGTTGGTTTGTAAAAGGCCACCAGTCACTTTCGCAGGAGTGAAATGAAGCAACACAGAAAATGAAAAAAAGCACGAGAAAAAATGATGGAAAAATTAAGGAAAGTGAAAGGGTTGGGAATAGTGTTGAGCGAACCCGAACCGCACTGTTCGGGTTCGTACCGAACATTAGGTGTTCGGACCCCGGACCCGAACACGGACATTTCACTGTATGTCCGTGTTGGAGTTCGGGGTTCGGCTATAAACCGAAAGTCTACCGAAAGACATTCAGTTTATAGACATTTGGTATATAGAAAAGCAATAGCATTACATGTATTCTA
The DNA here is from genome assembly GCA_036172795.1 of Pelodytes ibericus. Lineage (NCBI taxonomy): Eukaryota > Metazoa > Chordata > Amphibia > Anura > Pelodytidae > Pelodytes > Pelodytes ibericus. Next base: position 142,754,866 of record CM069860.1, on the reverse strand, counting down.
TGTAAGTCTAGACTTTCGGTTTATTGGCTTTCTATAAATCGAAAGTCTATAAACCGAACAACTTTCGGCTTATAGAATACATGTAATACTATTGGCTTTCTATAAACCGAACTAGAGTCCCCATTCATAAGAATTTCGGTTTATAGAAAGCCAATAGTATTACATGTATTCCATAAGCCGAAAGTCGGGTCCCCATTGACTTCAATGGGGTTCGGGGTCAAGTTTGACCCCGAACCCGGACTTTTTTCCGAAGTTCCGCCGAACCCGCCGAACCCAAACATCCAGGTGTCCGCTCCACACTAGTTGGGAACATTAGAAAATAAAGTGAAGACTGCTAGAGGTTGGAGGAGAATGGTGGTACCTAATAAAATAAATTGTGATAGTGGCTCTCAGACAATATATTGTACAGTAGAGCAACCACTCTAGTGATGTACCCAGTAGTGTATCTTCCACAAGGTAAACAAGGCACTCGCCTAGGCCTGCATTTTGCCAGGGGACAGCAGTTTGTCAGATGTTGTTAAAGCACACTACTGGTGCTTCAAACATTTTCACTCCCTCCCCCACCATTAAGCCTTTGCTCCTTCCAATTAATCGGGGTGATGGTGGCATATAAGAGATGTGGTGGGGCTATGTAATGAGGGTGATGGTGGCATGTAATGGGGGTGATGGAGCATTTAGTGTGTATGCAATGTGGGTGATGGGGCATGTCATGGGTGTGTAATGTGGGTGATGGGGCATGTTGTAGGTGTGCATCGTCGGGTGGGAGGGGTGCCCAAATTGTGTCTGCCTAGGGCAGCACAAAACCAAGATACAACACTGGATGTACCTGTACCCCTTTGAATACAACAACTCAAAATGGTTAGCATTGTAAAGAGATAGTGAGTGTGTGCAGAGTAGAAAGGTAAATGATAAACAATAAACTTATCTGTTGGTTTGCTTTGCTGGTACAAAATGGTAGTACCTCTCTGGAAGGGCAATGGAAATGGGCCTGTAAGGGGAAGGAAAAATACTGCCTTGGTCACCTATTTCCTGCAAGGTCAGGTTAGAAGAGGTCTCCTTCACAGAGTGAGTCAGGGAACTTGGACTGTTATACACATCTCTGTTTTACATTGCAGCTATACCACTCATAAAGGGACTCTCACTAAAACAGCACCTGCATACTTGTATGGAGAATGGATTTGGTATATTTCACGCATATTTTTTTATTATTCAGCAGTATGAATGCAAAATGTGTGAGTCATATCCACGTTACTTTTTTTGAGACCATTCGCTGGTTTTCCTTCACAAATAAATGAATTTCATTTCACCCTCAATGAGAACAGAAGCAGTAGGGCACTATTATTTACTCAAACTCCACACTTTTGAGTAAATAACAACAGCTACAGTTTATAACATGCAAACTTGATGGCAAACAAATTTAGTACCGTCAATGCTCTGTTCATCTACATCAGTTCAAGGTCCTTTAGAGGAGAGAAACAATTATTCTAATAAACATGTCGGTGGAAGCTATTTTGCTGCTGTATACTTGATATACAGAGCTATTCCCTCCTTTTTCAGAAGCCATCAAACACATTTCTTCATTTCTTCCCACCTTCATAATAAAGCATTTCACTAGCACAAAATAATGACTCCAACTCCCTTTATTCTAATACCTATTATGTAAATCATTGTGTACATGTTTCTACAGATACAAAAGGAGATATAAATACAGTGCCAAAGATTTAGAGCATTGACTAGTCCAAGGATACTTAAAGCAATAGATGACCATGTTTACTGTCTTTTATACTGTTCATTACAGAGATATTTGCAAAACCATGAAGTGAGTAGGTTGGTATTCCTTTGTCAGACATTATTAAAACCCCACAAAACATTGTGCAAATTGCATATTTCTGCACCTGTGCAAAAAATGGATGCTTCCTGATCCTACATGCCTCCCATGAGGCAAGCAACATCTGTTCTCTTTCTAGAAATTGTTCCAGCCCTGTTAGCTCCAGATTAGTACACAGGTGGTTTGGTTGGAGGAAATATTCCAGCTCAGACAGAATTTCTAGTTACATATGAAATAAAAAATATATATACTTAATGACGCTTTATAAAAGGATCCTTTTTACCTAGGAAAACTGTATATAAAACTATATCTATTTGCTTTTTAGTGTTCTTGTGCTGTGTATTTCAAAATATTTAGAACATAAAATCTCGTTTGCTGCTAACTTCCCAAGATATCAGAGAATATGTTTTCTAGTTATTACGCTGGTGAACACCAGTAAGTATAACAGATCCCTAATCAGGTAGAACAGTTCTGTATTTGACGAGAATAAAAGTTCCAGGTTATACAGGTGGAGATTAACACAGGGGCTGTAAAAGAGAGCTGCTCATAAGAAAGAGGGTTTATATTATCAGGTTCAAATGCGCCTGGAGATCAGTACAATCTGGGAGATTACATATTTCTCTTTCATCCTCATCCTGGAGAAATGCTCTGTCTAGAGTTTTCCCCTTGCTGGCCATAGGCGTGTGACTTATGATTATGACTGTAATCAAAAGACCTTCATTGTAGAAGAGAGTGTTTAAGCTATGCTGTGTTACTCTGTAATGTGAATGGCAGACTCTCCTTGACGGTGGGTACCATGAGATCAATTGTTATCAATTGTTATAATTCCTTAATGATAAAAAAAACCTGATTATTTTGGCCACGACACACAGTTATTAGTTTTTGACCTAGTACTCCTGTTCACTTCATGAGATGGACAATTTTTACATCATCGAGGTTACAACACCCTTGACATAGCAAATACAAATGGCCGATATTATAGGATGTAAGGATGGTCTGTCAGGACAAGGTATTTTGTTGGTAGAGATGGATAAGGATGGTTCGGGAAACAGATGTTTTAATAAAGCCAGTTGAAATGCTTTGGCATTGACTTTACAACTTTTGATATATATGCGCTGTGTGGTAATATTGACAGAAGAAGGAGAGGCACTCCAGTAACTGTTTTATTTCAGAAATCAATGGTATTTGCAGACGCCTTTAAGTGGCAGTTGTTGAAAGAGGGGTTGTAAAAGATCGCTATAATGAAATACTATACAATCCCGAATAGTCTACCACCCCTCCCATTTGTCATTTTGAGATTTTATATTCCTAAAATATTGCTAAGAAGAAAGATAGCATTTGATGGTAAATAATAACCAATCAATCTGCTCATCCTCCTACTTGACATACTGAAATGTATTCAATTCTTGATCTTATATATGGCTGCAGTATCTGTATATTTACTGCTTCACTTGACTGATGACACATGCATACTGATGGAGAAATCTGAATTGATGCATTCTATTCCATCATGGAAGAAAACACTTTGGAACATTTTAAAATAGAATATAAGAATCTTGCAGTCTTCCATGCTCTACATATTAACATTAAACAGGTTTGGTCTTCCCAGATTTGTGATTTATACATGCCAGTGTGCACAACAGATGCATCCAATGGTTGTATAAAGGAAGTTGTAATGTATTTAAATCACTTTTATCTGCCTCTTTTATGGCTGCTCTTGTGAAGGATGTCCTATTTACTGTTGTAACTAGAAACTGAAACAGATGGATCTAAATTGTTCACTTTTAACTTCTTCAATGCTGTAGGAACACAACTTAATTGAGTAATCAGTCATGTGTTCTTGCCATGACTCCAACAGCAATTTAACAAACTTTCAGGAGCCAGTCATAAGTTTATTGAAATTGGTAACCAACGTCAGTGCTATCTGCTATCTTAATAAAGAGGGTGTAAATCCCTAAAATATAATCACACAAAAAGCTACTCGGTGCAACTAGGAGAAATGAAACTACAAAAATTGTTATGGCATTTTAGGAAAAGCTTATTGAGTTAATGTTGTGTACACAAACATTACATATGAAAAAGTCTAGTTTAATAAAATCATAGACAATACATATTACAAATAAATAAACAAATGCAGTATTTTAGCAATAAAACACTTTTAATACTGCATAAAATAGTTAAGTTATAAGCAATAAAAACAAAACACATCTTGACCACATCTCTACAAAATAGAAAATGAAACAGTACCTAAGAAAAAGAAAATCCCCTTCCCCCAAAAATGTAATCAAAATCTATCAGTGAATGAAAATATGGAGGGAAATCTAGTTATAATACAATACGTGTAATAGTATAAAAGAGAAATATAATACAACTGTGAAGTCAATCCATCACAACAAGAAGTTTTTAACAATTATCAAGAACTATAGGATATCTCCAATTTTCAAAACAAAAATAGGAGCTCTGTGTTTTGGACCCCGAATGTGGCTGATTTTCATTACGACATTTCAGCAGGCGAACTCTTATGGCGTTCAGCTAACCAAAATGGTAGCACCGGTCGTTCCCGTCAACTTCTATGGGGAGTACTTGGGCTAATTTTGGGGGCCATTTCAGAAAGACCTTGGTTTTTACAGAATTAAGTCCTTCCATAAAAGTCAGCGGGAGCTATTTGGCTATGGCAGAAATAGCATAAGTCTTCCTGAAGTGGCCTCAAAATGGGCTAACCCCCCCCCCCACAGACACACAAAATATCTGAAAATAATATAAAAGAATAATTGAAAATAAAGAAAATAAACTGAAAAATAAAATGTACATTTTTTTATTTTAATACATAACATTTATTAATTATTGTTTTTATTATTTAAACAATATTTTATTATTCAACATCGCTTTTATATTCAGTTAGCCATCTAAAAGCTGGAGAACTGAAATGCCCAGAATTCGGCTATTGTTTCTCTCTATATGTAATCTGAATCTTCTAAAAACAATGAATTGATAAATGATTTAATAAATCTGCACAACAGACTGTAAACTAGATTACAATGTTCTTGATGAAACAATTCTTATTGAAAACCCTAACTGAAGTACTCTGCCAAAACAATCATTAAGGTCTATTTACTAAATAAAAACTATGGTGAATTTAAAACTGGGTTGCAAAATAGACCAGTTGGAAAAATTGCCAAGTTAGAGAACTGTTCCAAACTGGCTCTTTTAGCTCCAGCTTTTCTTCTTTATCAGTTCAACAGAATTAACTTTTTAGTAAACCAAATTGTTTTTACATTCCTTCCATTTTATTAACCCCTTAGTGACAAGACATTTTCACCTTGACTTTCCCTTGGTGACAATGGCTGTTTTGACATTTCTAGGGTGTTTGTGTTTAGCTGTAATTTTTTTTCTACCCACACAAATTATATGTTGTTTTTATCGTCATAAGAAGGGCTTTCATTAGATACCATTATGTTCATCATATCTTATAATTTACTACAAAAAAAATCATAAAATATGATGAAAAATTAAAAAAAGCCCACTTTTTCTAACTTTGACCTAAAATATAATTTACACAAATAAAATCATTAAAAAAGACCCCGTCTAAATTGTTTCTAAATGTTCTCCCGAGTTCAAAAATATGCATGTTTCCATATTTTTCTGTATTTTTTTGCGAGTTATGGGGCAAAACCCAAAAATAGTGTTTTTTGGGTTTTTTCCTATATTGACCTTTTGACCCCAACCCGAACCCAAAATTTAACCCTAACACTAAATTTAACCCCAACTCTAATCCTTATTATATCCCTTAATATTTTTTAACTTTAATTTAATTTTAACCCTATCCCTTATGCTAAAAAATATTTAATTTTAACCCTATAGGCTAATATAGCTATATAACCTGTTTTTAATTAATTAAATATGTATTTTAAATATTTCCCATTGCAATGCTACTTAACTACCACTAGGGGCAGTCAAGTAGCATATTCAGAGCAACGGAAGTGAAGTTACTTTCACTTCCGAAGCTCAGACCGGCAGAGGGCATAGCCATATTGACGGAGCAATATGGCTCCCCACGATCGCTCCGTGGGGCGATCGTGGGGGTCCCAAAATAGAAATTTCGGTGCTGGCTATTGCCTCGATGTTGAGGCAATAGACCAGCACTGTTAAAGCAGTTTTCGCGATTGTTGATTGCGAAAACCGCTTCATTCACTGCAGAACGTGCCAGGCACGTCCTTTGTCGTTAAGGGAGTTTCTCCCAGGAAGTGCCTGGCACGTCCTTTGTCGTCAAGGTGTTAATATGTGTGTGTATGTGTAGAATATCATTTACAAGTTTGAGCACATCTGCCTTAAACCTTTTACATTTGTATATAAATTCTTAATTTGTATATACATTCTTAATACATTCTTAATGTTTAATGAATGTACTGCATTGGAAATTGTATTTTTATTTAAAAATCCCCAAGCAAATGGTTTGCAGTCTGAAGTTTAAGGAAAGAACTAAAAATCAGAAAGGGATACACAAAGATACACTTTATGGCCAAAAGTATTGGGACACAACTCTTCATTCAGGTATTTCAATCAGATCCATTGCCACAGGTGTATAAAATCAAGCACCGAGCCATGCAGTCTGCATTTACTAACATTTGTGAAAGAAATGGGTCGTTCTGAAGAGCTCAGTGAATTCAAGTGTGGCACTGTGATAGGATTCCACCTTTGCAATAAGTCAGTTTGTGAAATTTCTGCTATGTATTCCTCAGTGAACTGTAAGTGGTATTATTGGAAAGTGGAAGTATTTAGGAACAGCATCAACTCAAAGCGGAAGACCACGAAAAGTCGTAGAGCCAGTCACTGCTGAGGCACAAGTCACCAATGATCTCCTGATTCCATAGCTGAAGAGTACCAAAGTTAGAATGGCATTAATATCAGCACAAAAACCGTGCAGTTAGATCTTCATGGAATGGGTTTCCATGGCTGGGCAACTGCATGCAAGCTCACATCACCAAGAACAATGCCAAGTGTTGACTTGAGTGGCGTAAAGCATGCTGCCACTGTACTGTGGAGCATTGAAAAATTGTTTTGTGGAATATGGTTTTACACATCGCTGTTTGGCAGCCTGATGGCAAGTCTGGATTTTGCGTATGCCAGGTGAATGTTAGCACTGACCTCAACCCCACTGAACACCTTTAGGTGAACTGGAACAGAGATTGCGAGCCAAACCTTCTTGTCCACTTTACCGGGAACTTGTCCACTTTACCGGGAACGGGGGACTAATAAAAGGACTAGATGGACCGAATGGTTCTTATCTGCCGACACATTCTATGTTTCTATGTAACATCATTGCCTGTCTTCACAAATGCTCTACTGGAAGAAAATGTTCAGAAATGCCCAACAGAAACACTCCACAATCTTGTGGAAATCTTTCCCAGAAAAGTGGAAGCTGTTATAGCTATAACTATATATTGATGTTATGTATTTAGAATGAGATGGCATAAAAGTCCCTCTTGGTGTAATCGTTAGGTGTCCTAATACTTTTTTTTATATAGTGTTTGTCAAGTGATTTTATGCTAAAACTGCTGAGGCTGGATATTTTGAATAATCAAAGATTATAGGCAATTTTCAATGTTGTTTATAAGCCTTTAGTTTGTTACATTGTAATGTATGCATTAATTTCCAATGATTTCATGTTTAATTTGCAAAACATTGTCACTTAATTTCTAGCAAGTCTACTACTGCAACTCCAGGCTAATATCAAGGTACAGATTTCACAATGCCTACCATTATTATAATGGACAGACAGAAATTTGATACCATCACACCATTTTTGCCATTGTAGTTTAAAATCTGACATATACTTTTGCTGAGGTAAGGCCCAGGTGGTAAGTGTTGGCAGTCTCTGCCATCAGGATATTTTAGATTAGGCATTTTGTAAAGATTATAATACAAGGCTATTCATGGCATCCTTTGATGTTCCATCTATCAGCATTACCCTATTGACACTGCACATGGCTGGTTGCCAAGTACTAAAGATACAGTCACGAAAATCCACAACAACAGTCGCCATCTCTCTTGTGAACAGTTTTTATGTCATGTTTCCCACCCACCCCACGCTAGGAAATAATCTACATATTCAGTGATGGTGCTACCATATAAGTGAATTAAGTGGTCCCTTAGAATCCCCACTTGCTTTGATTATGTGCAAGTACTGCCATCTTGGGAGTAAGCTTTGCTGTCAACTTTGCTGTCAGTGGTGTAGCCAGAGCTTCTGCTGCCTGGGCGGTCACTTAGCCACCCCTCTCAGTACACACCAAAAATGCTACTGTAGCCAATGCTTAAATGATACCAAATCGCAACATGCCCAAACCTCTGGGTTCGGGCACGTCTCTGCGACATCACACATAACGCTGTGAAGTCTCATGGTATTTCTGCAGTGACTCACAAGGCCTGAGAAGACCCTGATCAGGTCTGGTCTCATGTGTTGTTGACTCCCAATCACTCTGTGATCGGGGTCACAAGCATAAAAACACCATTTTGGCAATTTGGTCCTTCAGGTTCTAACCACCATCCTACATGAAGGCGTTCTCTAGACTCTAGACTAAACATATATAAACAATACAAGAAGTGCCACAACAAAAAAATCCCACTCCCTGTAGCTACACCATTGTTTGCTGTCCCACTTCCCACTTCCATTTAATGTTCTGCACAACCTGGGTGCTCTGTACTGGAAGACTGGACTAAGCGTTATCATTTTAACAAACAAGGTCTGAGATACACTTGCTAATTAGATGTGGCTCCTGTTGTGTGTTTCCAATTGTGCCGCCTGTGGGGACAGGCGAGGAGAGCTTAGTAGAGCAGGGAAACAAGTTGGGATAAAGGGCAAATAGATGGAGCGATCCTTGTATCTATTTTCTTTAAAGAGTTGATCCTGTATATATATCGTTTTTAATGTTGCACCACTGTTTACACTGATAAACTTACATTTGAGAAAAAAATTAACCTCTAGCTTTAATTGTTGTTTACTAATTTTAGAACTAAACACCTAAATTGGCCAAATGCTTAAAATTACAAAGACAAAAATTCAGTATAATTGAATAAAAAATATGGCCTGTATTTGGCTAAAATCACAAAATATTGTTATAGTCCAGGTCCTGCTATAAAAGAGATGTGTTTCTGAACAAATCCTTTAGCAAGCTGGCTTTACCTTATTATGAAGATAAGGTAACGCCAGCTTAGCAAAGTATTTGTTCTGAAACGCGTTTCATTATCAAGATGGCATTACCTCATAAAGCTGGCGTTACCTCATTATCAAGATTTAATAGAGTCAAGCATATATGATATGAATATACAGAATACTTAATCTGCAATGTCATCTTGCAAGCTAAGTAGCCCATTTTTACAGATATGTGGAGCAAATTCTACATATTTATACAAGACCTCTTAAGCAGTAATTCTATTTACTGGCACTTCAGGGTTTGTAGGTCCTAAAGTGATTTATTATACTATGTCTAACAAAGAGCTGTATATTTTAAAATTATTTCAAAACAATGCAATTGTGCCAAGGTTTTCTGTGTAATAAGAAGGTAATTCAATGTGCATGATATCGGCCATCTTTTGCTCTGGCTAGGAGGACACTTACATTTCAGTGCAGTGGTGGGGAATTGCATCAATTTCATCACCGTGGCAGGGTAGTTTTTAGTCACACCCCTGCCTTATGTACTCACATATGTAAAGTTACCCTTTCATTTATATTTTCCAAGCTACCTGAATAGACCTCCTAGTGTTTACTAATGCTAGATCCACTACCTCACTGTAACTGCACATTCCAGGCCATTCAGCACTGTTATAATCACCATACTATGGGCTTCATTTATGAAAGCAAGTTCAAGGATGTTTTAAATTCACTCTGCTGAGACAGTAGAGATATTTATACAACTTGGCAAGCAAATATTTTTTCAAAATCCCAATACTTATTGATATTTTACATATGGTCAAATATGGGGAGATACATTTAGAATAGCAGGGAATTTATAATTAGCCACATTGGAGAATTTTTTTTCCAACTGTGGCTACTTTGACCTTAGATTTGACATTTCCTTGTCAGTTTCCTGCAATTACCTCTTTCATGAAGAAAACCCATTAGCAATCTCCTGAATGTTTCTGTGGTCTGCTAAGGGGAAAGTAATTTAACTAAGTGAGAGATAGCAAGGACAGAAGTTTAAGAAGTTATGGAACAGATAGGGAAACTATATATATAGAGTCTATTGTTAGAATATGTGGCAGTGTAAGATAGGGGGCTTAGGGCTTAGAATGGCCTGGTAAGCCAGCTACATCCTAGTTGAGTTAATAAAGAGTGAATGGAAAAGATAGCCAAAGGAGTCTGGGCTTGACTGAACGACAACCTGTGAGCCAAGCTGGTTTGAGCATATCATATTATGTGTGAATAATAGGTAAACTAAAGAATAATATAATATATATATGTCTATAATATAATATATAATACAGTATGTAATATAATATATATGCTATAGCATCTTGGGCCTACATCTGCATTCAACCAAAAATTCACCTCTGTCTAAAATCAATACAGTGACTATGCACGGTCAGCTAACAGCAACCTCACTTGAGTTGGGCCCGCATATTGCTTCAGTACACCTCAATTATTTTATTTGTCCTAATGTAGCCCCCTTGGTATTTCATGGTAGGTTGTGCCTCCTCCCTTCCCAATTGAGCAACTTGATCTGATCCTTAGCATGCTTTTACTGAAAAAAACAAACCCCCGGATCTACTTCTGATGCAATCATAACTGGTTATAGCCAGATTAGGGCTGTGTATAAAATGTAGCTTGTTAAAACCCATGTGTGTCAATCAATAGACTGAGAGGAATCTGTCAAGTTCTGTGTTAGCAAAGCAGTACTGCAGACAGAAGGCACAGTAGCCCCCCAATTACAGATGAAAGTGTGAATACCAGGACTCCCAGATTACTGAAGTCAATGTTTGTTCTGTAAGACTGATACTGTCTAGTCCTCCACCATCCAGCTTGGGGGCACCATAACCAGCCAGGCATGGCCGGCCTTAAGGGTTTCCGGCGCCCTGTGCGGGCTTCCCCCATGGCGCCCCCCCGTCTTTCACCCCCCTATGTATGTGTCCCTTTCCTCTTCCTTGCCCTGTCTGTCTCTCCCCCCTCCACCTGTTCTGTCTCTCTCCCACCTCCTGTCTCTCTCTCTTCCCCCTCGCTTGTTCTGTTTTTCTATCCCCCCTCCACCTGTTCTGTCTCTCTCTCTCTCTCTCCCTCTGTTCTGTCTCTCTCTCTCCCCCCCTTCCCCCTGTTCTGTCTCTCTCTCTCTCTCTCTCCCTCCTTTCTGTCTCTCTCTCCCCCCCCCTTCCCCCTGTTCTGTCTCTCTCTCTCTCTCCCCTCCCCCTGTTCTGTCTCCACTGAGCCGGTTAGCTCCGCCCCCTCCCCGGACCCAGCACAGCATGCCGAGCAGAGGGCTGGTGAGGAGGGATCTTTTGATCTCCCCCATCCAGTGCCTCTACTTTTTTTTTTTTTTTACTTTTTTTTTTTCAACGGCCGGGCAGGCGCCCCCTGGAGTAATCTCCACTTAAATACAATTGTGGTAGTTAAAAATAACCATTCCTTGATTCTTGTGTTTATATTACATACACCCAGTATTTCTGCATTCAGCCAAATTCTTTTTCAGATGTAAACATCTGAAACAAACTCATTTACAGAGGACTCTGCAACACACTACAGGAGAGAGAGGATCCTGTCCAAACTCTATAAACCACCTTTGTGTTTAAATACACATTATGCTGTTCTTTAATGATTGGACAGAGGTCTTAGTACACTGTCTTAAAAACTTGGTGAGCAGAGAGATGTGAGAACAGACAGGTCTCCTGGCAACCACCCAGATCTTCACTACGAGACAATTTTTCAGCCATATAAGGTCTCCTCTCCGGAAAACTCATTTTAGTCGACACACTTTAGCAAAATCTATGGGTGTCAGCGGAATGGACATGAAAACATGGTTTTCATCATAGGGAAGTATAGACAACAGCAGTTCAAGCTGCACTGGTGGAGCTGTTATTGTACATTTCATAGTATTTGGGCTTCCAGTCACTGATTTCTATATCTGTGAAAGATGTTCATACCACACATGCAGCTGAATGGCTTTTGTTTTTTTATCCTTACTGCTGTAAGTTGTGTGTGGTTAGGGATATATCTCCTTATACATCCCAGTGTCAGGGCTAGCCAAAGCTAGCTCGCACTCCCAACAGCCGTTTCATGTGCGGTCATGTCGGGGTGCCGATTATATTTCAGGCGTGCCTGTGACCAACAACAGGGGGCGCACCTGTAATGTGCAGATAGGGGCGTGCAGTCTTGGCAGCATTTTTTACATTTCACATCTATTCAATTTCTCTCGTGCACCCTTTTTTGTCCTTATTTGCCTTGGTTATCCAGTAGCTTCTTTATTACTCCAGTTCCATCATCTGCTATGATGCAAAGTCTCATACCTTTGTGTTCCCAATGGAGTTTGAGGTCACCAGAGTATCTTTGCTTGGGCAAATGTTCTTTGCTTCTGGTTTCAAAATGGATCCAGAAAAATTGTCTGCCATTGCCAGTTGGCCTTAACCCCTTGTTTTAAAGCCCCTCTATTATATTTTCAGTTTTGCAAATGATTAAAGTTTTTTTTTTCAAAAACTATATCTACTCTGACATATTTGACTAAAATTGGAGCTGACTGCAAGAATGGGAACAGTGAAGCTTTTCAAACTCTGAAGCAATCCAAAACATCCTGAACAATCCTGATATATCCAAGCCATTTGAGGTTTATGCTTCAGAGACTGGGGTAGCGTCTGTGCTGTGAAGAATTTTTGTCTCACTATGATGTGGCTAATCGAGAACTTTTGAGAGCTAGCCTTGCATCATTTGCTGGAGGGGCCTAAAAAATACTGTACTCTGCTTCTTCATGGGAATATTAATAGCATTTTCTTTTGCCTAGCATCCCCATACTAATGGTATGACTGAAAAGACCAATCAATCTTTGGAACAGTTTCTCTGAATTATTGTTAATCAGCATAAATCTGAGCTCCTTTCATTGGTCTGCTAGAAACAATATTTCCCATGAATCTTCCAAAGGTTCTTCTCTTTTTTTTTTGCCATCTAGGATTTTAAACTTGGTCCTAACCTTATAGTTTCCCTGATACTCAAGTCCCTGTTGTTGACCACTATACTTCTTAATTGCTCACACTCTGGTCATCAGTCGGACTGTCCCTTCCAGCAGCACCCATCTTGATGTTTATGCTCAGTGTTTTTCTTCTCTGTGTAGTGTTCCTGGCATTGGCTGACTACCCATTCTGTGTACCATTGCTGGCATTGACTGACTCTGTGTATTAACTCCGGCATTACTAATTATTTGCTCTCCAGTTGCCGCTCACTTTTCTAGTCATTATCATATTACAGCATCAGAGTTCACCACGTGTTGGGATCATCTTAGTCCTTGGCTATAAGTATCTCGTGGCTCAACCTTGTTGGCTAAGGTGAAACGCTCCCAGTGTGTGTTCCAGAGGTATCAGCACTGTCACACCTACAACTTGTGAGACAGTAAAAGGCTATTTCTTATATCTTTCAACTTCTTTTACTATACTTCCATAACTGCATCAAACAAGCTAAAAGGTGGGGACCATAATTGTCCATGACTACATACAGGCCTTGTTAAGGAAAAGGCGTATATACTGTGGATGTGGTCCTGTGATTCAATAATTGCTACTATAGAAGACATTTTAATGGTATATTATTTTGTCTTTACAATGAAATAATGTATTATTATAACAGACTACAAAGAGTTATGAAGTCACACCTGTACAGAGAAATAAAAGATCACGGTATTCCAAAATTAGGGCGTTCCCAATCCTGTCTAAAAAGGATTAAACAGTCAAATTTAATAGTAAACGTACAAGGGTGAGGAAGCGAAAAAACGGAAAGATAGAATTGTTCATGTAAAGGTTAGAAGGCAGTAAGCAATTTGCAGTATTTTTTTTACATATGATATAATTTGTTGATGACATAGGACATGTCAGGCATGTCCAAGAATAACAGTTCCTTGCCCACATGAATGGATGTACCTGGGACGTCCTGCAGTTCTGATTGGTCTGAAACTGACATGGGTGACCCCATGCTAGTCTTAGTACAGCTTGTAGGGCAATGGGGTATCCCCAGGCATGCCAGAGTCTGTGGAGGTCCTCTCTAACACATTGTGACAGCCAATTACAGGGACTGGATGTGTCTCGCTCTCAAAGCCAGTGCCTGGATTTAGAGCTAGTGTTTTGTGTAGCAGGAGAAACTCACCAGTCTTGTCCCTGCACCATGTATAGTTAAACCAGGGACATGAAATGTTCATTTCACTTCAACTCACCTGCAACTCCGTTAGAGTAAGCAGCACCAAAGATTTGCCTCTCCTTCAATGAATAGCACTGAACGTTTGCTGATTTTTATCCTTGTTATTAAAGAGCAATGACCTCAAATTTCCACCATTTAAAATTAAATGGTTAACATGGTATACTATCAATATTAATAAAACCAGTGACTGAAATATGTGCATTATTAGCATGTGAGTAAGGTCACCAAACTCTAACACCTGGTTGTCATACACTAATTAATGGACTGTAGCATTTTAGTCTAACACCAGCAGGAGACTTGCCCAGTTATACACCTTAACATGTAGACAGTTTTTTATATACTTCCCGCACAGCAAAGTATCGGGAGTTTTATATAAACAGTGTTTGGCGGAGGTTACCGTTTTCAGTGCCTGATTATATATACATAGGATGCGCCGACACAATCTAAATCGACACATTCAACATAGATAGTGCAGATACCCACAAATTGTCTGAAATTGTCCGTTTGCACCAGTATTTGGCAAAATCTGCATGTTCTTGTTGTTTATACATACCCCCCATAGTGTACCTCACATATACTTACTGAATTTTCTTGGTGAAGTTCTTAGAGACTATTCCTCCCTCTTCCTGTTGTTCTTCATGGTTACCTATAATGAGAAAGCACCACATGCATAAAAATATAGTACCATCCAATGAATCATTGGTTGCGTTATTTATAACATAGTAACATAGTCATTTAGGTTGAAAAAAGACACAAGTCCATCAAGTTCAACCGTTCTACCTATCATCCACTTTTGATCCAAAAGAAGGCAAAACCTCTAAGGAAGCTATTTCAAATTTTGCCTCCTAGGGGGAGAAATTCCTTCTTCACTCCAAGGGCAATCAGATTTCTCCTTGGATCAATAAGCTCTATCATCAATGCGTATTCTATCATTAATAGCCCTGTGTTTTCTAAAAAAAAAATCAAAAAACATCCAGACCATTTTTAAATGCATCTATTGTGGTTGATAGCACTACCTCTCTTGGCAGTGAGTTACATAACTTTATTATCCTTACCGTAAAGAATCCCTTCCTTTGCTGCCTATGAAATCTTTGCTCTTCCAGTCTCAGGTGGAGACCTCTTGTTCTTTGTACATTTCTGTTAATGAACAGGTCCCTGGAGAGCTCTTTATATTGGCCCTGCACATATTTATATAATGTTATCATATCCCCTATGAGATGCCTTTTTTTATAACGTATATACTATACTATATATACAATAATTATTATTTTAAATAAAGTCCTGCTACAATTATACCAAATTGTATGACTTCTTTTGTCAGGCATGCAATTTTCTGTGCCAAAGTCCTTGCAAAATTTGTTAAAAATGAGAGGGAAATTATTTTATTTGAGTTCGTTTCAAATCCTGCAATACTATAGGTCCTTTTTCATAAATGTATAAAGAAAGCATCATTAATGCTCTTAAACATTGCTTGTGTTTAGCACTCAATTCCCATCAGACTTGCTAAAAAAACAAGAGCAAGATTTTATTTCACAAATGTTTAGCCTGATAAGATTTGAAATGGATGTCAATGAGTCAGAGCGGTGGCCTGACCAACTCAGTCACTCATGGTATAATCAAAGAGATCTTGGTAATAAGACTATTGTTAATAATAAGTGAACACTATTCAGGATTTTCTTGGAAAGAGAGCGCAAGAGCTTCACAGTTCAATATAGAGGTAGTTTCAATGAAATCACATGCATGAAGTTCATTTTTTGGCATATATATTGTTCCTATAACAATTTAACAATAATTTAGACTAGGTTTAAAGATGGATAAGATTATAATAATAAGAAGGCACAACAAAGTTACTTGAACAAAGGCTGACCAATGAGAAATTAATTCAAAGATAAAAAAAAATTGAGGAAATATATAAATATGATAACATAGGTCATCTAATGTTATGGTAAATGTGTACATGTATACTTATAAATACTAATAAATTATGTGTCTTACATATCAGTGAATGTAACTGAGCCAAATACAAAAATATTTCATACTGAGATCTAGCCAACTATCAAAGATAATTACTAGAGGTGTCAAAAAACAAAGTTAGTGGAATATAATGGTGTATTCTAGGCTCTATATGGAAAAAGAGAGAGAGAGCAATTAATGTAATATGCAAATGCCAGAAAGGTGGACATTTAAGCATTTATATCTGCATGGAAAACGTTTCCAACTTGCCTACATTTCCAACTCCGCTATTATTGCCTGATTTTTTGTTTATGTTCAGCTTTTTGTGAGTAGACCCCATAGTGAAACAACTACTGACATTTGTGTATTTGATACCACAAACTGAAACTACATCTGTAGTGTACTAACTTGTACTAGCCTGTAGAGTGTATGATAAGAAAGCACCTGTAATACATAATGTCTACTTACTTTAGTTCTTGAAAGTATGAATGGGATGTACCATTAATATGACTGAATTTTATGTATTTATATGGCTGAAATAGAGAGGGCTAGAGTGACTCAGTGGAAGGCACCTGCCAGTGATTCGACAGGTCAGGGTTTCATGAGCCAAATATAGACTTTAAAGTAATGGATTACATTCTTTGGCCTGTACCACTTTAGACACTGAAGTGTGAGGCTGTTCCACACTGTCACTCATAATCATGTGTATAAGTGAAATTCATCCCACTGAATGCATGTGCAGTTCCCACCAGCTGTTGCTTACCTAATTAGTCAGTTTATCAATAGTGCTGTTGATATGGTCAATGAAGCTCTCACACAAGACACATATTGTATGTTGCTTTCACTCTGTCTTTGTAGAATAACATTACCAGAATGAAAACTGATATCAATTAAATGCCAACACTCAGGAGAAACCTACAGAAGAAACTATACTTGTTGGCCAGCCAATATTTCATTTTCAAGTTTGTATAGAAAGTCCATCTTTCAAAGCCCCAGTTAATTGGTATATTGTAGGCACAATTGTCCTCAGTTAATAAAGATGACTGTATGTTCTGATGGACTCTGGAGGAGCAAAGTACTCCTATTAGTGCTATTAAATTAATTATGCATTTTATGGACTATTTGTACTATGATGGGACCCACAAACCACTGTATGTGTAAATTATTCAGCTGTTGAGTAGCACATAGTGTTGAGCGAACCCGAACCGCAAAGTTCGAGTTCGTACCGAACACTACGATTTTTGGACCCCGGACCCGAACACGGACATTCCACTGTATGTCCGGGTTGGTGTTCGGGGTTCGGCGATTAATATCACCTTAAATTTAAAATTACTAGTGACTGCCCATTCACTAGTAAAATACCCCCCTGACCCCGCCCTGGTCCCCACCCATTGCCGGCGGGTGGGGACCCTAAAAAGAATGAGGGGGGGACCTAGTGTCCCCCCCTGGTCCCCACCCATGGCCGGCGGGTGGGGACCCTAATAAGAATGAGGGGGGGACCTAGTTCTTATTAGGGTCCCCACCCGCCGGCCACTAGACTTTTCGGCTTTTTTAGAGGCATTTTAGTGGCCAAAAGTTCGTGTCCCCATTGACTTCAATGGGGTTTGGGTTCGGGGTCAAGTTCGGGCTCAAGTTCGAGCACGGACCCGGACATTTTTTCGAAGTTCGGCCGAACCTGCCAAACCCGAACATCCAGGTGTCCCTCAACTCTAATGAAGACTATTCCATAATACTTGAATGCAAGTCTGCTAGTCTTAGTACAGCATGTAGTGCAATTTATGCTTTGTCTAAGCACAATGTTTAAGAGGCAGTATAATATTTTCATCAGAATTTTTTTGTCAATTGGATAGTAAATACTCAAACAGGTCCATAAATATTCTGCTTTGTTCCAAAGCTTTTGTCATGTGTGATGATTTCATATTGATAATCACATTATTTACGCTATTTTCCTATTCTGCATATCCCTGCATATTATTTTCCCTTATTCTGGTTTGAGAACTCTTAACAACGACCCTTCATTTTCTGGACTAAACATTATTGACCCTCATGGATCGCAACCAATTTGCTAATTATATTATATTCAACCTAGCAGGTGTCCCTTGATCCATTCTCATGCATGAATCTCATTGATCCAGCTGTCACTGACAGTCAGAAGCTGACACTCTCTTCAGCTGTCAGATAAGCAAACTACTTCAGTTCAGCTCTGCACTTCCATGAAAGAAGGAAAATTCTATTTTTAAGCACATTACCTTTACAATTAATTGTCACGATTATATGCTAATAGTATTAATTTCTTATCTTAAATTATTCTTCCAGAACCCTACCAGAAATCTTTAATAATTAATGACCCAGTAATCAGTCTGCATGTATTAAAGTAGATCCTGAAACTCTGCACTGTTGGTGGGTCCTAAAGATTAACTTTAGGATTTGTCATCAAATAAGCATCTACAACAGAAATGAGCAAAGTCAATTTATGACTGGCTTATATAGTCAGTGACCGACTCATTCTGAAAGCTTCACAGGAGAAGCATTAATTTGGTTGGGGCTCTTACTCTGGATAGCCAAACCAGCTATCCCAACTACTGTTTCAATAATTGCACACAACAATGGGGAACTAAGCGTGTGCAAAATATAAAACATTTTCAGATTGATATTTGCCATTTGGGCTAATGATTTTTAACAAAATATAATATGATTTATTCATTCTCCATTAATTGTCTATAACCTCAATATCATACTTGTACTACAATTGATAGTACAATTGAAGAAATGTATATAAAAAAATTCCTGGAAATCTATTACCACTAGGGCTACTGACTAAGCCAGAAAATCTAGCAGGGGGCTGCAACCTATTGCTAATTTGTGTTGTCGCAAATTCCAAAACACAAAGCAGTAATTGAAAGAAAACAATGTTTCAGGTCACGCAGACTCAGGAAAGACTTGGATGGTCTGAATCATTGCTTTAGTGTTCACGTAATATAAGTAAGTATTTTTTGTTGACATAATTCTTTTAGAAAAGAATTGGGGACCTGCACACTCCTAATGTTTCCCATTCTATGGAGTGCTGTGAGAACTAAAGGTTATGGTTGTAGTAATGTCCTCATGTGGTGTCCTGAATCAATATTGTTACCTTGAGTCTCCACCAAGATGGCTGAAAAGCCTGTGCTATTTTATTGCCTGTGCTATTTTATTGCCTCCATTAAGATGGTTGATCAGGAAGTATTTAGTTTGCAGTAGTTGCTGTCAAAACAAAGACCTGCCCTATATGATTAAAGGACAATTTTTTTTATTATAAACCTTTGCTTCATTATGCATGTTGGGAGTATTATGCCTCCCAACTGTCCCACTGTCCAACTGAACTCTACCTCTGTTTTGCTTTTTGGGACAGAGGTAGATCTTGGCAGGGCAGTGAGTTTCTGGACCACAATCCTGCTGTCATGATTTAAAGCCCTGATTAAAATTAAATAAAGCCCCCTCCTGGGGTTTGGGGCTAGCACTATGTCCCAAATAAAATGAAATAATAGCCACCCCCTAGGACGCTATGTGCCAGGGGCTGGCCAAAATGCACCTGACACATTGAATCAATAAATAAAAGTAAGTCCCTACACTACCTTCCTACCTCTACTTTACCCATGATAGGGGGGGGATGATCTAAGATGCATCATTAACTTTAAAAAACCCTGCACCTTTTGAGTTCTATATGGGTGGGCAGTGAAAATCATTGGCCACTCCACTGGCACACAAGGGGCGCTCTCTATCCAGGTTCCAGCTCCGATATGCAATGTCCTGGATCCTCATCTTTTGTTAAGTGTTGCTGTCATGGAGAGCAAACTCAGAATGAAACACCAGAGAGAGTGGGATTACTATATCAACCTGAAGCCTCCCTGTCCCTACTATTGGCTTTTAAAATACAAGCCATCCTGGGCTGATGTAGAATTCTGAGTCTGCTCCTTATGAGAGCAAAATAAAAGGATTTTAAGGGTTAATTATAACATACAAATCCGATAAATAAGTGAATAATGCTCACTGAAGGATTGAATCTTGTAAAATCAAATATCCATCTTTATTATCGAAACACCTAATGCGCTTGATCCACATTATGGACTTGGCTTACAACTAATTTTATTTGATGCCATCCCCAAGAGGCTTTCATTTTATATTATTTAGGGCTTGGGGCATAACGCCAGCCCCGAGCCCCGGGAGAACGTTTAGTTAAATTGGATCTTGCGGCCTAATGCCAGCCCCAGAAGTGTGTTGTTACTTTCTGTGCTAAACAAGGTCATAATGACTCCTGCAGCTGCATTAATTGGTGAAAATGGGTGATTGGTGCAATCTCCGGAAACAACTAGAATTAAAACTGAGTTGTGAAAGATTGCACCAAGTAGGCATATTAAATAGAAATGCTTTATTGAAATAATATAAATAAATTAACTTATTGAGCACTCTATGCTACATGTAGCCCGATATCGTTGGTCAGATGGGCTCCATAAGGCACTTCATTTATATTCTTTAATTAAATAATTTCTATTTAAAATGACTTTGCAATCTTTCAATTAAATAGAATTTATTGTCAATAATTGTACTTCAAAACAATTTTATTAAATAATTGAGATAATACTAACTATTGGTTGATTGTTTTGGTCATCACTAACACTGTACATGTTGCCTATTCATATAAGCTGGCTGCTTGACTTTGTATACTGACAAAATACATAAAAACGTATTATGAGTCAAACAAAGAGGTTGTTAGATATGTGAAATTTAATTTGCCATTTACATTGAAAAGTTGACTCTTAAACTAGTCTTACAAAACAACCTATAAATGCAATGGCTCTAAAGAATGAGTCATCTCTAGCTTCAACATCCTAGTAGCAAAACCAACTCTTGGGAGGAGAGTAAGTTATTAAACCAGTGCATGACCCTGAGATTGAACAAAAGGTCAAATCACAACACTTTCCAAAAACAGAATTACAGGGAACTGTGATGGGAATGTCAAGTTTAGGAAAAATTCTCCAATCCAGCTGAATGGGAGAATTTTTCTAACTCAGCTACTTTTGAAATTCCCTGCTATCCTCTCCCCCCCCCCCCATAACCCATAAGGGTTCTTTGCTACCTATCTAAACCTGCCAATAGCACTGGGGTATAAATGATCATTTGTACGCAGTACAGATTGAGTATTCTTTATCCAGAATGCTTGGGATCAGAAGTATTTTGGATAACGGATCATTTTCACCAGTGAGATGTATGAAAGCCTCACAGCACTCCATGAGATGCAGTAGTATCAAGGCAAATACTGTACATAACAAAGAAATCACTTTTATTTTGATATAACTGTGATGTAAGGCTTTGTTGCTAACCTGCCGTTGGAGCGTCAGGCCTGCACATGTGCCATTGTATTACCCTTTCTGAGCATTTACAAAGGGAGTGCAGGATTAGTTTATAACTTAGGCACCACTGGATAGGCCACTTAATATAAATGTGAATTACAATACTTTGTGGGTGGAGCTTTTGTGACATGGACAAAGCCTTTCCTCAAAAGTCACATTAAAAGTAAAGGTGGGTATCCACATTCTCATTGACTAAATCTAGGTGGAGACTGCATAAAGTGGGCATAGAAGATGCTAAGTCATACCTAGTTAAAGAACTGTCCTGTCTTCTAGGAAATCTGATCATTTAAACAAACATTATAGAACTAAATTATTTATAACAGATATGGATTAAATGTATTATCTGCCAATCTGGACACTAACAAGTTAATCTCCATTTATGGAAATGCTACGAGCAGTGATAGAACAAAACTGTTAAGGGCCCTAATGCAGAAACAATCTCTGGGCCTCCCACTAGGCCAATATGGCTTACTGTGGCTGTGATACTGAAAATAGGCCTTAGATGGTTAGTTGTATTATTATTATCAATTTCTCTCCATTTTTTTCACTGTTTTTGTTTGCTGTAAGGAGTTTTTTTCCATTTCTTTCTAGAAGTGCTGTGCACTTTTTTTATTTTTACTATAGGCTATATATGCACCCTCTACTCTCACCTTTGGCTAGGGTTCACTTTGAGGTTACTGAGAATGTACTTATTAAGAATGAAAATATTGTACATACAAAAAGTATTGTGTATTTTTACTTATTGCAAAAAAAAAGTTTCTTTGTTGTGGACTGACAAAAGAAAATCTTGGCAAACCTTTTCAGCTTTAGAAACTGTTCAAGCATGTACCCTTACATTTTAACATGAAACTGGAGATATCATAAGCATTTGTTCTGCTCTCAGTTTGGAATGTTACAACGTGAAGGGGAATGTGTGGAATTTTTTCATTAAAAAGTTAAGTTATGGAAAACCATCACACTATAACATGGAAGATATATCATAGGTTTGAAACAACAGAGCACTCACTAATTGTTAGCTTGTTTTGATGGTACTAGTAGTATATACCAGGAATATCCTGTATATATTGATAATCAGAATTTGAATATATCCATCAATACTAATAATATTATAGAAAAGCTAATGGAAAAAATACGATCTTGATAAGGGTCACATTTAGTTTCTCGTTGTGGTCCCATGTTACTTTCAATATTGCCGAACAATATCAACAAGGTTTTATTACATTAAGCATACCGTAGGCAATTCTGGATTTTCAGCTAAAGCCAGCATTTTGCCAGGGAGCCATAAATTGATCAATTCAGATTGATCTTTAAATGTATGACTCAGCAGAAAATAGATATATCAATATTAACAGGAGTGCCATCTCATTGTACATGTTTCTTTAATAACCACTAACCTGAAACTTCTACAAATCCATCCTTGGTTTTCACAGTAATCTCCTCAGGCTTGAATGTTTGTACATTAACACACACTTTCCATGGCTGGCTGATGTTGGCCACAGTATTACGAGGCTCCGGGTAACCTGTGTATCTGGCACTGTACCCAGGAGGGGAGACATTAGAGGCCCGGACGGGACTCGATCTCAAAGGGCCAGACCAAGTTTCCGTAAGCCTGCGTTTTGCCCAGTCTGGCCAGTCCATGGTTAATTCATCATGAAATGGAGATATGCCAAAATCTTCATCCAAAAAGCGAGAGGATAAACCTGGATCTCGAAAAGGGTCCCGGGTTCCTCTGTGTCTGCTGGCAGGGTAATGACAAGTGAAGGGTATCTGACCATCAGCCATTTTATCTTTTAAATCCAACAGATATGGGAAATGTCAGTCAGAAGATGCTGTTTCTTAAATCTACTGTACAACAAAGATCCACAGGCAGATTGTCAGCAGTTTAGAACAGGTATTTCCGGAGATTAAAGGTTGGGCCAAAAACAAAATGTTAATTTAAAGTCGCCTACAATCTTCGGGGAATAATCAGACTCATCAAGCAGGAGAGCAGTGTCCTTACACTCTGACTTCAGGCTGCAAATGCTTGGCAGAAGCTATAATAAACATTGAAGCCATCAGCCGAGAAAGTTCTGTAAACTTCTGTGCTGCATTGAATGGCTTCTATTTATATCTGCCTCTTAATACTTGCAGCCTGTGGTCTGTCAGCTGGGTATTTGGAGCCTATGAAACACCCTCCAAGAATCTGCTTTAGTAACAGCTGATGATTCCCAGAAGGGACTAGACTTGCTACTCAGGGCATCCAATTTTAGACAGCCTTCATCTGCTGGCTTTCTCTTCACGTACATCCCTCCCTCTTTTTTTATTTTCCTCCCCCCTCTTCTACATCATCCTTACTTATACAAGCAAAAAGCAGGAGTGTGTCTGAACAGATCAGTGTGGCTGTAAATCTGCCATGGGCTGTGTTACCATTTCATTATTGTAATTAAATGGAATGTCCCAAACTAATTATATTTTATAAACCCAGGCTGTAGTTTATGGATGAATTTCCACACATGTGCTATTAAAGAACTTGCACTACCTTAGGACAGGCAAATACACTGTATGGACAAAAATATTGGGACACCTGGACGTATATTACATTCTAAATAAATAGATATAGATATATAATTAGTTAATTAACCTTCTCTATGAGGCTCTGTTTGCTTTGAAGGAAGTACATTTATTCTGAAAGAAGCAGGCGAATACTGAGTCAGGTGAATTCAGGTGACCAGCTTCTGAAGTGACCAGCTACTCAAGTGTAGTAGTTACAAGATAATCCTTGCCCCCCCCCCCCCTTTGCATCTGTCATTACTTCCACTCTTCTGGGAAGACTTTCCACAAGATTTTGGAGTGTTTCTGTGGGAATTTTTGCCCATTCATTCAGTAGAGCATTTGTAAGGTCAGGCACTAATGATGGATGAAAAAGCTTGGCTCACCATCTCCTTTTCCAGCTCATCCCAAAGGTGTTTGATAGGATTGAGGTCAGGGCTCTGTGTAGGCCAGTCAAGTTTTTCCATTCCAAACTCATCCAACTATGTATTTACGGACCTTGCTGGAACATAAAAGAGCCTTCCACAAATTGTTCCCAAAAAGTTGGAAGCATGGATAGCTGTCACCGGCATGGGTGTCCAGGTGCAGAGGCCGGAGCAGGTGTGATACCCTGTGCAGGGTGACTACTCTCCCCCAGGGGTGGAGCATCAGGCTTTGAGTGGCCACAATCAGGGGTTTGAGGCCTTCTTTTGGGCATCTTGACAAACAGGAACAAACGGGCAAATCAGAAAATGTAGTCGGTGTCACAAGCCAAAAGGTCAGGACTGGAGAAGGACAGAGAAGCCAAGGTACTACCCGAGTCAGTAGTGGAGAAGGACGGAGTAGTCAGGGTACAGGCCAAGTAAATATCAGTAGGTCAGGGAGCAAAACAATAGCACATGCAAAGGACAGGCAAGCAAAATGTTCCAGCAAAGAGTGCTGGGAAGAGGGGGTTTAAATAACAAGGCAGTAACGAAGCACAGGGAAGCTGAATTAAGTATGGCAGGAGGTAGACAGACACAAAGCAATTCTAAAGACCAAGCACTCTGGTGGCGAGCAGAACAGGTATATGTAACAGAAACATAGAGGTCTATAGGGTCCAACAGCGGTTACAATAGCATTGTCCAAAATATTTTAACCATTAAGATTTCCCTTCACTGGAGTTAATAGGTCTAACACAACCCCTGAAATACTATTATCCCTCCTCTAGACATGTGCAAAACTAAAATTTTCGTTTCGTTTTCGTCCATTCGGACGAAAATGTTATTTATTTCGTCTAAAACGAATTTCGTTCATTAGTGCATTCGTTTCAGACGAAATTCGTTCATTATTTTCGTTTCGTTAATTTTTTTCGTTCGTTTTATAGAATACAATGTAATACTATTGGCTTTCTATAAACCGAACGAGAGCCCCATTCATAAGAAATTCTTATGAATGGGGCTCTCGTTCGGTTCATAGAAAGGCAATAGTATTACTTGTATTCTATAAGCCGAAAGTCTATAAACCGAACGACTTTCGGTTTATAGACTTTCGGCTTATGGAATACATGTAATCCTATTGCTATTCTATAAACCGAACGACTTTCGGTTTATAGAATAGCCATAGGTTTACATGTATTACATAAGCCGAAAGTCTATAAACCGAAAGTCGTTCGGTTTATAGGCTGTCGGCATTTAACTATACAGAGACAGAGTCTCCATTCATAAAATTATGAATGGAGACTTTGTCTCCGTGTAGTAAAATGCCGACAGCCTATAAACCGAACGTTCGGTTTATAGGCTGTGGGCATTTTACTACACGGAGACAAAGTCTCCATTCATAATTTTATGAATGGAGACTCTGTCTCCGTGTAGTAAAATGCCGACAGCCTATAAACCGAACGTTCGGTTTATAGGCTGTCGGCTTATGGAATACATGTATTCCTATTGCTATTCTATAAACCGAAAGTCGTTCGGTTTATAGAATAGCAATAGGAATACATGTATTCCATAAGCCGACAGCCTATAAACCGAACGTTCGGTTTATAGGCTGTCGGCATTTTACTACACGGAGACAGAGTCTCCATTCATAAAATTATGAATGGAGACTTTGTCTCCGTGTAGTAAAATGCCGACAGCCTATAAACCGAACGTTCGGTTTATAGGCTGTCGGCTTATGGAATACATGTATTCCTATTGCTATTCTATAAACCGAACGACTTTCGGTTTATAGAATAGCCATAGGATTACATGTATTATATAAGCCGAAAGTCTATAAACCGAAAGTCGTTCGGTTTATAGGCTGTCGGCATTTAACTATACAGAGACAGAGTCTCCATTCATAAAATTATGAATGGAGACTTTGTCTCCGTGTAGTAAAATGCCGAAAGCCTATAAACCGAACGATCCGTTTATAGACTTTCGGCTTATATAATACATGTAATCCTATGGCTATTCTATAAACCGAACGTTCGGTTTATAGAATAGCAATAGGAATACATGTATTCCATAAGCCGACAGCCTATAAACCGAACGTTCGGTTTATAGGCTGTGGGCATTTTACTACACGGAGACAAAGTCTCCATTCATAATTTTATGAATGGAGACTCTGTCTCCGTATAGTTAAATGCCGGCTTTTAACTATACGGAGACAAAGTCTCCATTTATAATTTTATGAATGGAGACTCTGTCTCCGTATAGTTAAATGCCGGTGTTCTGACAAATTTCTGGAGCAAATTCTCCTGCGCAATCGCAGGAGAATTTGCTCACTGCGCATGCGCATAAAGTTACAGCTGATAACTCAGCTGTAACTTTGTGACCACCGCGCATGCGCCAGCTGCGCAACCCACCTCCCGCCCCCTCACACCCCCTGCACACCCCTTCTTACCAGATCATCGACCACAGCGATACACAGCGCATGCGCACGCCTATCCAGCCGTTTGGGAATGTGCGCGTCCGTTGTTGTGTTCTTAAGGTGGTAAGTAACATGGGGCGTCGGGACATAAGGGGGCAAGCATCCTGGTGAGGGCTGCCTCATCTTGATGGGATTTGTGATCCTCCTGCTGCATCAATAATACAGCAGGAGGATCACAAATCCCATCAAGATGAGGCAGCCCTCACCAGGATGCTTGCCCCCTTATGTCCCGACGCCCCGTGTTACTTACCACCTTAAGAACACAACAACGGACGCGCGCATTCCCAAACGGCTGGATAGGCGTGCGCATGCGCTGTGTATCGCTGTGGTCGATGATCTGGTAAGAAGGGGTGTGCGGCGGGTGTGAGGGGGCGGGAGGTGGGTTGCGCAGCTGTCTCATGCACGGTGGTCACAAAGTTACAGCTGAGTTATCAGCTGTAACTTTATGCGCATGCGCAGTGAGCAAATTCTCCTGCGATTGCGCAGGAGAATTTGCTCCAGAAATTTGTCAGAACACCGGCTTTTAACTATACGGAGACAAAGTCTCCATTTATAATTTTATGAATGGAGACTCTGTCTCCGTATAGTTAAATGCCCACAGCCTATAAACCGAACGTTCGGTTTATAGGCTGTCGGCTTTTAACTATACGTTTGTCTCCATTCATAAATTTATGAATGGAGACTCTGTCTCCGTATAGTTAAATGCTATTGTATTCTATAAACCGACTCTATTTCGGCTTATAGAATGCAATAGTACTACGAATGGACGAATGAACGAATGATTTTCCTTTATTAACTATTCGTTCATTCGATTTAGTTAGCTTAGCATTTTCGTTCTTCGTTTTTCGGGCGAATGGACGAAAATGCAATTTTCGGACGAAAATGCATTCGTCCGAAAACGAATGCACATGTCTAGTATATATTCACATGTAAATTGCTTTTTAAATAAAAAATTATGATATAAAAAAATCTTGTTTTTATTTCCTTTTATGTGACAAAGCTGCCTCTCTCTTTCCCTTGCCCCCAGATTTGTCGCTCTCCCCCCCTTAGTGTTGTCTCTCTCTCACCCTCCCTTTGGCTCCCCCCTCGCTCCCCTTGTGTCTGTCTCTTCCCCCCTTCCCTCCCCTTGTTTCTCTCTGCCCCCCCCCCCTTGTTATTCTGTCCCCCCCTCACCTGTTTCTTGCTCCCTGGTGGCTAGTGGGGGCAGCCGGGGGATGTATGCACTATACATAATAGACGGAAGTGTCGGGCAGCATGGAGGTTGTCTGCACGATTCGTGCAGACATCCCCCAGCTGCCCGATTCTCCCTGGTGGCTAGCGAGGCAGCGGTGGATGTCTGCGCGATGAGCGAGACCTCCCCTGCTGCCGCCCGGAACGACAGCCAGGACTTTTATGAGGAAGCCGGAAGTACCCAGCTTCATCATAGAAGTCCCGGCGGTCATGCCGGGCGGCAGCAGGAGAGGTCTCGCTCATCGCGCAGACATCCTCCGCTCCCTCGCTAGCCACCAGGGAGAATCGGGCAGCTGGGGGATGTCTGCACGAATCGTGCAGACAACCTCCATGCTGCCCGACACTTCCGTCTATTATGTATAGTGCATACATCCCCCGGCTGCCCCCACTAGCCACCAGGGAGCAAGAAACAGGTGAGGGGGGGACAGAATAACAAGGGGGGGGGGGGAAGAGAGAAACAAGGGGAGGGAAGGGGGGAAGAGACAGACACAAGGGGAGCGAGGGGGGAGCCAAAGGGAGGGTGAGAGAGAGACAACACTAAGGGGGGGAGAGCGACAAATCTGGGGGCAAGGGAAAGAGAGAGGCAGCTTTGTCACATAAAAGGAAATAAAAACAAGATTTTTTTATATCATAATTTTTTATTTAAAAAGCAATTTACATGTGAATATATACTAGACATGTGCATTCGTTTTCGGACGAATGCATTTTCGTCCGAAAATTGCATTTTCGTCCATTCGCCCGAAAAACGAAGAACGAAAATGCTAAGCTAACTAAAGCCGGATGAACGAATGGTTAATAAAGGAAAATCATTCGTTCATTCGTCCATTCGTAGTACTATTGCATTCTATAAGCCGAAATAGAGTCGGTTTATAGAATACAATAGCATTTAACTATACGGAGACAGAGTCTCCATTCATAAAATTATGAATGGAGACGTTGTCTCCGTATAGTTAAATGCCCACAGCCTATAAACCGAACGTTCGGTTTATAGGCTGTGGGCATTTAACTATACGGAGACAGAGTCTCCATTCATAAAATTATAAATGGAGACTTTGTCTCCGTATAGTTAAAAGCCGGCATTTAACTATACAGAGACAGAGTCTCCATTCATAAAATTATGAATGGAGACTTTGTCTCCGTGTAGTAAAATGCCCACAGCCTATAAACCGAACGTTCGGTTTATAGGCTGTCGGCTTATGGAATACATGTATTCCTATTGCTATTCTATAAACCGAACTTTCGGTTTATAGAATAGCCATAGGATTACATGTATTACATAAGCCGAAAGTCTATAAACCGATCGTTCGGTTTATAGACTTTCGGCATTTTACTACACGTAGACAAAGTCTCCATTCATAATTTTATGAATGGAGACTCTGTCTCTGTATAGTTAAATGCCGACAGCCTATAAACCGAACGACTTTCGGTTTATAGACTTTCGGCTTATGTACTACATGTAATCCTATGGCTATTCTATAAACCGAAAGTCGTTCGGTTTATAGTTTAGCAATAGCATTACATGTATTCTATAAACCGAACGTCGTTCGTTTTAAAGACTTTCGGCTTATAGAATACTATTGGCTTTCTATAAACCGAACTAGAGTCGAGTCCCCATTCATAAGAAATTCTTATGAATGAGGAGGGACTCTAGTTAGGTTTATAGAATGCCAATAGTATTCTATAAGCCGAAAGTCTTTAAAACGAACGACGTTCGGTTTATAGAATGCATGTAATGCTATTGCTGTTCTATAAGCCGAATGTCTTTCGGCTTATAGAACAGCAATAGCATTACATGTATTCTATAAACCGAACGTCGTTTGTTTTAAAGACTTTCGGCTTATAGAATACATGCTGCTATTGGCTTTCTATAAACCGAAAGAGTCCCCATTCATACGAATAGGTCAATTGACCTATTCGTATGAATGGGAACTCAATTTCGGTTTATAGGAAGCTAATAGCATTACATGCATTCCATAAACCGAAAGTCATTCATGTCGGTTTATGGAATGTAGTACAATGCTATTGGTATTGTAAACCGACTCTATTTCGGTTTAGAATGCCAATAGCACGAATGGACGAATGGACGAATGAACGAATGATTTTCGTTTATTAACCATTCGTTCATTCGGATTTTGTTAGTTAAAATTTTCGTTATTCGTTTTTCGGACGAATGGACGAAAATGCTATTTTCGTCCGAAAATGCATTCGTCCGAAAACGAATGCACATGTCTACCCTCCTCCACCAAACCTTACAGTTGGCACAATGCAGTCAGGCAGGCAACATTCTCCTAGCATTCATAAAACCCAGACTCACCCATCAGACTGTGAAGTTTCCACAGAACACATTTCAACTGCTCCAGAATCCATTGGTGTCATGCTGTAAACCACTTGATCTGACACTTGACACTTTACTTGGTGGATTGCATGCAGCTGCTTGGCCATGGAAACCTATTTCATGAAGCTCCCACTGACCAGTTTATGTGCTGATATTAAGGCCAGGAGTATTGGTGATTTGTACGCACCATGCGCCTCAGAACCCAGTTACCCCTCTTTGTGACTTAATGTGGTCTTCTGCTTCATGGCTTAGTTGCTGCTATTCCTAAACTCTTCCACTTTCCAATAATATCACTTATAGTTGACCGTGGTATATCTTTCAGGGAAGAAATTCCACAAATTGACTTATTACAAAGTTGGAATTGGAATCCTATCACAGTACCACTCCTGAATACACTGAGCTTACCTGTGGGACTGACTTGAAAACCTGAGTTCAATAATTAAGTTGTGTGTCCCAATGCTTTTGCCTATGTAAGGTTCTACTCAATAAAGGAAGAACTACAGGGAAATGAGATTGGAATTTCAAACTTTAGGCCAACATAGTTGATTTTGAAAATATTCCAATGAAGCTGAATGAGAGAATTTTTCCAACTCAACTAATTTGGCCTTAAGTATCACATTTCTCACTCAATTCCCTGCAATTGAGTAGACACTATAGTGTTTTTCAAACCTTTTTACTTTTAGATTTTTATAGCACTAAGTAGGAAACTGGTAGGCGATAGTGAGTGTTTATTACAGGAAACACATTTTATTTGAAAATCTATCACTAATGTTACTGAGAAAAGGTTGAGACACAGATTGCTGATTGCCAAGGCTCAAATTAGATAGCCCCATCAAATTAGATATTGATATAACATTGATATTGATGGATATATTCAAATTATGATTATTAATAAATACAGTATAATCCTGTTACATACCATCATTACCATCAAAACAAGGTAACAATTAGTGAGGGCCCTTGTTCTTACAAACTTACCCTTTATCGTCCATGGTACACTGTGAGGCTTCTCCATAAGTTAACTTTTTAAATAAAAATTAGTGTTTATTGCAGGAAAGGCATGTGTATAATCAATGGCATTTTGTTTGAAAATCTATCACTACTGTTATTTGAGAAAAGGTTGCTGACTGCCAAAGTTCAAATTAGATAGCCCTAATGCAAAACATAGATAGATGTTTATGGCAGGGAAGAAGGGCCTTATCCAATGGCCAATGAGGACATTTCCCCAGGGTGCACCATTAAAGTGGGCCCAACACCAGAGTTCACTTTTCCCTTAGTAAGAGAGCTAAATAAACACAATGGTTAGTGAATAAAGTGGATAAAGGTGCCAAGAGAGGTAGGGGCACAGGTATAGCTTTACTGAGGCTCTGTTGTTCAACCACTGGCCAGGCTCGGTTTCTACAGAACAACTGTTCACGGTTCATTTAGGAAAATAGGGTGAAATATGATAAGGTGTAAAGGGGTGCGTTTCTATCAAATAATTTTATACGTTTGTACATATGAGCAAGATTTATGCACTGATGTCTTAAAGTGGCCTTGCCATCCCATGTATTACGTCAACATAGTGTCACAGATGGGCAAATAACTCACAGCTTCCTCAACACCAATAAAGTTACTTCTCAGCATAGAGCTGCACTATGACAGGCACAGCTGTTATATGCAAAGTAAAGGACTGAAAATGTGGCTATTCAGACAACATCACTCACTTCCTTAGGGACATTCTGCACAGACTGAGAAGTGCTGATCATTGCCGTTATGGGTTTATATAAACATATATATGAATAGTGAATATGACTTTAACAGCTCTATTACTTATCCCTTCACAGTAGCAGCTGTATATGGCAAGTATATTACTCTTTTTATTTGTATTTATTTATTTGTTGTTGTTTTTTCTTTTTTGATTATTAGTTTTTTAATTATATAATTATATTTTTATAGCAGTATAATTTTACCTAATAATATAATTGTATACAATTTGTAATGTTACACTGATTATATGGAGAATTTGCTTCTCTCAATATAGACACTACATTCTTTATTTGGAATCTAGTGTGTATATTTATACATTTTAAGTTGTATTTTATATATATTATTAATTGGTAGTGGATGTTTTTATTATAGCTCTGTATTTCTTTTTTTTTTTAATTTAATTATGACTCAAAGCAAATAGTCCACTAATGTAGCATTTGAAAAGCCCAAACCACCTTTGCTCCACAGAATATGCAAACAAGGCTCAAACATCAACAAAGTATTTGCTGTTGGGCTTTTAGTCAGAACATGACCAACAGAACTTGTCCATCATGCAACATTGTTAGAAATATACATGACCAATTAATGAAAGCAGACAACATTGGCAGCTCAAATTCCATATAAACGTTGCCAATTATAAAGGCTGGATCCACAACACAGTGTAAAACAAACACATGGTCAAGAGAGTCCACCTGAGTCTAGGATTTTTCTGATAACAATGGTCACATTAGATTGCATGTGTATACCCAGTATACAAAATAACAGCATCATCTGATATACGTAAGCCCACTGTCTCTAGAAATTACCTGCTTGACCACCCTTTATTTCAAATATTCTGTAGAAAGAAGTTTTTATCTGTCTATTACAAATATACTGTTAACGTATTTTGCAAATATTAAAGCTGATTATTAAAATTAATCAATTCTTCCTTAACTAGAAAGTGTCACTGTATAGTGGCCATATTCAGTGAATCAAATGATAGGTAACTAAGGGACCTGTGCAAATCACCAACTAGAGATTTCTATAATGGCAGGTGAAGAAAGATCTGACCCATCTGACCAAAGGTATCCGTCCCTTGGTAGAGCTATACAAGCAAAGAGAGTTCAATAATATCACTGAATTCTTTAATGGGTTTTTATATAAAAGCTCTACACTTGACGTAATCTTGGAGACTTTTGTCCTAACTTTGAAAAAAAAAAATATATATTTTTTAATGCTTCCAAGAATGTATTACATACAACACTGTTGAACAGAACAACGACAGGGAGAGGCAGGAAAAAAAAGAGGAACACCCACTCAAACCAAGCACTGCCATCATTGCAAGGCAGCTCTGAAATGCCACAGTCCTTCCTCATACTGAAATCTAGATTTAATTACGCAATTACATTTCAAAATAAATGAGTTGGTGGTTTGTATTGTTAATTTGCTACTCATTAACATTCTTTCGGCACCAGCAGTAGGAGGTAAAGTTACACGTCACCTGCTAGAAAACTGGCAATAGAAATCAAGGAAAAAAGAGAGCCAGTGATTTTCCACTGCTCACTAACCACAATTTTCTATGGTTTGGTCATTCTAAGTTCAAGTAACACTCATTACACTAATCCTGTTATAGAAAGAATAGTCTGTGGCTATCACAACTGCACAGATTCTTTTTAAACTGCTCTCAAGACAAAATTATCTGGTATGCTGTAGTCTGGACCTCTCTCTCCTTGACAATACATTATTATGGGTAAATACTGAATATCCAGTAGGACTGCAATCATTAATTTAATCAATTATATTCATAAAGAATTAAGCTGATTCATATTTTATTAGTTAGGATTGTTGGTATGTGTATGCCTTTCTGTCTTAAAATTAACCAAACATTTTTAATGAACTATTTAACAACTAATCCTCTAGATTGTAAGGCTCTCTAACCTGTTCGTTAACAACTGTAATTCCATTGTATGCTCTGTACCAAGGTCTGTGTACATTACTGTCACTGTATACATAAATGTTAATGTAATGAAATGTAATCTATGTCAATGAAAAAGGCAGTAGTGGGATTCAAACATTTTAGCAATCAGTTCTCGTTGTATATAAAGCAGCAGTAAATGCATAACCTTTGTACATGAATTAAACAGAAAGAAAAGGCAACACTCCTCTACTTGTGACTTCCATCA
>CM069860.1:141935446-142115446 GCA_036172795.1 Pelodytes ibericus | reverse complement strand
ATTTCCTTTTATGTGCCAATGCTGCCTCTCCCTCATTCCCCCTCATTCTCCCCCTCATTCTCCCCCTCATTCTCCCCCTCATTCTCCCCCTCGTTCTCCCCCTCATTTCCCCCCGGGGGATGTCTGCACGATACATGATATATATATTATTTGTATATCATGCCAGTGAGAAGCGTGTGTGTTTGTATATACAGTATGTGAGAGAAAGCTTATTTGCGAGTGTGAGAGACAGCTTGTGTGTATGTATGATATACAAAAAAAAAAAAATATATATATATATATATATATGTATATATATAAAAATAATATTTATAGATTTGTATATCATACATACACACAAGCTATCTCTCACACTCGCAAATAAGCTTTCTCGCACAAACTGTCTCACACACACATGCTGTCTATCACAATATGCCAGGATATTGCCCCTCAATATGCCAGTGTATTGCAATTTAATATGCCAGGAATTTGCCACTTGATATTGCCCCAGCCAGTACTTACCGCCTTGCTGCTGTCTCCCGGTGCAGGTCCGTGGCTGTGAGGGAAGCGTTGTGCGCTACCCTCCAGCCGCGCGGATCAGTAAAGTTTGTTAAACAAACTTTATTGATCTGCGCGGCTGGAGGCAGCCACGGACCTGCACCGGGAGACAGCAGCAAGGAGGTAAGTATTGGGGAAGCCTACTCCTTAGTCCTGACTCCTTCACTATGCGATGCCGCTTGCTTGCATAATAAAGTATCGGCTCTTGAGGAGCACCGGCTGGGCTCAAGAGGCAGCTGCCCTTGTCCTGCAGGAGCAAAGGGAACGGCGTTCCTGCCATGAAAAAAGTGCAGGAACGCCGTTCCTGCAGGACTCGAGCCCTGGGTATATCATTTAAGGATTGTTAATGCAGCTGCTGTGGAATGCACCTCTCATGATTATCAGCCATCCGTTTGGCTGAACATCATGAGAAATATAATCACTGCACCTGGAGTACCAAAGGGCCACCACTGCTGCATAACTACCAAGTGTGCATCCAAGCCTTTATGTCCTTTTTAACTACCATCTTTGTAATACCGCTAAATGTTTGCTGTGCATCACAGAGCTACACTACACAACATTGACCTTTGTTCACTGCAGCTCCCATGATGTTAATGTGTACAACATTACTAGCTGATTATTATCAAGAGAAAAATGCAGGGAATTGAGAAGAGTATTTCATACTTCAGGCCAAAAATTCAAATAAAAAAAATTCTCCCTTTCCCGCCCCTGGAAAAAAAATCCTGCAGATGCCCATTTTCACAAATACCCAAGTGTATCACAACAAAATTAATTCTACCTAGGTATTGTCAAGCCAAGATATGCACTATTTTAAAAATATTTCAGAATCCAGAAGTCCTATGAACATCAGAAATATCTATAGCATTCTTTACAAATTAGCTTTTATGCTGGGCACATTCAGTTGCATTCCTAGGATCCCTATCATGTTCTGAAATGACAATTTTGTCTGTCCCTATCTTTATGACATGGTTTGCCATAAATGTACAGGTATGTGCATCTGAAGTTTTGTCTTTGGCCTTGCACCAACATACCTTCCATGAGGCAACACTTGGTCCTTTCATCAGAAAAAGTAGTTCAGTTAGTGCACTACTGAGGCAAGAAAAAAGCAATTCAGGGAGTCTGATTGAGAGGAATGGTTCCTTAAAAGTACTGTCTGGTGCCCAAAATTCACCTTCCAAATGTTAATGCATATTAATGTTCTTTCAAAGTACTTTAAAATGCATGTTTTACATTTTGGATTGCTTAAAATATGAAATACTTACAACTAGATGAATGTTTCAAATTACAGCAGTTTGCAAGAAACCAGGACTGCCCACACTAGCTGAGAAAAGTAAATTTATGTTTTTATTTTTTTCGCTGCAGCATCAAATGAGTGCCATTCAAATTAATGGAATTTCTTGACTCTGTCATGTGTTGCACTGTTAATAGATCCCACTGTGTACAAGAGCAAGTCTATTACATTACACACAATGCAATATATCCCAGCAGCACTGGAAGTGACTAAATTAAACAAAACTTTAAATGCTTTGTGCTGCAGCACCTGTAGTATACATACAGAGTAATCACTGGGGGAGGGCTTAAGCAAAATACTAAAAATATTATTTATACAGAATGCCTGCATAAAATCACACTGTAAAAAAAGCCTATGCACTTTATATATACAGTAGTCTTTAACTTGCAACAAAGTGAGTTTGGGGTCAAAACTGCCCCCAAAGAAGAGCAGTGGAAAAAAAATTGTTTCAAGTCAGCATGTTTAAATTACCAGAATTCATACTTTCTGAAAGTTTTTTTTTTTTCCCCCTTTGTTTATTGCTTATAACAGTACCCACAAGGCTTAAGCCTTCCCTCTTTAACCTCTTCGTGACAATGGACGTGTCAGGCACGTCCTGTAGTGAATCAAGCGTTTTTTTGTGATCAACGAACGCGAAAATCGCTTTAACTGTGCTGGTCTATTGCCTCGACATCAAGGCAATAGCCAGCACCTAAATTTATTTTCTGGGGCACCCACGATTGCCCCACAGAGCGATTGTGGGAGCCATATTGACGGAGCAGCATGCTCCGCCAATATGGCTATGCAGAGGTCTGAGCTTCAGAAGTGAAAGTAACTTCACTTCCGTCGCTCTGTATATGCTGCTTGACTTCCCCTAGTGGTAGTTAAGTAGCATAGCAATGTAAAAAAATAAATATTTAATTAACTAACTAAAAACTGGTTATATAGTTAGATTAGACTATAGGGTTAAAATTAAATAATTTTTAGCATAAGGGATAGGGTTAAAATTAAATAAAAATGTAAAATATATTCAGGGATTGCATAATGGTTAGAGTTGGGGTCAAAAGGTCAATAGGGAAAAAAACAAAAAACACTATTTTTTGGTTTTTGCCCCATAACTCGCAAAAAATACCGAAAAATATGGAAACATGCATATTTCTGAACTCGGACAACATTTAGAAACTATTTAGATGGGGTCTTTTTTAATGATTATATTTGTATAAATTATATTTTAGGTGAAAGTTAGAAAAAGTGGGTTTTTTTTAAACTTTTTCATATTTTATGATTTTTTTTTTGTAGTAAATTATAAGATATGATGAACATAATGGTATCTAATGAAAGCCCTTCTTATGACTATAAAAATAACATAATTTTGGATACAGTATGTGAGAGAAGAAAATTGCAGCTAAACACCAAGGGAAAGTCAAGGTGAAAATGTCTTGTCACTAATGGGTTAATCATGCATTCAACCATTATATTGGTTATAGAAAGAAATCAAACATGTTTAATTTATTACTGCCAGATATCTAAATAACATGGAAGAGAAAGGTACCCGGATTTAGTTTTGGTACCCTCGATTTGATGGTATGTTATGTTGGTTAAGGTGGAACTCTAACCAACACTTCTCCCTGACTTGGAATGGTTGCTGTAAAATAAAGCTGAGAATCTTTGTGCCAATTATTGAAGACAGAATTGGTGTATAGGCTTGGAGCAACAACTTACCTAACCCGAGGAGCGATTTTTAAAGGAATCCCTATATCAGGCATCCAGATAGCTGTAGTGGAACTTTGTATGAAGATTTTGATTCTCAACTGAAGGACAATGTAAAATGTAGTCCTCCATTTTATATATATATATATATATATATAACAGACAGAATTGGGGCGCATGTACCGGGAAGAGAACAGAAAAAACAATAGTGCAACACAGTATATTCAATTGGATGTATTACAAGGTGCTGAGGGGGTACACTCACAAACGAGTAATGAAATCAGGCTCATCAAAGTAGTGTGGTCTTTCGGTTTAATCTTTTTATCTAAAAAACCATTGCGCATTGGCTGACAAAAGACAGGCAATAAAAATGCATAAATACACGTACACAATATATAGCACTAAAAGTGCAACTTGCGTGAAAAAAGTCCTGAGGGTTAAACCTCTTTCCTGCTGCCACCAGGATGGGAGACTCAGGTGCTTCTCTTGAAGATAAAACAGCTTGGATCCACTTCTCAACGCGTTTCGCCGACTGTGCGGTCGGCTTCCTCAGGAGATTGATGCTTGTGTGCAAATTTGCAATAAAGTGCTGAAGATTTGTGAGTGAAGGGTGCCTTAAAAAGGCTCCATAAAGTTCATTAACGTGAATACCTGTAAAAAACACATTATGAACAGGGCACTGGTCTATAACGCAAGTGGGAGGAGGAGAAACCCACTGTGCGTCCAGACTATGCGCGATCACGTGACCAGGACTGGAGAGAGGGACCCACCCTCCCCAACACTCCTCCCGATCTGAAACTGCCAATCTGCGTGTGGATGGAAAAATGAGGAGAATATAGACGGATATGTATGTGAAAAAAATTAAGAGAACAAAATAAAGAGAAAATAGAAAAAAATTTAGAAAAAAGATGAAAAAGTTAAATAGAAAAATGAAAACGATGAAAAATGGAAGAAAAGAAAATGAAAAAAATGAAACAAATCTAACTATACATATAAAAATAAAGATAAATAATAAATAAATAGAAGTATGAAAATAAAATATAAAAAAAAATATATATAAAAAATAAATTAATAATAAATAGAAATAAATGGTGTGTGTGTGCTGCAGTCTTAAAAAGGCATAATTGACAGCAAAGAGTTCCTGTTCCTCAACAATAAATACCCAAAAACGGCTGTTTTTATTTTCTCCCAAAAATACATAAAAATCCGTTAAACCCCCTAGGTCGACCGATCATTAGTGGGATTGATTCACTCACTAGTAATACATCACAATATGTTGATCATTTCCTTCAAAATATGTACCCCTGGCTCCCTCTTATATCAGAGACACCAAACAAATACTGAGTGTTTTAAATGACTTTCAATGGTCAGATGAGTTTTTATGGGCAACAGTAGACGTGACTTCACTCTACACAG
Source organism: Pelodytes ibericus (assembly GCA_036172795.1). Lineage (NCBI taxonomy): Eukaryota > Metazoa > Chordata > Amphibia > Anura > Pelodytidae > Pelodytes > Pelodytes ibericus. The sequence goes on along the minus strand of CM069860.1, from coordinate 142,110,513 downwards.
TGATTGCACATGACAAGGGTATCTCAGCAGTCCGGAATACTCTCTCCAAGGATGAAAATATGCTAACAGAACAGTGCCATTTCATCATAAAATGCATAGAGTTTATATTGAATCATAATTACTTCTGGTTCGAGGGTGAATATTATCTTCAGTTATGCAGGACTGCCATGGGCACGAGATTCGCCCCGAGTTACGCAAATATTTTTGTGGCGGACTGGGAGTCAGACCACATTTGGAACAACAATCCATTCGGGGAAAACCTGGTGCTCTGGAGCTGCTATATAGACGACGTGCTGATCGTTTGGCGGGGCAACAGGGAGTCCCTGGAGGACTTCGTGTTGCACTTAAATAACAATCGGCAATGCCTTCACTTTACTTCTAACATTCAAAATCATACTATAGATTTTTGGGGATTTAACGTTATACATAGAGGACAATAAGGTCCTAACAAAAACTTTTTTTAAACCCTCTGATGGCAATGGTTACATTGACTATTCTAGTTGTCACCATCCAAACTGGTTGAACAACATCCCCAAAGGCCAAACGATGAGACTTAAGAGAAACTGTACTTCTGATGGAGAGTTTCTTGGACAGAGCAGTACCCTTATAAAGAAATTTCAGGGGGGGGAAATTACCCGCAAACCCTATTGAGCAAAAGCCTACAGGAAGTACAGAGTATGGACAGATTAGAATTAACAAAGGATAAACCCAAAACACAGAAAGATAAAAATGATTTCTCTTTTGCTTTTTTGACTAAATACAATAGTGGAGCTAATCGAATTAAAAAAAAACTATAGAAAAACACTGGCATATAATCAAACAAGATGAGATTCTAAAAGATCATATCCCAACAAAACCCCAGATCATTTATAAAAAAACAGAAAGCTTCAAAAAGATCTTGGCCCCTAGTGTTTTGCCTAAGAAAAATTTAGGCACCAGACAGTTCTTCCGAACCAATTATGGGTATCATAAATGTGAGCTATGCAAACTTCTATAACAACAACCAAAAAAGATAACCGAGTTCACCTGTACGAACACAGGTCGTGTTTATAAAATAAAACAATTTATCAACTGCGAATTTGAAAACTTCTATTTGTTACAATGTGCCTGCAGTGCTCAATATATATGGAGAACCACAAGAAAATTTAAAGTAAGAGCGCTGGAACACATTGGTGGCATTAGAAACAAAAGCAAGAAACATAGTATACCTATCCATTGCAACCAATGTAGAGAATTTACACTAGACACATTTTCAGCATTCGCTTTTGAAAAAATAGACCCCCACTGGAGAGGGGGAAATCATGCAGAAATACTATCTAAAAAAGAAACTGAGTGGATTTTCAAATTTAAAACCTTCAAAAGTGGTGGACTGAACACTGAACTTGATATTCTGTCCTTCATTTAAACAAAATCTCTCTAGGCTATCCCTTTGGTAACTTCTTGAACCTCGCCAATTAACCATCTATACACAAATCGTTCTTCCTCCTTGAGTGATATCTGTCACAAAGTTCTAATAGCTGTAATTTCAATATTCTAACAGATATCTCTGTGTTTTCACAGTTAGTCGACACTGGGGACTATATGTTCATATAAGTAACTCATCAATGTCATCATTATGTCATTTTTTTAATTGTGAATGTTTCCAAATGTCTATAAGGCAATTAGCCTCTTACTACAATTATTGTCTATAAAAAACTAGTCTATGTATCCTGGTGGCAGCAGGAAAGAGGTTTAACCCTCAGGACTTTTTTCACGCAAGTTGCACTTTTAGTACTATATATTGTGTACGTGTATTTATGCATTTTTATTGCCTGTCTTTTGTCAGCCAATGCGCAATGGTTTTTTAATGTTTTTTTAGATAAAAGGATTAAACCGAAAGACCACACTACTTTGATGAGCCTGATTTCATTACTCGTTTGTGAGTGTACCCCCTCAGCATCCAATTGAATATACTGTGTTGCACTATTGTTTTTTCTGTTTCTCTTCCCGGTACATGCGCCCCAATTCTGTCTGTCTTTCTATTATCAAGTGCCCTAGGAGCACTTAAGCGGGTGCTGCAGTACCAGAGGAGGAGTATATTTTTATTTATTTTTTTCACTGTTTATATTGCACCGTTATACTGAATTTGGGTTAGTTTCACATTTCCCTTTCCATATATATATATATATATATATATATATATATATATATATATATATTTATTTATTTATTGCAAAGATAAAAAAATTAAGTGCAAAAAAATATCCCAGAAAAATGAACACAGATGGACTGTTCAAAACGGTTTCTTTATTTGATTTTCTTAGGTCACCAATGACAAAGAACAACTAAAAAATACTCTAGCACATGACTATCGGACAAATTCACTGAAAATCTTTTAATTGCTTTCACAACAATGAACGTACCAGGTACGTCACAGAAAGGCTGTCACTTAGTCACAGAGGGTGTACCTGGTTAACCACATTGGCAGAAGTTGGTGGTTGCTGCTATGCTCACCCGATGTTCTTAGTATGCATCTGGATCAAGCAACACCAAAATTTGACCCGCACTCTGAGGTAACTTGACAGAGCAATCACCGACAGGCACCAATAAGGCACTGTGATCAGAGAAAATAAAAGCCCAAATTAACCCTCTATCTAAATAAACCCTACATTTAGGGTTAGGATTGCACTTAGGGTTACTGATAGGTTTGGGTTAGGGTGATGGGGTCAAAGGGAGAAAGTGGTTAGGAAATCCAAAACGTACTTTTGGGTTATGTACACATGGGCAATTCCTAAACCTAGGACAAATATTAAAATCTGTATGGCAGATTTTTTTTTTTTTATATGTTTGTAGATGATTAAAAGAAAATTCATGTAAAAGTTTGAATTTTTTTTTTTTTTTTTATCAACCTTGGAAGGGAACATGGTCCGCCAATATGGCAGTGACCTGTAGTTGGCTGGGGCTCCTGAAGTGATCAGTGATAGCTTCTGTCGCTCTGTTGTTTAACTGAATTTAGAGGCGGTCATCAACATATTAACACTAGATCTAGGGTTTGAGTGTTGATTAAGGTCTGGGTCAAAAGGTCACTGTAGGATAAAATGGCTAGGAAACAAAAAAGTTACTTTTGGTAATTGCTGTATAACATGAAGAAACACAATTCAAAAACGTGTAAATATATTGATATTTCGAAACTCCGAACAAATATTAGACTTTATTTTGTAGTTTAAAAAAAATAAAAAATATTTGCCTTTGTAGATGTGTAAAAGGTCAAAAAATAGTTATTTGGGTTTTCCCCCCAATTTTTCAGCATTTTATGTTTATTTTCATGATCTGATTTACAATAAAAAAAGTTTATTTAAAGAAAAATATAATATTTGTGGGGTATATTAAATGTGAATGGAAAAATTACAGCTAAACACAAATACAACAGACATGTTAAAATAGCCATTGTCACAAAGGGTACAACATTTTCAGAATGTTCCAGTTAAAATACTGTATCCTATAAACCTTACAAAATCTTTTGGAACAGATTTGTTTATCATAGAACGCCATTTAAGAATATTCCCATTGTTCCTGATATGATGCTAGCATCTTGGGTTCATTCGTTCTTTATATTTAATGGTCTGTAAATTCTCCTATTAAAATTTTTTTTTATTTTTATTCGGATCTTATTATGTATTTAAAGATATACCTTTGGGCAGCCCCCAACCAATGGGGGTACATTTTATTATGTGGGAGGCCAGGACAATATATATATATATAGTATGTGGGAGTCACTTGACTTGCTTCCAGCCACGGTTATGTTTATCCCTTGCCACGGATGGATTCTATAGAGGTTGGGAACCATTTAGGAAGCTCCTGGTCATCATAGGAGGGGCTCTGGCCTCCAATGTGTTCTCTAGGCGGCTTCGGAGCATCAGCACCATTCATTATAGGGTGAAGGTACTACTAGCTTTGCTCCGCCCCCCCCTAAATATAATTTTGGTCATGGTGGGGTTTTTTTCTGCCTACCCATGGGAACAACTACTATTCATTTTTTCTTATTTTTGTATTAATTTAGAACATTTTAATTTTATTTCTTTGTCATAGAAGGAGATTTGAACTGCCTGCAATGTGGTTATCTTGGCAGAATTCCAAGCGTTTTCGAGGGTGATCAAGGCAGTCCTAAACCTACGGTTTTCACAGCAAAAATAGCCTGAATGTCTGTCTGTATTTTGGGGGTTTGTGCAATTTGGCAAAAGTGCCCAACCAAAATCAAATTCAGGATAAATTGGGCAATATTTAGTAGAATGTTAAGGGAATTGTAAACTTAGCAAAAGTACATCTATGAAAGAAAGATTTTCCTGTTGAACAAGACAAGACTGCTCCACAACAGTACCTCATTGGATTTACTTAATCAGATGCTCCAGGTGGCTAAAATGTAACATTACAATATTCTTGATGATTTATTTTTTTATATATACATAAAATGATGCCAGTGTCTAATAGTAATATAAATGGTACCATGCCTAGGCTCATAAATTAAGCCTTCATGATCTAGAATCAACCAGTATGAAGGGATTAAGATATCTAGCTTTAAAAACAAAAAACGTTTATAAAAAATGCATAAATATTGCCTTGGTTTCACCTCCTTCTCCTAAACGGTAGTTTCCAAGCTTCCTATACCATTTTAAACACTGATTCATGTGAAGATATTTTGAGATGACTAGTTTGTTTTAGCAGACACTACTATTCTTGAATATGTGATCTGTAGTTTTGAGTTTTAACTGAGATTTTCAAAGTTGCCCTTTTTTTCCTGATAGAGATGATCCTTCCCCATTTTATGCTAATAATTACTGAAATTCACGTTTGAGGTATTTGTGCAGTGAAGCAACTATTTAGTGACATCTGATTTCTTTAACAAAGTCTGTTATGTATATCATGTTGGAATCTGTAATTTACCCTTTGTTCAGTTCCGCTCCTCATTTTTCAGTGATGACAGATGAATGAAGTAAAGCGAGTTAGGTGAGTTGGCTATTGCGCTTCTACGGAAGTACTTGAGCACAGCACCAAACTGCTCTTTTTTTCTTTGTAGGCTGCATTTTGCACTCCTCCCTCATCTTAGTGTTCACATTTCCTGTCTTCATCTTCTCATACATCTTGAGCAGTTTTAAACTACGATATTGTTAGCATTGCTGTTACTGAGACTTTAGAAGGCAGGGTTTTTTTTTTTTTTTATTTATTTTTTTTTATTGAGGAGCCATGTTACCCCTTTATTGCTAGACCAGAAAGGAACATGCCTGTTTCATCTGTTGCCACATATCCATTAAAGACCTAGAACATCCATTTGGATATTCTGAAGATCTTTCTCTTTCTATTCTTTGATTTGTGATTATAGGCACTCTTGATTATACAGCATTATACTGATAGATGTATGATTACAAACTTCCGTTACTTCCAAAATAGGTCCTAACCACATTACAAAAGTGGTGCTGTAATTATACCTCCTCCAAATATTTGAGAACATTTTCCACCGAAAGGCACTCATGTGTATTGTATGTATTTAGCTATGTGTCTCATAATATGTGTAGGGAATCTACCCATATTACAAATTGCTTTGTTTTATTTATTTTTTTCAAGCTATATATATTTTAAGTGAATCCAGAGTTTAAGTTGACTTGACTTTGCACATCCTGCCTATATGAGTCATTTTCTTTGTGTCAGGTTAAGCCATGGTTTTGGTTTTCTCAAATGTTTGTGTGAACAAAATGTGGCCACATAGATCATGTTTTTATTTGTCAAATAATTTTATTCCTGATTGTGCAGTATGTGTTTTGTCAATAGAACATTTGTGACCGTGACTGTGTGAACAACCTTATATTTTGTTTCATAAAGAAGTATTTGCAACATTTTAAACATATTAATAACTTGCCTTTTTTGTCGGTTTTTTTTTTTTTTTTTTTTCATGTTTCCTTCTATATATCACCAGTTAAGGAGGGAAGATTAAAAAAAATGCACTAAGAAATACTTATACTAGTGGGCATGGTCTTTTATTTTCTGTTGCACATGCCTTCCATTAATCGGTCAGCCATGTATTGAGCTCAGTGAACATGTTCTTGTCTGTAAGAGCAACAATCAGACAGACAGACTGGAAAATGTCCGTTTTTGTTTTTGTGTGCTTAGTATCGTTTAAAAAGTGTCGGCGTGGAACTCTATGGAAGTGCCATTTCCCTGACTCTTAAAATAAATTACTTGGCTCTTGATTTTGTCTGACTAGGCCCTAATGTTTACTGATATTTGCCAAGCCCTGTTTTGGTGTAGTTTAAAATTTGGTGCAAATGTTAAATATAAAAAAAAAATGTCCAAATGTGTATAAAAACCAACCAAAAAAGTATTTAAATTAATCTGATAAGCTTTTATCACTTCTCTGAAGCTGTTAAAAATTGTTCTCTTGATTACAATGTGTGTTTATTTGGTAAATGCAGTGTCAACAGCAATTGGTAGCTAATGGTTACTTGATCAGGTCTGTACATTAAAAAGACAAAAAAAGTCAAAAGGCAGTGGTGTAACGTGAGACTAGTGGTATAAAGAGGACAAAGAAAAATGTAACCTGTAGATCAGGTGTTACACCACCCATGATTTTAAAGCACACTTTTGCAAGTCAGATTAGTGAAGAATCATGGGACTTGCAAGTTAACCTTGTTGGGGCTGAATTTTGGTTAACACTAATCTTAAAGCCAGGGCTGTCTTTAACGCGGGGCAAACTGGGCAGCTGCCCTGGCCCTAGTTACTCCTGGAGGGCCCAAGGCAGCTGTCCCGTGGGCCCCCAGCCCGTGCTTGCCATGTTCACAGCACATTGCGCTTGTGAATGTTTGTTTTTTCCGGCAAGCCGCATCCGCTGGACGCCGGTGAGTATTGGGGGGGAGGAATTGCAGGCATCTGACTGGCACAATATTCCTGGCCTCTGACTGGCACAATATTCCTGGCCTCTGACTGGCACAATATTCCTGGCCTCTGACTGGCACAATATTCCTGGCCTCTGACTGGCACAATATTCCTGGCCTCTGACTGGCACAATATTACTGGCCTCTGACTGGCACAATATTACTGGCCTCTGACTGGCACAATATTCCTGGGCTCTGACTGGCACAATATTCCTGGGCTCTGACTGGCACAATATTCCTGGGCTCTGAGTGGCACAATATTACTGGGCTCTGAGTGGCACAATATTACTGGGCTCTGAGTGGCACAATATTACTGGGCTCTGAGTGGCACAATATTACTGGGCTCTGAGTGGCACAATAATACTGGGCTCTGAGTGGCACAATAATACTGGGCTCTGAGTGGCACAATAATACTGGGCTCTGAGTGGCACAATAATACTGGGCTCGAGTGGCACAATAATACTGGTATCTTAATGGGCAAACTTGACTGGGGCATCTTAATAGTACAATATTACTGGTATCTGAATGGCACAATATTACTGGTATCTGAATGGCACAATATTACTGGTATCTGAATGGCACAATATTACTGGTATCTGAATGGCACAATATTACTGGTATCTGAATGGGAAAATAATATTGGCATTTTAATGGGAAAATAATATTGGCATTTTAATGGGAAAATAATATTGGCATTTTAATGGGAAAATAATATTGGCATTTTAATGGGAAAATAATATTGGCATATTGATGCGCACATTGACTGTGGCATATTTTAACAGGCAAACTGTCTGTTGCATATGCAATGACAAAGTGACTGTGGCTTTTTTCTGCATGGGCAGTTCAGTGGAACAAAGTGAAACTGTGGTATGTTCTGTGGGGCAAATTTACACTGTAGCATGCAAAATTGTGTGTGTTCAATATGAGTGCAAGCCATGTGCTGTTGGTGCAATATAGGTGCATGACAAGTGCTGTGGGTGCAATATAGGTGCAATACATGTGCATGACAAGTGCTGTGGCTACTCTGTGGGGCTGTGTTAAGTCCTTTTAGGTGCAATGTGGGTGCAGAAAAAGGAAATAAAAACAAGAAATGCAACTCTTCAATAACATTTTTATTACATATGAAAATAGTTTGAATATAATATTAAGAAGTCCATATAAGTATTAATGCAACTAGTGAGAGAGAGTGAGATGTGTATAGATATTTATAAATATATATGAACATATGTAAGTGCTCTCTAATATCTGTGTATGTTTTTGTCATTTAGGTAATGGTAGTGCAGTGTTGCATAGTAAGATGGTATACATATTGCAGCCATATATACACATTTTGTATCCAAATATACAGTTTATACACTGCAATTATACACGTAATATACACATTTTATTCAATGCAAGGAAAATACTCACTGCAAGAAAAGTCCAATTGTGTGTGTGTGCTTATTTTTATGTTTTTTTTTTTTGTGTGTGGTTGGGGGGGGGGGGTTACATTGCGATGGATGGAGTGCATGCTGGGGAGGGGGTCCAAGGGGTCCCAAGCAAATGCTTGCCCAGAGTCCAACCACTATTAAAGACGGCCCTGCTTAAATCAGTAGTATTTCTCAAATGGAAAATATTGTCTTGGGGAGAAAACTTACCTCCTGGCATTTAGAACAGCACTGCCACTTGAAAATTTTATGTAAATAATGTAATTATGTATTTAATAATGACATACTATAGTATGTGCTAAGACTACTCTACTTTATTATTTTACAGACTGCATTTGTAATATCTGTGAACACTTGAAGATTGGAATATGACTGCTGCATATATATACTTGAATAATAAAGCATGACTTGTGCTGCAACCATTACAGGTATTTATAATCCTTTTTCATTACTTTACAAATGTTCTGAAAACAAATTCTTGCTAATATGATGAATAATGGACTGTGCTATAATGTGAAGAATAATATATATTTTTCTATATATTGTAATGTTAAAAATAATTTAGACAAAAAAGAAAGATACACATAGAAAAAAAATTACATGAAGATTAATTTATCTATGCTTTCACCATACAATTTATAAATAAAAAAAATGTTTTAGTGACTTTACACATATGTGGTTTGGTTATTCTGTATATTTTGGATCTCAATTCATATTTTTGATACAGCATTATATAATTCAGATGTGGGCATATCAATAAATGGATATGTTAAGGTTATGGTTATTTTTTTGTCTAAATAAAATTTCTCTCTTTTTTTTTATTTTTTTATATTGCAGCAATATTGCATTATATTTATAGTACTATAGTATATAGTGTAGATTTTATGTATTCTGATTATTTAGCACTGTTCATTTATTCATAATGTTGTATTTTCTTTATAGTCTCCAAAGTGGGTGATTCTGTGTAGGTTGCATTTACGAATATTTTAAGACTTACTGCTATTTTGGCGCAAAACAATGACTTGCTGCTGATGTAGATTTATGATGTAGTCTAATTTGTGTCATAAATATGGGCACGTTATTAATTTGTAAATGGTGTATTTTTTTTAGCAATGTACATTGTATTTTTTATAATGCTTCTTAGTAGTGTTTTGTCTAAAAAACAAAATGTGTCTCTTGTTCTTGCATTCTTCCCTTATTAAGCTTACGTGATATCTATGATGCAGTGTGTGTATATATATATGTGTGTGTGTGTGTGTGTATATATATATATGTGTGTGTGTGTGTGTGTGTGTATATATATATATATATATATATATATATATATATATATAACATACTGCGTACATTATTATATTAGGAGTATACAGCTGGAAATCTTTGTGCTGATTAAAGAACCAATGGCCTTCCTTAGAATCAAAATCATTATTTCTAACATTGTCAACCTCTGTATGTATATAAATGTATAATACAAGATGGTGAAATAATCTCTGCATTAATAGGAATGTTCTTAGAGTCGCTTATCACATAACTTCATGAGTTAATTCTCATATGGTGACATGTAACCGATTTAAAAGTAGTTCTAGCGTTTTTTTATCTCTTTAAACCACAGACTTTGCTACATGAAAAACATAAATACCAGCCTTTCATTATAGAATAGAATAATTCTGTTTACTCACAAAGTTGCTTGCATTTTAAGTATAAGTGTCATGTTATCGAGCCGTATCTCTCCATTAATTCTCCCTTCTATGCTCTCGACTCTTGACCATGGTCACATTTCTTCATGTGTTTTTTAGTAACTGTGCTGCATCCCAAGTCTTAATGGCACATTCTGTGTTGTGATTCCCCCAACCCCTTCTTTATCAATTATTTGTGAAAACTTGCTGCTCTCTACATTCTACTGTAACACCATTTCTTTGACTTTCCAATCGCCAAGCCAGTCCTTACATTTGGTTGTGAATATTCTATAGAATCTAATTATGTCAGAATATTCAATGAACCTATCCTCCCCTCATCATCAGTTCCCACTACTAATCTGACTTTAGAGAGGGATTGAACCACACATGTATTACTATATTTAAGGATTCTCGTTCAGTGTGCTGAAATCATTACACATCTTCAACATGATTTTATACTCACTCTTGTACTTCAGGTCTAACCTCTTGTGCAACTTCTCTGAGGATCTAGCTCACTCTCTGTGTACTCGCTCCTAGTTCACCATCATTCTACCTAACTGTACTCACAAATTCTCTTGCTATTATACTTTTTCCTTACTTCTGAAACATATACCATAAAAGGCATTTCTTCAGGGTAGTTTGATCTACTGACTCTATCAGGAATCACGTTTCATCCAAATATTCAAACCCATCTGATTATACCTCAAGCCGTGTGCTTTTGAATGGGGAAATTGCTGGGCATGTGTGATTTACACTCTGTCTGCAGAATTGAGCTAAGGGGTGAATTACTCTATATTTTATTTGCAGGATTAAATATGCAGATTTGAGCATGCAAAAACTAGGGCATGCTTAATGCAGCATGCTCCACTATGTGCAAAAAAGAGGTCGGAGTAGAACTTTAAATAGATGTGGTTAGCTGCATGCTGTTTTTATATGAGATTTAATGAGAAACTGGAATGGTTAACTAGTGCATTTGCTAGCATGTACACGTGTTACTAATTTTATTTCTTCCACGTGGCTTTTAATATATTTTTACCGATACGCACAGCTTATTCTGAGCTCTAAGTCTCAGCTGAGACAGAGCTCAGGTGGATCCTGGTGCATGGGGTCTAAGTCCCATCTGTTGGTGGCATACAAAAACAAATCTCTCTCTCTCTCTTGCACTTGCAGGGACTTAGTGCCCCAGCAGACCCCTATCAACCAGTACAGGCCGAGAACCTGCGCAAATTGGTTGAGCACACACCAACACCGTCAGTGTGCGCCAGCATCCAGCTGAGCGCGATCTCCACTGAAAGGCAGAGCTCAGAGTAAACCCATATGCATAGGTCATGTTTACTTGAGGAAGGGGGACACTGCTTTTTTTTTTTATTTTTTTTTTTTTTAAACCTTCAGCTGGCAGAGTGGTATCCTGTCAGCAGGGCTCAGTAAGATGGGGAGAACTGTTGCTACACCAACGGCAATAAATCTGTTAACTTCCTGTCTGCTTATAAAGTGTTTTTAGGAAAAACTGATCATATATGTTACTTCCTCTTTACTTTATGATACAGTATTTATCTAAATATTTTGTGAACATACATAGGTGGAACGGCCCCTTTTAAGCAATTAAACCCTTATTTTCGGTTTACTGTGCTACTGTGGCTGTACTGCAAAAGCTATATTCGATTTTTAGTGCCTTTCTGTTTTGGAAAGAAATCTGAATAGTCAGACCAAAGCTAATCTAAGCAGGACTTTCATACATATTCTTCACTAGGGCTCCCCACACTCCTACTGAAAAAGTAGAATCTTTATGTACTTATTTATTTGGTCATACATAGCTCTGCAACATTGTGTACTAATTTGACAATTCCCCCTTGGCTGACTTTTGAGGACGCTGTTCAACAATATATATGTTCTCCTTCCTTTCTTACAGCCACCGCTACTATGTTCTCCTATAAATCCAGTAGGCCAGATATTTATCTGAGTAAAGTTAGTCGGCCATTAATGTTGCTTCCCAATACACCCTTTTCTGACTGCAAACAGCAGATAAGTAATGGAATGTATTAGGGTTGTTTTAAGAGGTCAGTTGGTAACCCTGTTAGCAATGAGAACACCATTAGACCCTAGAATGATACTCCTCATTGGCTAAATGAGGATGTGAGTGCTAGCTTTCAAGACCAGTTTAGGTCCTTTACATGTCTGAGAAACTGACCTAATTTGGTCTTGAAAGATCAGTGGTAGAGAAGTTCTAAAAGTTTAGTAACCCCATGGAAACCAACAGAATGCCCTTGCCAGCAGTGTTCATTTTGACTGCAAATTGTGATTTTGTTTTAGTCGGTCTTTTGACCAAAATGCCATTTTAGTTTAGTCGTATTTTAGTGATCTGAATTGTTTTAATTTTAGTCTAGTTTTGGTCAACTGAATCTCCAGCAGTGAGGGTCTGAGTAGGCTGTTACAGGGTTACGTTAACTTGCAGGGCGTTGTTCCAGGTGGCAGACAGGCACAGGGAGCCTGCGTCTCAGCCAATCCAGCTGCAGATAGAATAAGGGGACTGAGCTTCGTCATGAACCAGAACCAAAAGTCCAAATAGATAAATGTAATAGTCTCTCCCTAACATTTTAGTCCTATCAACTTTAATTTTTGTTTAGTTTTAGTCACTGAAAACATGCACTTGACTAAAACTATGATGAAAATGGATACAAGAATCCTTATGGAACTCATGTGTTCAGGGGAACTGAACCATCTTCCCTTTATTAAAATTAACTCCATGGTGCAATCACTTCTTCTTCATAATTGTGCTGTTGACAAGTTTTATTGACTATTTTGTGTGTGTCAAAATATGGCTAAAACATAAAACTTTTCTAACATAGGACTGACTGAAAGTCATTTACATTCTTGGCTGTATTGACAGGAAATAGAGCTGGATTCTAATGGAAGTTTTTTTTTTTATTGCTTTTAAATACATGCATCTCCAGTTTCCTGCCTTAACGGTATCTGCTTTACTCTTCCTCATTCTAGCATGTTTGATTTATTTTGACATATATTTATTTCTTCAGGTGCTGGCCTTGAAGTCAGACACACATTCCATGTGGCGTGAAGTAGACGAGTCAATAAAAGGATGAACGAGGTTACAATCCCATCCAAAATGCGCAAAGGGCTGCAAAAGGATCCTGACATAGCAGACCTATTCTGTAGTGAGGATCCAGAGAAAGTATTTGTGGATCTTCATGAAATTGGACATGGCAGTTTTGGTGCAGTTTATTTTGTAAGAAACCTTTTTTTATTTAATGTGCATAAGCATTATATTTTTGGAAACTGCAAATCTGCACTTTAAAAAAAAATAAAAAAAAAAAATCTTGATTTACTGAACTGTCATACTACTGTGTCTATTTTATTGTTTAGGCCACAAATGTTGCAACCAATGAAGTGGTGGCTGTTAAGAAAATGTCATACAATGGGAAGCAAATGAATGAGGTACGATCCAAAGCATTTGATACAAAAGCTAAATGTTAACTTTTTTTATTGCTGAGAAGATGGCAAATTACACTTTATATTTCCAACAGAAATGGCAGGATATTATAAAGGAAGTGAAGTTTCTTAAACAACTGAAACACCCCAACACCATTGAGTACAAGGGATGCTACCTGAAAGAGCATACGGCATGGGTGAGTAAAATGTTTATTTACATTGCCCAGGAAGAAGTTTATTTATTATTTTTTGTTATTTTCCCTGCGGTATCAAGTACTACTTTTACTAAATTCAACAGGAAGGTATCCTTTCACTAAACGGTGATATTAAGATACCATAAGAAAAATTGAAGGGAAGAATGGAAGTAAAAATTATGAGCTAAGAGAGACCAGAGATGATGGAGCGAAGAGTTTACATTGGGGGGGAGAGTGATCCAGAAGCAGATTTATTGCTAGTGTAAACCTTTAGATCCTATATTGAGTAAAGTAACCAAATGTGAAGCAGGCAATACGGTAGAAAATTAAGCGCGTGGAAGAGTAAGAAATAGAGAATGAAAAGTAAGCGGGTAGAGAAAGAGATGGAGAAGTTGAGGAAGCATATAGTAGAAGTGAAAGAAGTTACCCCAAGAGAGGGGATGCTGATAACACAAGGGAGCTATTTGGAGTCACTGAACATCGTGCGAACTCTACCTTCCGTACGACCTCCAAGTTGAGTGCAGTGGGTACTCCTGTGAGTACGTTCCATGGGATATCTTTCATAAAGCGGCCGAGCGATGAACCACCGGAGTCTGGAATATCCGGAGGGGTGCACAGCAATACAGGTATAGGCAGCAGACGTGATAGAAGCACCTAGTAGTAACTAGAACCGGTCATTCAACTGTGTGGTTGTCCAAACTGAGCAGAACGTAGTGGAGATTTACAGCAGTCCAGTTGCAGCCATGCCCAGATTTTTTCAGGCATAGCTGAAGTCATGATAGGTTAATTGGGCATTGTTTCCCTAATCTGCTGGTCTTGCGGGACTGGCATTTGCGGAGTTAATGTTTTGTGTGGGTGTTTGATCGAGAGTGAGCTGTGGCAGGTCCAGAGTTTGTAGGAAGGGTGCCGTGTCCGATGGATCTTCTATTGTGATGAGGTTGTTTACGTCTATCTTTAACTCCGTTGTCTCCCAGGTGTTTAGTTATTGGGGCCATTAATGTCCTCCACAGGACTATTGCAAGGGGAAAAGCATCATAAATGGATAGCAGTGTTTCATTGAGTCGCACTTATCCCATTTTCTGCATGCTGCTAAAAATGCAGCCTTTTCCGCCAGCTTGCCGAATGTGGTGATTAAACCTATGGAAGCCTCTTGTGGTGCAAGGGCAGCTTCTCTAACTCTAAAGGCATGTATATTGTCAGCGGGCAGTGTAGACTTCATAACGTGTACGGCCAGCTTGTGAAGGTAGGTGTGGTGATCAGGGCCACTTGCCTCTGGCACCCCTCTAATTTGAAGGTGTTTATGCTGTGACTTGCCCTTTACCATTTAGACATTTGAAGGCTGTAGACTTGTCAGAAACGCAGTTTGTTTTATGATCAGCCATTTGTTGTTTAGTGCAGTCTGTAGTATTCTCTAGGTCTATCACTGTAGATTGTAAGGTGCTGATATGTGCTGCAGCTCTTCCATGTGGGCTTCCCAAGCTGTCGCTTAGTAGATTCTGGAGGTCCTCCTTGGTTGCCGGCAGGTCCTCTGGCCTCTTAATTAGCGGTCTGTCCCTACTAGGCTCCTCTATTTCCTCTGAAGAGGAGTCTGTGTTAGCACAAGGCTGGGAGCAGCTCTCTGATGGAGTGGACGATGTTGGCCTAGTAAGAAATGTCCCAATGTCATACCGGTTTGAGTTATTTCTTTTTGGACTTCTTGCCCATGTTGTTTGGCTGCTGGGTAAGTTGTATGTTTTTTACCCTCTAAGGGGGTAGACATGAATTTTGTATCTTCAGAACAAAATAGAATACTGGACTGAAACATTTCTCAGAGACACTGGTGGGCATATTTGGTGAAAAGGGACATGTATAAAATACATAACGAATTTTATTAAACTCAGAACAAAATGTGCACAAAGCATAATTTGGTAGAGCGAATTGCCGGTCACAGCCACACTATTAGATGGTTTCACTGTTGTCCTGTTTCATAAACTGCTGGATGCTGGGCTTAAAGTGCTGGTAATTCAAAGTGCAATGTCACTCTCTCTGCTGCCAATAGCTCCAGATCATGTACAGGTAAACTAGTGGCCAAGGACCTGCAAATGTTCAAAATAACTGCTTACTTCATGCAAAGATTGCTAAAAAAAAAAAACTTAAGCAATTAAAACATTCATGTGCCTCCCACACCCAACTCATTTGTCAGGACTCGAACTTCATGAGGGGCATGGCACCACAAACACAAGAATCTTTTCTAAAGTACAAAAATTGTGGTGCCACTTTTAAAGAGTAAACTTTTCACCTTTACTTTGTGTGTTCTACGTTATTCTACTGGAAAGGCATTAGCATGCTGACAACCATTTGTTTCAACTGTTTTGTTACCTCGATACTCTGACACCATATGAGCGATTTTTCTTTGTCTTGAATGATTAAACATGCACGTTACATTCCTCTTCTATCACTACTATGCACATTTACTGTCCTATGCTGTTAATTGTTTTATTTCTTGCAGTTGGTGATGGAATACTGCCTTGGATCTGCATCGGATTTGATAGAAGGTAAGATATTTTTTTTGTATTTTTTTTTAACCAATGTATTTTTTGTATGTGAAATGTGGAGTTTTCCAAGCTTGTAATTTAGCACCTCTGGGTTTGACTCCGAAATTATAGGTATGTTTTGTACATACCACAGTGATCTTTGCAGATCTATATGATTTTGTAAATGACTTTTTTTTTTTTTTTCTTTTTTTTTTTTTTGGCTATAGGTTTGTATAACCATATGTATCCATACACACAATGTATAGGGTTATGTGGATTGACTTGATAGGGCTGCTTTCTGTGTAAAAGTACAAGGTACTGTGTTGAGGGAAATAGTTATTCAATAAGTTTGAATAACTTGAGATTTCTGACCAGCAGCTTGATTTGCTGCTCCCTATTTTAACATTGGCACTGGAGTCTCTTGCTGTGTCCATGGCAGGTGACAGAGTGAAAAAACATGAAAAGTGCAGAATTAGATATTTTTACAGATTTTTCCAGGCATGACCCTCAAAATTAGATCTTTTGATTTGTGCGTTTTGTTATCTATCTGGTCCACTAATACTGTAGAATGCTTCCTCAAGGCCTCAAGTAACTATTGAAACCAAGTACTAATAAAAATAATTGTATTGCCATAACGAATACTATGTGCTGTCGTTTGATGCTAATAGATGAAGTACATACTATATGCGGACAGTCGTATCTTGAAGTTTCCAAGGTTTGTAGTGAAGCAACTGCTTTACTGTTAATGAACCACTAAACATCTCTGTTGTATGTTATTTTTTTAACTATGCCTGGCAAGCAACCATTGAGTACAATATAAGTGAAAAGTTACCTCATAGTTAAAGTATAAACCACTCTAAACCAGAAGTATTGTGTCCTTTACATCACCATTGCCTGACGAAGATGTTTTTACTGCTTCTCAGAATAATCTTAAAAAATTGCTTTATGCTGCCCCATATTGCATCACATACCTGCAGCTAGGATGACCACATCAACGTTTTATTCAGGGCCATATATGAAAAATGTATACTCCTGAGCTGTATTGGGTAGAATAAAGACTGCAGACCAGTCAATGTTTTACTGACTTTAGTCCTGCAGTTTGTATTTATCATATGTGTACCTGAACTGCGATCTGGTCACCCTACCTGCACCCAGTCGATCTGCTGTTAGGGACCACTACATATTGACATGCATTTTTTTCCTCTGTTCTTAGCATCCAGATACTGTACTCCGGCATCCTTCTCCCCCTTTCTCCTCTTCCTCTGTTATGGGCCAGGGATATTGTCCAGCACTTGCTGTTAGAGGGTTTTGGGTGAGAATGAGATTAAATATATAAACCATTTAACATCCACCATGCTCCTCCATAACCACATCCTAATAAGTTAGACTAAAAACCAGCTCCATAAATCCGTATAATAAACCTGAAAAAAAAAGTTTTCTCTGAATTGGATACAAATAACCCACTAATTGGTTCAAACATACAGCAGTAGTGACCGTGAAGTAAATGTTATGTGACTGTCACTTGTGCAAGTTTCAAAAGCACTATTGTACTAGGACAGTTCATGTAGGAGCTAAGAGTGTGCTCAAGGCAGCTAGTGTGGGTGCTACTGTCAGCACAACTTTGTGAATACTGGGTAGGTAGTCTGTCTAGAAATATTTGTACTAAGCAAATAGCAGGCCATATACTGACCACATAAATATGTTTTGCACCAGGAAACATGCCAATGTCATGACTGGTGACACGCAAAAAAAAAAGTCGCCACACAAAGTCACCAGTGACTGTCAGATGAGGCTAAACTGTTTCACCCTATGTAACAACGGTCCTAAAGTAGCTACCGTTGGGCAATCCGAACAAGTGGTAAATTGGTTGGATACATTATTCCATTTTTGTTTACATTTCTCTTTGCTTTCTGTATAAGGTAAAATGATAGTATTGTGTTAGCTGTGGATATACGGGATACAAGGACAGTTAAAACGTATGCCATGTATTGGCTTATTGTGACTTTGTGTATAATAGCTTCATTTTCTTGATGCCACAAATTAGAATCTCATTTTTATATGTAAAATAATAGTATAATCCATTAGTTCCATCATTACTTTGCTCCATATGTAGCACTTTGCTACAATATTTGCCCCGGGATATGCTTGAAAATCTCAATATGTTCTTCCTGGTAAAATAAATACACTTTCTTAATATATAAATACAACTAAATGTACACAGTGCAATATAGCTTAATGGGGGCTTGTCATCTGAAAACAGTAAATCATTTAAACTGTTTTACGTGTAAAAATATTATGATGACATAAGGTGTATTTTTGATCTGTTAACCTAGGACCAATTGTACCATTAGTTCACATGCCAACTAACACACTGGACTGTTTAGTTCACATAAAAGGAACCATGAAGCTGAACAATTTGAGCATGCATTCACAAAAGTTTTAATCATGGGAAGACGTCATTTTATTCAGCAATACAGAAATGTGTGTTACTACCCAAATAATCTATAGAACATTGGCTATATATGTAAACATTGTGAAATATTTCTCTAGCTCATTGTATCTGCTTTCATTACACTGCTTAGCTGCTTGTAGCATTGGAAGGCATAACAAGCAAGTCTGGTAACTTAAACACGTTTCAACTTTTGTCAGTGTGATATTTCATATAAGTCATATGTCTAAGGGACTCCATCTGCTTAACATTTCTGATACCTTTATTTGTAGAGAATAAAAAATCATCATAAAATGATCTATAAAATGTGCTTTAAATGTTTGTGGTGTTGGTGTTTCTTCTGTTAATATATACATATGCTTGTAATTCTTTTAACACCATATATGCATTGTTTTACATTAACAATATAAGCAGTGTTTAGGCGATCATTATACAGTAATAAGTGTGGTGAGGTATGGAAGCGATTGTAAAGAAATGCCAACAACCATTTTAATGGGGTTCTTTGGTAGAGCAACAATAAGGTGGGGTTATAGTGAATGGTTTTTGTGTCATGGCTAAATATATATATATTTTTTTTTTTCCTTCTCAATACGCAGTTCACAAGAAACCACTTCAGGAAGTAGAGATAGCTGCCATTACTCATGGTGCCTTGCAGGGGCTGGCCTACCTGCATTCTCACAATATGATTCACAGGTAAATAAATACAAAGTTGTCCTGGTAGTGAAGTCATGTATACATGCACAAAAGGCGAGACTGATTATTTTTGTAATGTTTTAAAGGAGCCGTTACACTTAGGATCTAAAGAAATATTTTTAGATATATTGTATCAAATAAAGTAAAGAAAGAAAAAAAATCAGACCTTTAGCCTTAAAAATGCAAATAAAGTGCAATAGTTACTGCTGTTGCAATAGCATTGTAAAACTACAAGTGAGTTGTAAATAGTTTCAAAGTAAAAACAAGTGTGTGTCACCTCTATTAAATTAGAGTACAACATATAAAATATAAGCTAGGTAAAACTGCCGCTTTAATGGGACTATCTGGTACCCACAATCCATCCTCCTAATGTTAATGCATAATTAAGTACTTCCAAATTACTTTAAAGTGCATATTTAACATTTTACATAAAATAAGAAATGTTTACCGTTAGAAATGTAGAATGTGTTTACTTTTGCAGGCATTCAGGCCAGGCTGTGAGAAATGCACAGTGGTGTTTTTGTTTTTTTTCTGTTTAATCCCAAGAATCCCAAAAAAAAAAAAAACATTCCATTATTTTGAAATGGGGTTTCTGGTTTCCCTAATGTCCTCATCCCACTGTGTACAGGATTAACAATAAGTTAGTTTCATGTCACCTTATTTTAGGACAGGTACACAGAGCGGCACTCAATGCACTCACATTCCAACACAGACTATGATCAGGCACACACTGCCCTTGCACTCTAACGTAAGCTGGACCTCAGACTCTTACTCCTCACTTTGCACTGCACTGCACTCTGCTTTTCTAAGGACTAGAGCAAAAAATAAAAAAATGTTCTAAAGGCATGTTGACATATAATTTTTTTTTCTCTGCAAAATGCCTGTGTGCTACACAGGCTGTAGACTTTATATTGCACCAAAGTAGTTTGGGTACCCAGAATGCCCTTTTAAGCCAACATCTTATTTCAACTGTTTTCCCTTAATACTCTGGGTTGTCTGTGCATGTATTCCTATAGTTACATGGTGAGGTCACCTCCAGTTCATCCCTTATGCCAAAGTTGATTTATCTTTAGTGTAGGTTGGTTGTTATGTATGAACTGTTGAAATGTTGCAGGAATAGTATCTTTAAGTATCTAGTGGTGCTCATGCAAATATATATATATATAATGTAAGTACCAATTCTGTCCCCAAAAAGCTTGCCCACTTACCTGGCTGAATATCTCCAATTGGCATGCAGTTTCCACGTTGAATGTGGACTCCTCTGCATGATCTAGTTAAGGTCCTCCCTGCTGATCCCATGCAAAAACGAGGGTCTCTCCCTGCGCTAGTCGAGTTTGCTGGTTGCCAACTAGACGGCTGCCTGCTTCCCATGGAAACATGGCAGCTGCTGGTCAGAGGATAAACTGGCATGTACTATCAGAAGTACATTCCAGTTTATCCTCATACTAGGGACAACTAACCTTTCACTTGTGCTTCTATATTAGAAGCACAAGTGTAAAATAAAGTTTAGTGTTCCTTTATACGATCACCAGTAAGTATCCCAGCATTCTGCTCATTGAAGGATCACTCTGATTTGAAATTGGTGTTCCTTTTTCATGCACATTAAAGTTCAAGAATTATAAAAATTGTATGCATTTATTAAAACTTTAATATCTGTATTCTAATTTTTTTAAAGAATTAAAAATAAAAAAGAAGCAAAGTATCCAAAAAGATAACTATGCTTTTAATATGCACATGCATACATTGCCGGGAAACATTACAGTGCACACATCCACAGGTTCCTTTCAACTATGTGAATAGCTACTGTAATCCGATATGTTGCCAAAGAAATATAGAATTTTGAAATGCTCCATTTATTAGATTATATTTGTGATCATTGAGAAACTACGCTGATTAAATTAAGATTTTCCTCTGAACACTTCTTATTAAATATACATTCTCCAGGAAAGCATGTAAAAGTTATGTATCTGTCAAAAAAGATTGAACATTAGTTCGTTAAGGTAAAATCTATTCGGGTTTCTAGTAGGATTTGAGTGGCATAGTGGTTTAAGATACAAGTAACAACGGAAGACAAAGTTTTTATTTTTTTTCCCTTTCAGTGGGCCATTAATTCCTCTGTTTTGGGGAACAGATTAGGGCGATGATGCCGATAAATTAGTAATTTCACAATCTGGAGTAAATGGTGATGCAAAACAGCAGAGCTCAAATTAATTCTGTGCATTCATTGCACTATAATGCCTGATAAGTTTTCTTTTTTTAACATTAAATAAAAATATGGAATATAAAACATTTACATCCCCTAGTTAAATACAAATATATCTATTACATTTATAATGATCATAGATATATAAGCAGTAAATGCTTTATATACAATATAAATGCACAGTAGATATGACTACAACCCCCTCTAGTGGAAAGTTGTTTTATTTTAAGTTAATCATTAGGGGCAAATCAGCCACAAGACTTTCATTCCGTCCCTTAAACAAACAAAATGATCTTGTATATAAAGTGTGTAGGTTATGTTTTCCTACAAAGATATGTCCTTGCAGTTCTTACCATGATTACAGTTCCCCAACAAGAGTAATTCCAAACCCTCTGTTAAAACCATTGTTCTACCCTACTTTCCTGTATAGGTTTGTATAGTTTATTATTTTCATTGTATGCATTATATCATAATGAAGCTTTCACTGAAAACTCATTACTAATAGTGTTTATTTATTTTTTTTATACAAATATCATACCACAGAATTGCATAATTTGTAATAGTGATGTTCAATTATTTGTTTTATGTTATGACTTTTTAGAGACATTAAAGCTGGAAATATTTTGCTTACCGAGCCAGGTCAGGTAAAACTAGCAGATTTTGGATCGGCATCTATAGCATCTCCTGCCAACTCCTTTGTAGGAACTCCATACTGGTAAATATGTTTTATATACATATATAGTTCTATTTTTCACAGCCTTGTAATTGAATCTATCTGTAACTTTGCCATTGGCTTTCTGATGTTTTTTTTTAACTAAACTCATTATTATTATGTCCATTATGGTATACTATGAAAATAAAAATATTTTCAATGTATACATAGATATTTCTGAAGCTACTACTTAGGGAAATGTTGGCTTTTAATTATAATTAATTACATCTTTTACATTTTCATACTTTTCTCATGATCACTTTCAGGATTTTGAGAAATCTTTCATATTAGTTTAAACTTTAATTTTGACACTATTGAAAGCATTTTGCTGAAGCTTTATATCTCGTTAATGATTTTGTATCTGTGTAATCCTTTTGTTTTCTTGTTCCAGTCCGGAGTGTTTCTACAACTCTATTTGTCCCTGAAAAATAACTATGGAGGTTACACAGATAGCTAGGTTTTTATGGTGGCCATAACAAGTGTGTGATTTCAAATTTTATTATTTGCAAGGGTTCAAATACATTTTATAGGTTCCTATATATCACAAATCAGACGAGTGCATATACATATATGGAGAGAAAACAAATACCGTATTTATCGGCGTATAACACGCACCTCATTTTAAGAAGGAAATTTTAGGAAAAAAAACCTACATTTCAAATAAAGAACTTTGAAGCCCAATATGCCATTTTAATATGCCAGGATATTGCCCCCAATATGCCATTTAATATGCAGGATATTGCCCCCAATATGCCATTTAATATGCAGGATATTGCCCCCAATATGCAATTTTAATATGCCGGATATTGCCCCCAATATGCCATTTTAATATGCCAGGATACTGCCCCCAATATGCCATTTAATATGCAGGATATTGCCCCCAATATGCCATTTAATATGCAGGATATTGCCCCCAATATGCCATTTTAATATGCCAGATATTGCCCCCAATATGCCATTTTAATATGCAGGATATTGCCCCCAATATGCCATTTTAATATGCCAGATATTGCCCCCAATATGCAATTTTAATATGCCAGATATTGCCCCCAATATGCCATTTAATATGCCAGGATATTGCCCCCAATATGCCATTTTAATATGCCGGATATTGCCCCCAATATGCCATTTTAATATGCCATGATATTGCCCCCAATATGCCATGATATTGCCCCCAATATGCCATTTAATATGCCATGATATTGCCCCCAATATGCCAGGATATTGCCCCTTAGTATGCTCGTTATGCCACCCTCCTCCCCCAGACCCCAGTACTTACCTCGTTCCTGCTCTGTCCCCCGGTGCTCTGAAGCTGCGTGGCTGTGAGAGAAGCGTTGTGAGCTTCCCTCCAGCCGGGCGGTCAATAAAGTTTGTTTAAAAAAAAAAACACACTTTATTGACTGCGCGGCTGGAGGGAAGCTCACAACGCTTCCCTCGCAGCCACGCAGCTTCAGAGCACCGGGGGACAGAGCAGGAACGAGGTAAGTTTTAGATTTTTTTTTTTTGGGGCGTATAACACGCACACATCATTTTCCCCCTATTTTCAGGGAGAAAAAGTGCGTGTTATATGCCGATAAATACGGTATATAGTGTATGCAACATATGTTTAATCCATGGCTTTGAAAAACAGGAAACTGGTATATGTCCACAATAAGATGTCCACCATGCTGGATCCTCAAATTCCTCTATGCGTTTTGCTAGAACCTCTAGATTCCTCAGGAGTAAACTGGTTGTTTATTAGTAATGGTAAAAAAGTCTGAATGTCCACATTCGGCTGCATCTCAAAGTCCAGTTTCCAGGTATTTATACTATAATATTTCAGTGTGCTGAGAGGCATGTTTATCATAACTTTACAACACTGCCCCATCCTTCAAATCCACTTCTATGAAAAGGAACATGGGTGTACCTGTGTCCCCCTTCTCCCCCGTCACTATTGGTGTCAAAATAATTGCCTGTAGCAATGGAGAGGAGAGGGCTCCTGTTCATGTCATGACCCACGGAAAGCTCTGGTTCTGCCCCCCTAAACAGGCCTCATGCACAGATAGTGGATGTCAGTGAGCCTCTACAGAGTGAACATATACAGTGTAGAGGCTCTCTGGCATCCACTTTTTGTGCATGGAGACCCAGGAGGGTGTCAGTTTTGTGGGCGAGGCTAGAAGTCTCCATGGTTCATGGTATACACACCTTTGTTTCTCTTCACAGAAGCTGGAACACTGGTGTGAGGGGGGGCTCTCAGCTCCCAGAAATATTATAGTATAAATAGCTGAATGCTGGCATCCAGATGCAGCTGATTGTGGACATTAAGACTTTTTGTGGACTTAACAAAACATGGACATCTTGTTGAGAACTTTTATCAATCCCACTTTGGAAAGCCTTTCTTCATAGTCGAAGCATTCCATTTCTTTAATCATTTTAATATGCTGAACCTCTTCTACTTTGCTAAATTTCTCTGGACATAAGCAAATACTCCTAAAACAACTTTGAATGTTTAAAGATATTGTAAGTTTGTCATAAAAATCTTAAGATTCATTCAAACTGGATCTGAATGATACTTCCATTCCAGTGGAATTTTCCCCAATTGAATTTGAATCCTTGACTAAATAAAATTGCTAGTCACTCCATAACCCAAATATATGAGGATGTATCCCATCTGAGGTATTCATTATTAGTGTTTTTAATTGCTTTGGGGTTTTGGGCTGGAATGGGAGGAGAGTTGGAGGGTTTACTTACTACAATTATATTGGAATATTGTACATTTTGTGAAATTACCAATAAGGTAATTTTTTTTTCACAGGATGGCTCCGGAAGTCATTTTAGCCATGGATGAGGGGCAGTATGAAGGCAAAGTGGATATTTGGTCCCTTGGTATCACATGTATCGAGTTAGGTGAGTGTCAATCCTAATGTATTTGTGTAATCTCTAGTCTTTCAGTTGGCCTGCTATAGCTTAATTCTAACATTTCCTAATGTTTTACATTTTTATTCAGAAAGTAATTTTCAAGCATTGTCTACCCATTCACATGTTTTTATATGTATAACAGTCTTAAATCTCATATTTAATTATCCAGGAGTTGGATCAGGGGGTGTGTGGGGTGGAGAGGGGGGGGATTAGAATCTAAATCTTGCTTATAGTTTGTTAAAATTTTCATAGTTTTACTTTTGCAGTTTGTGGCATATTAGCAGCTTTCATGGAATGTCTTCCCTAGAATGACCTAAGAGATTAAAATAATTGGATTAGATAATGTGACGACACTAAAGAGCTCTTAATTTTTTTAAGCAACACCTTACAGGATCTACATGTGCCTTCCACATGTCTCTTCTTCTTTATGAAAATGTTGTCTTCTTTCTCCTAGCTGAAAGGAAGCCTCCCTTATTTAACATGAATGCAATGAGTGCCTTATATCACATAGCTCAGAATGAGTCTCCAACACTACAGTCCAATGATTGGTAAGTGAAGTAGTTTTGCTTTTAAAATCGAACACTCTGCAGGTGATATTTGCTACGGTTATAATGACTTTTTTTATTTTGGGAAGAGCAGCCATTTGACCGTTTCTGATGCTAAACATTTTCAATTTCAGTAGAACTGGCCGATGAGAGCATCATCTAAAGTTATGTCTTGGTAGAACAGTTTGAGGCCTCCAGGCGACATTGAGTTGTTGCCACTTTTCCTCTGTTAGGGAAATTCTCTCTCATTGATGAGTGAGCAGGATGATACATCTTCATTCTTTTCTGCAGATCCACTCGCAAGTTACTAGAGGAGAGAGAGAACAGTTTCCTTGTTACCTCACACTGGATACCGTGGCAAATACATTTGTATGTGGAGCCACAGAGCTCATTGACATTATGCCGTATCACCCCTGAAGTCACACCTTTTTAGCTAGGTTTCATTACAGAAGAAAAACCTCCTTTTATATATTTCTACAATACATGAATAATGTTTATAGGTGTGCCAACATTTTTTACATGTAAAGCATTCTTTGAGGTTTTTTTAATTAATTCCAACCTATCATCTTTATAATAAGTGCACTTTGGGTGCATCCTCCCAGCCCCCTCTTTCCATTCTTATTGCAACACTTGTAAAACACATCATAGATTTAAAGTTACAAAGAGGTGACCTTTGGCATATATTATAGTAGCAGATAATGTAAGTTTAAATATCTCAATGAAATAAAAACCTGTAAATGTTATTAAACAAACAAAATTGTGTTTATGTATACATAGTGGTGCCTTTTTATGTTTAATCCTTTAGTCAGGTATTTGCTCTTGTGCCTCTATGGTACGTATAAACCTGTCAGAATGTGTTTTATACATAAGAAAAAAGGGTCAAAAATAAGTTGTTTTTTTGTCTCAACATGCTACTTTTTGTTCAGTGGCAATAACGCCAGATTAGGAGTGGCGGAGTATTGTAGTCCAGTAAAGTGATCTAAAATAGGCGTGGTTTTGAGACAAAATACATTGTCTGCGACAAAATTCCTAAACAATTATATCCGTTTCTTTTCTGGCGGAAATAATATTTATAAATAGTAGTAGACTAATTATGGTGTAATTGCACTACATTTTTGACAGAAACTCCATTATACCATAACCTTTATTAAGTTTTCTCCTTCTTTTTTTTGCTTTGGATGGCTTTGATTAATACAAGACCCACGCTAGCAATCACTGCTTTTTTTTGGGGAGGGGGGGGACAAGGTCTATGACTTGCTCTGAATTAAGATGGTCACTGCACACGCTTAGGGCAAGAGGACATGTTCAACTGAGTTCTTTTGCTATGTCAAAAAAGCAGTTAAAGATTCATGTCATATGCATATAAACTGCCTGTGCAATTTACAAGTTAGACATTGCTTGATGCATCAGACATAGTTTCATACCTGGACTTGCACACCCTCTTTTTTTTCTTTTACAATAGATTTTTGGTGTGATGGAGGTTTCTTACACTAGAGTGGATTTGCAGCAATTGCACATATATTTTAGCCCTATTCACTGTTTATTTCCCATTAATTATGTCTAAGCAGTGTTTTGTGCTTTCAGGACGGACCCATTCCGAGGGTTTGTGGACTATTGCTTGCAAAAAATACCTCAGGAACGCCCCACATCAGCGGAATTGCTGCGGGTAATTATAATTTGTTTCCTCTTTTCTAATAATATCCTAACCTTATATGGGATTTATTTTTTCTAGGCTGGAATATTTCAACTGGTTTAAATCTTGCAGCTCTGTTTACTAAACCAACTAACGATCCTTCTATAACCATTATTAATTTTAATTTGTTGTTCACCATGGTAAACTCTTCTAGATTCTGCGGCTTGAACCCCAAAAAATGTAATTCTACATCCTTTGAGTGCTGAAGGGTTCTGCTGCATTCTTAATGTGCTTGCAATTATTGGTGGTTTGTCTAGCATGTTCTTATTAAGCCATAAACCTTTCACTTAATTCGTTAAAAACTTAAGTTGTGGGGATTTTTACATATCCAGATATATTCACCACAATACTCAAATCGACTAGCAGAGTGGAGAACAGCTGGCATGCCAAAGGTTTACAGTCACTTCTGTTGTGGAAGTGCCTTCTGCTTTACCTACTGAGACAATAAGTTAAAACTCAAGGCCACACAGCAACAAATACAACTGGCTGAGCCCCATGTGAAATTTAATCCAACAGTTTTTCTACATTATTGTTCTACAGCGCACAGGAAACCAGCACAAGCCAGACACTATTTGTTAACATGTATCTACTACAATTTATCTTTGCAGTTTGCCAACCGCAAAACTATAAAACTTGACATGCACTCTTAAATTTCCACATTCGCATAATTCCATATTTGAATAATAGTTTTGAGTGTTAATCATACTACACCTTCCTCCAAATTAAACACTTACATTTTCCTTGAGATATTAAAGTATGATGCATACAGGGCTGTAGGAAAACCACTGGTAAACCATAAAAACATGTTTACAACATTTTTCAGTGGTTTTAAACATAGAAACATAGAATGTGTCGGCAGATAAGAACCATTCGGTCCATCTAGTCTGCCCAATTTTTTTTTTTTAGTCCCCCGTTCCCGGTCTTATAGCTAGGATAGCCTTGTGTCTATCCCACGCATGCTTAAAATCCTTGACTGTGTTTACCTCTACCACTTCTACTGGAAGGCTATTCCATGCATCCACTACCCTCTCCGTAAAGTAATACTTCCTGATATTACTTTTAAATCATTGCCCCTCTAATTTAAGACTATGTCCTCTAGTTGTGGTAGTTTTTCTTCTTTTAAATATACTCTCTTCCTTTACTGTGTTGATTCCCTTTATGTATTTAAATGTTTCTATCATATCCCCCCTGTTACGTCTTTCCTCCAAGCTATACATGTTAAGATGCTTTAACCTTTCCTGGTAAGGTTTATCCTTCAACCCATGAACCAGTTTAGTAGCCCTTCTCTGAACTCTCTCCAAAGTATCAATATCCTTCTGGAGATATGGTCTCCAGTACTGCGTACAATACTCCAAGTGAGGTCTCTGTACAATGGCATGAGCACTTCCCTCTTCCTACTGCTAATACCTCTCCCTATGCAACCAAGCATTCTGCTAGCATTTCCTGGTGCTCTATTGCATTGCCTACCTACCTTTAACTCTTCTGAAATTATTACTCCTAAATCCCTTTCCTCAGATGTTGAGGTTAGGACTGTACCAAATAGTCTATATTCTGCTTTTGGGTTTTTATGCCCAAGGTGCATAATCTTGCACTTGTCCACATTAAATGTCAGTTGCCACTGCTCTGACCATTTTTCTAGTTTAGCTAAATCATTTGCCATTTGGCTTATCCCTCCATGAATATCAACCCTGCTGCAAATCTTTGTATCATCAGCAAAAAGACATACTTTGCCAACAAGACCTTCTGCAATATCGCTAATAAAAATATTAAAGAGAATGGGTCCAGGTACAGATCCCTGAGGTACCCCACTAGTAACAGGACCTGCCATCGAATATACCCCATTGACTACAACCCTCTGTTGCCTGTCACTCAGCCATTGTCTAATCCATTCAACAATATTAAAAACAAAATTAAAGATTTCAGTTTATTGATAAGCCTTCTATGTGCGACAGTGTCAAAAGCCTTACTGAAATCTAGGTAAGCAATGTCTACTGCACCACCCTGATCTATTATTTTAGTCACCCAATCAAAAAAATCAATAAGATTAGTTTGGCATGATCTCCCTGAAGTAAACCCATGCTGTCTCTGATCTTGAAATCCAAGCGACTTTAGATGTTCAACAATCCTATTCTTTAACAAGGTTTCCATTATTTTCCCCACTACTGAAGTAAGACTTACTGGTCTATAGTTGTCCGCCTCCTCCCTACTACCTTTCTTGTGAATGGGCACAACATTAGCTAATTTCCAATCTTCTGGAACTACTCCTGTTAACAATGATTGGTTAAATAAATCTGTTAACGGTTTTGCTAGTACACCACTAAGTTATTTTAATAACTTTGGATGTATCCCATCAGGGCCATCAACTTTACTTTAGACAGCTGAAGTAAAACCTCTTCCTCTGTAAACTTACATGCATCAAAAGACTCATTAGTCTTTTTCCCTAAATGAGGTCCCTTACCCTCATTTTAATTTGTAAAAACTGAACAAAAATATTCATTAAGGCAGTCTGCTAAACGTGAGGTAGAGTTATGCAAGAAATCCTGACATAGTTATATTTGCTGTAGTACACCTCTTCATCCTGGTGCTTACTTGTTCTTTGGTTACCCATGCTGCACCCACAGATAATCCCTTAACAGGCTCATGCGTTTAAATATTCCTTTCTGAGTAGCTGATTCATGTGGCAATCCTTTTGCTCTCTAGTAAATGTGAAGGGTCTTTACTGAAATGTTGGCCAATATTGGCTGTACCTTTTTTCGAGGGGAGGACTTTTTAACCTTTCATTGGCCAGTCATCAAATTTAAGAAGTATGGTTTTGGGGAACCCCTCAACCATTTTAGTGTGTGCACTTTTGTTGCCTGATGTTTGTAACATGCAATGTGCCTCTATCTATTAGTTAAAGAATTAAGAGGATACAAGGCAGGATATTGTTTGCATTGTGTTATTTAACTCTTTAAGAGTTACTGCCCTGTCACTTAGTCCCCCTTTAGATTATTAGATAGATTTGCATTAGCTGCCTTTTCCCTCCGGATACTTGTTCCATGCCTGTTTTTTTCCCCAAAGTATTGTGTAAAATATAGCTGCTCTATCTGGAAGAATTGGTCAAATGTAAATTAATTTTTTGGCAGGGACCAATCTACTGTGTAGAGAGTTCTGGGGCTGCTGGTAATTCTTCTGGTTCTTCCCATCACATTAATTGTTTGGTGTTTCAACAGTAGTTTTTTAAAGTTTGTTTTATTTATTTTTCACTCCCATTTTTTACATTCACCTCATGACTTCTAAGTAGTGAAAAAAAAAAAAGTCTAATCTTGGTAACGCAATAGCAATTGAAGAAAAAAAAAACTTCTTATAGGCAAATGTGCAGATAACTGATAAGCGAAACATGGGATTTGCAAGAAAGTTGAACAGTTTCCACATTTAAAGGACCACTCAGACTTCACAATGATCTTCCTTTTTCTATGTATATTACATTTAAATAATTAGAAAAATATGTGGTCATTAAAATTTGAATATCTCTAATTTAAATACATTTAACTTGCTAACAAATACCATGTTTGCAGCTTTTACTGACCTTTCCACTAAGCTCTCGTCTTAGAAGTGCTAGGTCTTGGGAGGAAAAAAGCAACATTCCAAGTTGAAAAAAAACAAGCGTGGAATGAAATATGATGGCATTTGCAGAGCTCACATTACTACTGCCAGTCTTTTGCAGGACACCTATCTTTTACATGCTCTCACAGAAAGTTGAATTTAAGTGTGTCCTTCGGAGAACCTGTTAAGCAAGGAGTGGATCCCACAAGACCTACCTCAGTTAATTGAGGTACCTATTAATTATTTTACATGGAAACCTGTAAAATATGGATGAACAAACCTAAATAGTCAATTTTGTTATTAACCTGTGTAGATTTTACATTAACTCCACCTACTTCTGATTCCAAACATACAGACGTATGTTCAGCATAAGTGGGATTAAAAAAATGTCATAACCAGTTCCGACCGTTTTATAGTAAATAAAATAAAAACAAAGAATATCTAGCAACTCATATGCACACTCACATTTTATCTTACTTTAAATCGACACTTGGAAAAACACCTTTGGCAATTTTACCCTTTTCTATTCCACTATGTCACCGTATCAAAAATATAGTAACTGTAAGAAAACAATTTCCCGGTTTTATAAGTCACCAAACAAAGGTACTACTTGGACAGATAGTCGCGCCATTCACTTTGTATGACTTCAACAATCCTCCATGCCTCAACAGTCTCCATAAATAAAACAATACATAAAAAATTACAGCATAAAAAAGCTTGCAGCAAATACTGAATATGGCTAACTACTCTATAAGTTATTTACATATAGACTCCATTTTAGAACACTAATACTAAATAAATAAAGTATACTCACCTGCACCTGATTCAAATGTCCACCTGGCCTGGTCACTTGGACAAAATTACATAGCTAAAAGACCAGGCTCCATTCACAGTACTAACCTAGCACTCTGATTTTTTTTTTTTTTTTTTTTTTTTTACTTGCATAACTTGCCCCAGCACCTAGATTGATTTCCCTCTTAAAATATATCAATCATTTTGCAAGTAAGTCTGTAAACAATGAACATACATACATTTGCAGTTTTGCTATTTACCTTAACTCATCCTACTTCTGCTTCCAAACATACAGATGTATGTTCAGCAGTAGTGCGATTAAATTTTTTTAGTAATGAGGAATAGCAGCTAATTTAAAAAAAAAAAAAGAATTTCTTTCTACAAGTCCCTCCCTAGATAATGGGATTGTTATAAAAAATGCCTATTTGCACTCTGCATCACCTATAATATACCCTGACCTTGGTAAAAACACTCTCCAAATAACTACCAAAAAATGTATAGCAGAGAATGGGTGCCTACAAACCCAACATGATATACAAAAGATATTCGGACAGTGCCATGGGCAGCTGTCCTAAAAGAAAATTTGTTAAATAGGCACTCAAATACCATAAAAATTGATCAACACACAACATATGCAAAAATAAAGTATCAACATGTATTAATAGTCCCAAAGAGAAGAGATCATGCAGTGAACAACCCTAAAACACCCTAATACAATAAATAATCACAGTAATAGTGTGAACCAATACAAATATATAATATAAAATATAAAGCAAAACCCATTCTGCATGATCCTGAAAAAAAGGGTACTAATCAGATGGGCACAGTGAAAGTAATCACAGTTGCCAATCAGGGGTACCACAAGGAAAAATCAGCCAGGACTGACATAAATCATTAATATACACAATAGAATAAAATGTTGCAATGTTTTTTTTGAATACAAAAATAGGCCAAAGTAATCAAGTGGTAAAATATATAAATAATATAACCACAGAAACCTGCAAAATAAAGCGCTATTAATAGTAATAAATGGTTAAACAGTGAGAGGCAGTCCTGAAAAGTAAATGCTGAATAGCTGGCGAATAAGCCATATGGTAAAAGGCAGCAAACAGTCTTTGGGATATAACTACCACAGCCTCGTGATCCAAGATGAGAAAAGACCATTCCGTGACTCTTAATGGTGGGCAGATATAGAGGATGAAATTCACATCAGCCATCAGCAGCCCGCCGGTTGTGGAAGTGGCAGAAACACGCCGTCCATAGAGAATAACACACTCCGCATCAAGTCTTGAAAATAACCTACAACGACTGTAGGACACGCTGTATGGTAAGTCTTCAGAGCTGAAAGCCTGGAAGAAGCTGAGGCGAATCGATCGTCTGTTACATGCACATGCATTGCACATCCTGTAGGAAGTGTTCCAGGCGAAGTATGTTTGAAATACAGTGAAGCTTATCGCTCTGAAGACTTACCATACAGCGTGTCCTACAGTCATTGTAGGTTATTTCATCTCGTTTTTTTTACCGGACATTTCCAGATATGCGGTCCAAGCTCTTTTGAAGAAGCACAAAGAAATGGGCAACATTGAGGAGCGTAGAGGCAGTCTTGGCCAAGGAAAATTAATCCAGCAGGTGATTAAAACCTCATGCTTACTTCCTTTTGCAATCATAAGACTTGGTATAAAACAATGGAACCCTTGAACACGCATCTACTGTCCAGAGACGGTATGGCCAGAAGTAGTCTCCATGGAAGACTTGCAGCCATAAGGTCATAATTCTGACGTGCAAGCAAGGCAGATGGGGTGGGGAAACTGGCAGTAGGTGCTCTGGACTGATGAGTCAGCATTTTAGTTATCTGGCTGTAGTAGAAGGCATTTTTTTCACCCATGGCTGGAAAGCTGTACAACTAGGATTATCTGCAGGCAGCTGTGAATCATGGTGGTTTCTTACATGGTTAGGGCCTCATTCTTGCAAATAAAGTTGGGGATTTGGTCAGAATTAATGGTCTCTTCAATGCTGAAAAGCACATACCTATCCATTGTGCAGTGCAATCAGGGAGGCATATGAATGACCCCAAATTTATTCTGCAGTGACCCTAAACATACAGCCAAAACCCTGATCTCAACATCTAGTTTGTCTGGAATTACATGGAGAGCGAAGCAACTGAGTACAAGAGTACTTAGAAGAACTGATTCTGTTTTTGAAGCATTTTTAACACCTGCCAAAAAAATTTGCACAGTACTAATGTATACACATACATACACAGGGCTTGGAAATATTTGTAGGCTTTAGTACACAAACAGAGCAATTCCTGAGCCAGCCTCACTATTTTTAGGAGGCAGTTAAATTGTATGCCCCTAAAGTTCTATGTCAAGGAGCCATGGCTTTAAATACATGTTTTGTTTCTTTTCCACCTAAGTTGCCTGTCACTGACAGGGCTATCGTGACGTGGGCATATGTGTGTGAAAGGGCTAAATCTCATTCAGACTTCTGGTACATTCAGCATTTTGCAGGGCACAAAGAAACCACCACAAACTCCCAGTGCGACAAACTGTCACCACTAAGAATTATGGGCATCTTAAGTTACCCCAAAAAGTAGATATGCAATATACACAAACTCTTACTGACCAAATATCTGGAACATTAACCCGGTAGTAACGTGATCCAAAAAGACTATCTCTAGGCTAAATTAGATTAGAGAACCAAATTATCATATTTGGACTAGAATAAGTTACAGTACTGTTGCACAAAAGAGTCATATAAACAGAGACATAGAAATACATTTAAGTACATAGAACAGTTTAAAATGAAAAGGACAATACAGAAATTATCATACCATAGTTGGGATTTTTGGATGTTCTTGTGATGTTAAGGCTTTTGATGGTAAACAGACTCTCCCAATTACTCCCTACATACATTCTTATCCTTCCCACTAGGACTGCCCACTTCCTGTCACCTGAGCAGGGGATGGGAGTAGGTGCTTCAGCAGTTTGACATCTTGAACGCAGGGTCATAGCTACTTAACTTTAGCCTGAGATCATAAATTTGTATTTATTTATTTATTTATTTATTTAAATGGATGCAATAGGACTTTAGTTTGGCATCTTTATGACACCAGGCCCATCATAATCCTCTAGTTGTATGGATTAATTTTAGTCCCAACATGGGGTATGTATTCATAGACAAATGCCATATTTTCAGTTCTCCACTCCTGTTGTCTCTGCATAGCACTATTGGGTATCCCCAAAAGCATGGACTCGTCTGACTCCAACTATATATACTTATGACCCACTTTTCAACATGTGTCTAGATGCAGCAACTTTTAGATTTATGTGACCATTTTGCTTCTGACTTCTCAGAGCAAAATGTCTCTACATTGTATTCTGGGACACCTTTTGTGGTGGCTGTAGTCTAAGGGTCTTGTGTTGGAGTCTCAGTACAGGATGCTGCTATAGAATACACACACACACACACACATTCCTATATTGTGTATTTCATAAGGAGCACACACACACAGATTAGATATAGATATAAATCATTTATAATATGGCCTGGATATGCCGTTTATATACAGGGGTCATGCTTCACTGTGAATCATTTATTTCATTTTGTTAGTATTGTTTTTTTTTTATTTGAATACTAGGGCCACTGGACGTTGTACTTGTTCTTTTTAGAATACAAACACTGGTAAATAACATTAGTGGCTTTTTAAGTTCTTATATAATTATAATTATATATAATTTTGACATAACTATATATAAAATATAGGTTTATCAAGAACAAATGCAGGTTGCTGAACGATACATTAGTTAATAGGAAAATGGGTTGCTCCATATTAATGCTACTGAATAAACTTAATGTAAATCTACTTTTTTTCTGTTTTTGTTTTGTTGGCAAAACAAATTACATCAGAATGTAAAAAATGGTCCGTGTGTTGTATTAATTTATTGTATTTTATATTTAAAGTTATTCAGATGTTTTTTTTTGTTTGTTTGTTTTTTAATTCAGTTGTTTTGAAAAAGTCTGAGATTTTCCTTCACACAGTGTATAGCTTCAGCAGTTACTATAGTTTATCAAAATCAGAACCATATATTTGTAAATCTGGGCATTAGAAGACCCATAATGTATATGCTTCTTTCCCAACTATAAGAAGAAAAAAATCTCTTGTCAAAATGCTGGATTGTTATGCTATTTAAGTTCAAGGTGAAATGATTACTGATTCTTTTCAATTGTGTGTGTTTTCTGTAGTAAATACATGATAGAACACACCAAACATTGAATCAGTACTTCTTAGCCTTGAACAGTAGAACATGGCATTGAGACCTGTTGTTTTATTCAATCATATATTTTCTTTTTGTTTGTCTTGGTTCTCAGAAAAGCAGATATAAAATATGGGCCTACGGTTATCTTTTTTTGGGGGTGGAGATCCTTTCAATGGCCTCACTGACAAGTTATATGTAACCAATGCTCAAATTGAGTGACATTTTACATTTAGATAAATTGTTCCCTGCCTTAATTTCCATGTTCACGTACTCCCTCGATTTTCCATCAGAACACAAAATCTGCACCATAAGTCTTTAAGAGACTAAAGAAATCTAAATAGTGTAAGGGGAGTAGTCTTAATTATGACTGCAAAATTTGTATTGGTTTTAGTAATAGTCTTTTGACTAAAATGCCATTTTAGTTAAGTCTTATTTTAGTCATCTGAATTGTTTTAGATGGTCCACTAAATCTCCAGTATATGTTAGTCTACTAAATCTCCAGCCGTGAGGGAGGGAACCGGTCTTAGAAAGCGGTTACACAGTGTTACGTTAACTTGCTAGGGAGATGGCATAGAAAACACATGACAGTACCAGGTGAATCAAATGGAGGAGTATCCTCTTCCTTTGCAGTTTGCAAGGCCATTGTTCCAGGTGGCAGACGGACACAGGAAGGCTGCATCTCGGCCAATCCAGCTGCAGATAGAATGAGGGGACTGGCCTTTGGCATAGATCAATAGGAACCAGAACCAGACTTCCAAATAAGTAAAAATAGAAAAGAGGGAGGAGCACACAAAAAATAAAGTGAAATAAATCGCACATTTATTTTAACAAATGTATAGTAACAAAAGTTACAGCAGAGGGCCAAACACACGGAAGGCAACCCAACGTTTCGGCACAATAGGCCTTCATCAAGGGAGTCACCCTTGATGAAGGCCTATTGTGCCGAAACGTTGGGTTGACTTCCGTGTGTTTGGCCCTCTGCTGTAACTTTTGTGATACTTTTTTGTTTATATTTTGTACATATTCTTGTAAGTATATATAATTTTTTGTATAGCTTTTGTGTATTCATATAATACCTGTATGTGTTTATTTTCTACTATACATTTGTTAAAATAAATGTGTGATTTATTTCACTTTATTTTTTGTGTGCTCCTCCTCTTTTCTATTTTTGCTCTTTGTTTTTTGGGGGGCAATTGGAGGTACTCTTGGAGAAGATGCACCTCTAGTTTGATATTTAAATTTATGTTGATTTACTTGTATGGAGTGCCTCTCTAATACCTTGTCAAGTCCAAATACGTAAATGCAGTAGTCCCTCGTAACAGTTTAGTCACATTTTCGCCAGTTTAGTCAACTTAACTTAGTTTTTATTTAGTTAATGTTTAGTTTTAGTCACTAAAAACATGCAGTGGACGAAAACTATGATGAAAATATGTTTGTCTATGTTTCTATGTAAAATGTCGAGTTAATGAAATTAACACTGATAAACATCATTGTTTAAAATATTAAATTGACTTCTGTATGCAGTGGAAGGTGTATGACAAATGTGTTTATAGTTGTGCAATTCATACCAAAGAATAAAAAAGTATAGTTATCACTTATCATTAGTTTTAAACTGATCATGACACCATTTGTAACACTTAACACTGCTCCAAGTCTAATGTAAACTACAAACACCTCACTCTAAGGATTACTGAATAGAGAAACCTAATTCTCCACACTGGTTTCCCAGAACTTTCTTCTTTTTTATTAACCCCTTTTGTCAATTTTATTTTCTCAGATTAGAACAGGTATAATTATAGCTATTTTAATAGAAAAATCTCGTGCACACATTTATACATACATTAAAGAAGTTGTTTTTTTAAATGTAATTGCTACTGTTGGGGACACTAATTGACTTTTACAATAGATATATGCATTAAGAATTACATTTTTTAAAAATCTGCTTTATATGAAGTATTTACTAAAATATCATGTAGGTTTTGGAGTTATTTTAAGATAACCAACTTAAGCTAGTTATTTACCCTTGTTATGCGTAAGAAAACAAAGTGGGTACAGAAAGCAGACCGTAATTTATTGTTCCTATTGTCAATCATAAGTACGGAAAAGGAGAGCTTAATCACAAGCATGGCAATAGTGTAAGAGATGCAAAAATGAATGACTTGATTTGGAAGACTTTTTTTTTTGCACTCAAAGCTTCATACACACATCAAAAAAGATAAGGTGTGAGCTCAAAACTTAGTTTTCAGATATCACTAATTTTTAGTTGTAGTTGTATGTGTTTAAACCCTCTAATCAGCTTTTTGTTTTCTTGCTTCTGTGGTTTTTTTTTTTTTATTGGTTTTTTTTTTTTGTGTGTGTGTGCAATTGCATGGGGGGTGTATGTATAACCTGTGATTTGTATTTGTCTATCCTAATAGAATATTTATTTATGTGAACCTCTCATATACACCATATTATCATAAAATTATGCTTATTATACAGATCATTCTGTTGCCACTTTTCTTAACCAAATTGTAAAACTTTTAGCATCCCTCAGATGCCTGCAGAAGCAACACGTATGTGGACAGCTTAACTTGATTGAGGCCACATTAAATAGACTTATACTATCAAGACACAACACGGTTGTGCTATCTTTGATTGACATCATTTGGTTTTTCAGCCTACTATGCATCGTACGACCTTCTAGAAACTAACCCAGTAATGCTTTTTAACTTCCTAAATGCAGTGCCTGAGCAGATGGAACATTCTGTCTTAAATGGTGCAGAAACATCACTGACATCATATGATGAAATTTAGTCCATAGGGTCAACTCCATAAACAGCGAATTGCATAGAACGGAGATGGGAATTTCAAACAGTAGGCCAGTGTTGCAGAGTTGGAAAGATTCTCCAATTGAGCTGAATGCAAAGATTTTTCTAACTCTTCTACTTTGGCCTTAAGTTTCATATTCCTTTCTCGTTCCCTGCAATTCTCTATCTATTGAGTGTAGAAGCTTATAGCTAATATTGCTCATTGCAACAACTATTTGCCTTGTGATTTTTCTAGTTTCAGTGTTATAAAGATTGTATAAAGAACACTTAATGTAGTATGTGGTCATCAACACAATATTTTACTATGTTAACAAGATGTGCATTTGTCTTGAATCCCAGCATGATTTTGTGCGGAGAGAGCGACCACTGCGTGTGCTTATAGACCTAATCCAGAGAACAAAGGATGCAGTGAGAGAGTTGGACAACTTACAATATAGAAAAATGAAAAAAATCCTTTTCCAGGAATCTCGAAATGGACCCTTAAATGAGTCTCAAGAAGATGACGAGGTAAGCACTGAGAGTGATCGTGTTATAGAGGTTGATTGCCCTAATGGTAAAATAACGATCTGATCAGAGACTAGTTTTTGGTGCAAAATTAGAAAAAAAAAACTCTGTACGGAGTGAAAGACCTGCTCTTTATGACACACAGATGTAGAAGTTTATTTTTTGTTCCGATATATTAGCAATCAAGTTCTTTCAGGATAATGTGGGTCTTCATGGTTTTGGTGAGGTAAGGCATAAACAGTTTAGTCTTGTTGCATTTTAGTTTAGTGTATTAAGCATGTACAGTAATGAGAAAGTTGGAATAAAACTTTATACCTACTAAAATGACAAGTTACTCCCCAGTACCATTGTTAAAAGCCATTGCATGGTTAGGATAAATAAACATTATCCTGAAACATGAAATCTCACACTGTAAGCTTAAGCATATCTTTTACATGATATAATCCAATTTTTTAAGGCCATTTATTTACATAAATGCAACCTCTGTTGTTTAAATACACTGTAATATTAATAAACATTTAACTTAATTAACTACTACATCAAAATGGCAAACAATATTTTTTAACCATATAGACCATCCTTTTTATAAACTGTTTGTAATGTAATAAAGTTGCATGAACCGATTACAACTATGACAAAGGAGGTGTTTTTAAATAGTTACAACATTTTGGAAAACGTATAACTTCATAGTGCAGTGTACTTCTGTTTAAAGACTTTTTTTACTATTTTTGAAGGCCATTGCTTAAAAGCAGGCTGCTTATATTTTGGACGTTCAGATCCATTCATTCTGATTACAATATGTAACCTTTGAACTGTTCCTCAGACAAGTTAATGGGGAAAAAAGTTTCACAAAGTTACTACAAGAATTAACTAGGCATAGTGCGCACTGCCACTTACAAATAATGGATTGTGAAGATCATTTCTAGTAATAGAAAGGTAGGAACTGCATAATTAGGTATCCGTTAGAAGAGAACCTAATTGAAGAACCCAATTCATACCTTTTACATACCTAATTATGTAGAACTATTTTGAAACAAAGCTTCTTGTACACAAATCGCTTTAAATTACTTGCCAACAGATCTGCATAGCTATGCCTTCAATTTGGTGGAATATGTTTGGTCCTAGAAGCCTTAGATGAATGAGGTACAGTGACAGGGAAGTAGTTATAATCCTTTTGCTTCACATACCACTGAATACTGCTGTGCGAAGGTAAAGTAATTGCAAGCTTATAAAGTTTCTAAAATATATTTTGCAGTCAAAACTGTTTGAGGAACTTCAATTTCTACATGGTAACTGTATAATAACAGTTGAAACCGTGAGACGGGAGAAAGTAAAAAAAAAAAAAGTGTGTGTATGTGTAATAAAAATAAATAAATATATATATAGATATAAATTATATTCTGTGTATAGAATATATATTATAACAAAAACAAAATTTAAAGCTGTATAATAAACTTTGCAAATGAATCCTTTTGTTACTGGTGAGGAAAAACAATTAAATGTTCTGTTGGTAATATGTGGAAACAACTCTGCGGCCTATAGGACAGCGAGCATGGAACCGGTTTGACCATAAAGATGGATAGTCTTGGCAGCAACCATTCCATCCCAAGTATGTCTGTCAGTACTGGTAGCCAGAGCAGCAGTGTGAACAGTATGCAGGAAGTGATGGATGATGGCAGCCCTGACCCAATCATGATGACAGGATATAGCTACAGCTACGATTCAACCTCTTCCCTGGTTCCCAAAAAGGTAAGTACTGGGCTCCCTTTATATGACCTTTCATACTCCTGATATAATTAAAATAAAGAAAAATGCTGTTATCTCTAAATTCTGAATAATTATTTATAATACAGGACGGTTTCTGGCAAATCAAAAATTGTATGTTTAAGAATGTTACCAGTATTGAGAGGTTGAGATGAATGTTTGTATAGATTTGAAAGAGCAGTAGATCACAAAAGATGGACAAACAAAGTATTATTATTGTATATTAACAACTACCATTTAATAAATAGTTTTGTTTTAAAATGTTGGAAAAACTACACTGTAATATGAGCACAAGTGCTATAATTCAAGATTTTCTCCATCACCAAAACATTGAAATGTATACACAAAATAACTTGACTTTAATCCAGTTGAGACTGGTACAAGTACAAATCTTACTGTGCCCCGTTCACATTCTTTAATGAAGTGTAGTGTGTATATCCATTATTTATTGCAAAGTAGGGCTCATTTCTCATAAGTTTAAAATGTGTGATATCATTTTGGGAGAGTGTTATCTTCAAATATATAGCATGCTTACCCAATCGTTTTTTTGGGTTTTTTTTTTTTACTGATGCTGTTTTATAGGGCATGTCTTCATAATTTTATCTTGAATATATTTTGCATGTTTTACTTTTTTTTTGTGGGTTGGAAATGCTTTCTTAGATTTGCATTTATGAAAGTTGGACAAGGCCACGTGTGGTGGGGGTGCTGCAAAGTAACGAGTATCTACATGTTTATATTGACTATAGTTGCACAAAGCTTTTACTTTAATGCTATTAGTCTCTAGTCTAGAAACCCTATAAAAATAGCACTAACTTGAGACGTTTCTGGACTAAATTGTGCGAACAGATTTTAAAGAAATCCATTTTAGTAACACTATTTACAAGAAAATAAACTGGTTATCATTAGAATATAGAGTTGGTAAATGTACAAGTAACAAGCAGAATCCATTTGTTTTTCTAGCGCTCTCTCTCTGGATGTATGTATGTATATCTCTCAATTTCTCTCACACTGTATACACAAATACATGTGTTTGTCTATACACATACATATGTATTTGTGTATATTTATGGCCCCTCTAGCTGTATTTATAAGGACTAAATGGAATGAATACTGTACAGGGTTCTAAATGTGGGGCATCAGCAGAACATGCCATTGGTTTCCATGGTGACTGTTCCCCTTTTAGACTTTGTCCATAAATTGCTCAAATTGTCTTAATTGTGGCTGCCCTTTGTGATGCATCTTGCAAACCCAAATGGAAACCACCATAGTTTTTGTTTTTTAAACAGTCAAAAAAATGCCACTATACAGAAAAAAAGAGTAGTTGCAACAGAGAATCAGTATGGATTTATTTTGTGTATATATTTTAACATTTTTATTTTTTTTATTCCTTTAAAATGTTTCCTTTTAATGCACTATTGCTCATTATACAGTAACCCTTATTTTCTAGAATATGGTATCTGGGTAGTAGAGAAATAAAATGGTAGTTCTATTATTGCATTGTGTAGTAAGAACCACAAACTGGCCTGTTGGATCTCATTGACAGAACCATTGGTCCATCTCATACTCTCATACCAAGGATGATCATAATTGATCTATAGAATGTTGTCAAGACCTTTATAATAGTAATTTTTCATACAAAACAAAATGCCACAAATTCACCCTGTCCTCTGACAGCTGTGTAATGTAACCTTTACATGCACATATATATGTGTGTATGTGTATATAAAAAAAAAAATCGTGATCACTGTCTCTTTAAAAAAAAAAAAAAAAAATCCTGAGCCCTCCTTAGCGAGGCTGGAAAGTGCTAGAACTGAGCAGGGTCTGGAGTAGCGATCGCTCAACAGCTGCTGGAGCTTCAGCATCCGCTCCACCTGCAGCCAGTCTGCGCGGACATGGGCCGTCCCTGTGCAACACACCTATAGCCACCCCAAAAAAACCACGAGAGATCAAGGAGGGGTGGAGACTGCAAAAACCAAACCCCAAAAACATAGCATCAAAAAGAGACAAAAGGAAGAAGGGAGGGGGGTGCCAAGAGCCACCCGGCTCTGCAAAGAGGAAGGAGGAAAAAAGGAGGGAAGCATTCAAGTGAATGAGCCAAGGGTTTTTTTTTCCGCCCGCTAGATCGGAAGAAGGGGAAAAAGAGCATGCCATAAATGGGTGCAATATTTTCCAAGCTGCTGTTTTGCGATTGCTTGCTGCCTGGCTGCTCAGTGCAAGAGAAGAGCTGCAGCCACCGGCCTGATTTCTGTGTAGCAATTGGGTTATTTAGTGTGTGTGTGTGTACGTGTGGGATATAAATAAATATATCTCCATAGATTCCCTCCCCATCCCCTCCTCCTCTTCCTCCTCCTCCGGCTGGATGGGATTGTGGAGGAGCTAGGGAAGCTGCCTGGACCCACACAAGCATCTCTTTAAAGGATCAGCTGACCCCGCCGAGCTCCAGCTGCAATGGGCTGCCGCTGCTCCATCTCCTCCCCGGCTCCCGGTGGGAGCTGCAGGGACTGAATCCGGTGGACACGTTATTTATTTATTTATTTTTACCTTTTTTTTCTTTTTTTTTTTTTTATATACATTGACACAAAAAAGGAAAAAAAAACGGAGAGAAGGGGAGTGAGCCAGCGGGAGAGGGAGAGACAAGCGGGGGGTGGGGAGGGGGGGAATCACGTTAAACTATGCATCTCATACAGCCGTACTGGCGCGGATGGAGGGCTGAGAGAGAGGCAGCCGGGGCTACACGCCACTTCTTTCTCCTGCTTTTCACCCCTTCCTGCAGGATCATGCATTCATAAGGGATGAGGCGGACCACAGGGATCCCAGGCCTGAGCTGCGGCCTACCCAGTCAGTGCAAAGTCAGGCACTTCATTACCGGACCCGCGAGCGATTCGCTACAATCAAATCAGCATCTTTGGTAAGCCAACATCTCTCAATCCTTTTCACCCATCCCCCTCCTTCCCCCACCACCTCCTCTTTTTGCTGCACCTTCCCCTCACCTCATCCTGGCACCCTCAACCCCATCACCCCTCCCTCCATAAAAAGAGATTTGCATCTCTTGGTTACCCTCCCCCGTCCCCTATCTGTCGTTCATGTTTTAATGTTTGTTGGCATAGCAACCAGGGCTTGCAAAGGAGGAATTCTAGCCCTGTGCATGGAATACAAAAATCCCCTGATATTGTGTTTTTTTTTTTTTTTTTCTTTATGCATGCTCGTGTGTGCAATCTGACATATAGAGGTATTCTGGGAAT
Organism: Pelodytes ibericus; assembly: GCA_036172795.1. NCBI lineage: Eukaryota > Metazoa > Chordata > Amphibia > Anura > Pelodytidae > Pelodytes > Pelodytes ibericus. Next base: position 142,066,208 of record CM069860.1, on the reverse strand, counting down.
GGTTGATTTGCAATCATACCGCAATAATAAGTGCAAGCTGTGTAGGGAGACGTCTCAGGGAAGATGGATCTCTTTGTGTGTTTTTATGTCACCTGTGTGTTTCAATGCCCTCCGTTATACCTTTCTTCGTGTGTGTGTGTTTTTACTCTTTAATGATGGGTATTGAGTTTTGCATAGGTTGACCCTCCCTGACTGGTTAGGGATGGTGTATGTCTTATATATCGAGGAGGTGTATGAAGGCATACATATATGTTGTGATGACAGGGGATAATGGCTTTCTCCTTGCTGCTATTAGGGGCCGTGCCATGTCTTGTTTGAGAGGCCAGTGGTGGTTGCAATACTAAAATGTGCATATTAATAAAGGAATTGCAGAATCCTCCAGATTTTCCCTCCAAGCTAGCTGGGTGTCCTTGCAAAAGAAAGGGGCATGTGTCACACCCCTTTAAGAGCCTTTTCCCCTCCCATTTTGGGTTCTTGATATCAAATATTAAAACCTATATTGGTCAAAACGTAGTTTGTAGAATGTGTTTTCTGGTTGAGCTAATCAGTGCTTCCATTACGGCCATCAAGAGGCTTAACCAGGTTCTGTCCACATCCAGTGATCGTTGGCACAAGGGTATTCAAATCATGTATTCGAATATTGATTAAGGTTATTCCAGAGATTGAAATATGCAGTGGCACACAATATGACAATTGTTGGTAGTGCATTTATGCCTTTTTGTATGTTCCATCATTTGTTGATGGATTAGGATGGTATTTTACAACATCATCATGGCCTTCAAAGACTAGTCTCTCTTAATTATAGGTGTAACCTAACTTCTATAATAAGTAAAGTTTATTTTGCGGGGGGGGGGGATGAAAATAACATTCCTCTTGGCAATATCTCAATGTACCAATTGGTGTGCATTAAGTGTCTAACTCTTAAGACTCTGGTTTAAAAATAAAAAGCAAAAACCACATTTCATCTCAGAGAGTATTTTATGGTCAGACATCATCAACATCTATTTAATAGCATATGTGTATTACTATGGATTTGAAATAAATATACTGTCAAATCTAGCAGTCAAGATATTTGCAAAGCTGATTTTTGTTGTGTGAATAGAAGATTTTTACATTTGGATAAATATTTCACTAGTCACCTATCAGTGTAAATTTCCAAATCTGCACTAAAACAGTCCTTCTAAAGTAACCTCAGGGAAACCTCTGCTTTTGTTGTTGATTGTTATGGGTCTCAAACACACATTAGGGAACAACCATATTTTGTGTTCATTTGAGCGCTTAAAATGTGGATGTTTTGCCTAAGTGGTGGTGTGGTGTCTTGACAGACATCTGCCATTTTTGCATGCTTGCTTACTCCTTGGATAACTTGCTTATACCTTCTGGGCCAACATTTGCAGTGAGTCTTGCCAGCTCCAGCCTTTCAAAGTATAGACCATTTGTTAATTTTTTCAATTTGTTTTCTTTATAAATTAGTGGCTATGAATATAGCATATGGAGGGGGGGGGGGGGGGGGGGGGAGTGCTCTGTTGCTTATGTTTCCATCAATGAGATTGCAACAATCCCACCTTGATAAGACATTTGAAAGGGTGGTTCATATTTTGGATGTCTACATAGTAACACAGCAATTTAAATTGCAAAATGCACTGATGTAAGTACAGGAGAAGGCAAAAAACATAATGAGACATTTACACATTTTGTTTTGAAAGGGGAAAAACTGTTTATTACTTGGTTTCTTAATGGATAATATATTAATGGGGGCTAATTTACAAACTTGTTAGAAATCTTGACCTAACCAGAGTTTTATTCATGACATCAAAACTGCTGACCCAGCCATTGTTGTACAAGTACCATTTCAGGATTTGGTAATAACCAGTAGAGTTGTTCACTCTTATCTGGCATCTTGCACACCTTAATTACTTAACACTGTGATGTAACCTGTTGGCTGTGGAACTCTGGGCATCAACATACTCTTCTAATCATCACTTTGTAAAAGCTCCCAGCCTGTTAGTGGTCGTCATGGATACAATTGTGGTGATCAGAAGGCAGCTTTATTTGTGTGATACCTTTTTAGTTGTAGTGGGGGTTTTTTTTCTTTAAATGCAAATAAGTCAATTTTTTCCCTCCTTTTATCTAGGAGTTATTTTTGCTTAAATATTTTTCTAGTTACAGGTATTTTAATCTTGGCCAAATAAAAATTTGGATTGACTTGTTTACGTGTCATTTCATTAATTGTACTCTAGCAATTTCTGTGACTTAAGATATTCTCATCTATTACCCAAAACATTCTATGCTTTGTTTGCCCTTGCAGTTCTGTGTATGGGTCTAGTTCTCAACCTAGTGTAATATGGTAGCCTTTGCAGGATTTTGTTTATGTGCAAGCCAAGGTAAATGCCCTACTACCTTGGTTAAAGTGACCCTGTCCTATGGAACAGGAGTCACACTAAATTAATAATACAATAACCTGTTTTTATATTTGCTAGCTATGCAAATTAAGTTTTACAAGTTTTAAAATGTTATGTGCCGCCTCCCTATCCTACTGTGGCATAGGGTGCGAGGAGGCAAATGTATGCCCGTGCACTCACTCGGCATGTGCACCTGTCGTTCCCAAGATGCTTTGCACATGGGCTGATTGCACTGATTCACTTCCTTGCAATCTGTGCAACAGCAAAACATAAACCAGAAGGAGGAACCTAAATATTATTACAATTCTCTTGCCAGAAAAATATCAAATGTATAGATGACATTAGAGGTATATTAAAATGGGACATTGTGTTGTGATACATGACACTCACTTTCAGCTAGCCAATCATGCATTCATGAAGACATTTTTGTAATGTACCTTTTTACCTTTTGTATATGAAGGAGAACATGACATTAAAAAAAATGAAAGGTGGCATAAAGAATACATGGCCAATAAAGAGTGGAAGGTAAGGGATTTCCCCTTGCTTTAAATATTTTTTCTCACAAATGTATTCTTTTATCTTTGTTATAGAATTTCAGCTTCTAAATCATCTATCTTTTTAATGTAGAAGAGAGTGTATTTTGCAGATGCTATCACAGGGCTTGACAAATCCCAGGTGCCAGTGAACCATTGCCCTAAACTCTATACCCCTCACGTCTAACTTTTTTTGATTGTTCCGCATTGAACTCTCTGAAAGTTCTATTAACCTAAAAATAACATGACTGGCTCCTGCGTTGATTTGCTTGTATTCTAAACGCAGCAGAAATGTGTTGAGCCCTGTGATATTAGTCAATATGTAGTTTATTAACTTAAAGAAACAAACTTGAAAGTAGGGTGGTAAAGGTGGATAAAGCCTGCATGATGACTGGATTTACCTATTATTACATTTTTACACCTTTTTCATCTCAGTTTTTTTTTTTTCTGCTAAGCCATTGTTGTAGCATGCATATTTACTTTATATTTGTTTATTTATTTACTTTCTTAAAATACACTTACCATAGATTTCTATAAATGTATTAAATGAAATTCAGACGTTAGTAGTCCAATGACCGTTGAAGGTCTGCATTTGAATAACATTGACACATTTTTTGTTTTATAAAGGTAGATTACTAACATTTTGCCTTCTATAGTAAAATCTGACAATATATTTTCCTAGTGCATTTCTTGATCCCCTAAATCTCAGGCAATCCTCTCCATGTAATTGTAAAGGGAAACATATAAAAAAATAGAAATAATAATATAGTGTAGTATTCGTGAACAATTTAGATATATACTAAATGAATGTGGAAAACTCGCATATCCCTGAGCAGAATTCTGCTCAGTAAAAAGTGCACCACAGGAGCCCCACGTAGGGTCAGGGAGACGTCCAGCAATATAAGAGAGCACAAGGAGAAACTCTTAGGACTGGTACATTTATTACATATAAAAGAGTATAAAATCTTACATTAAAATAAACAAGGTCCAGTGGGAAAGTGCAAATGGTACCAATCCAAATGGAATATATCCCAAAAGTCCAAAAAGATCTTCTCCTTTCACGAATACTACACTATATTATTTCTATTTTTATTTTTTATGTTTCCCTTTACAATTACATGGAGAGGATTGCCTGAGATTTAAGGGTAATCTTTGTATTTAGTGTTTGGTCGTAGTGCACATTTTCACATTATTTGTTTGTCTGTTTTTTGTACTAGTAGTGAAACACTGGTAGAATTTGTTGCAGCCACTTCCGTCACATATTGGCGCAGTGTGTTCTCCACTTTTGTCTATTTCTTGTACCCCTTTTCATGTTCTAGTTTACTTGTTGGGTATAATTGGTGCTTATGGAAAAACCATTGTATATTTATTTTTTTACTGTGTTGACCTCTTGTTATAATGTAAGTCCATAGTCTGAGTTGTGTGAAACGATATTGGCAAGCCATACCAAAAGTTAGCTTTTCTTGGGAATGAGGCAAGTGAGTGGCTCTAATAATACAGCATATGTATGAGTCTAGTAGTAAGTAATCAAGTAAAGCTTGATATTTCGATTTTAAACCTGATCCGTATTCAAAAATGAAAAAATACCTTTGGCATTTCAATTTGCAAAGAATCTGAACTACATCATACTACAATCCATTTGAAAAATCCCAAATGCATTTTTTTCTTAGCAGACTCCCTTTACACTTGCGGTGATGTACCATTACAGTGTCAGTTCCCTGGGAGTTCAATACTTTACCTCCTCTTTCCCTTCCTAAGCTTTCCTGATCAGTTTGTATCGACATCCCTTTATTATATTTTGATTTATTTTTTATACCTATGGTGAATAGTGTCCCCTAAAAAAACTTAGGAACTCAACTCACTGCCCAAGAACAGCCTGGAGAAGATTCCTGCAGTGTTAAATTAAAAATGATTTATGTTTCTGTTCCTATTACACGCACTCTGTATGCAAACATCAATATGACTACACCGACTTTGGTAATAGATATTTAAATCATGTTGAGGAGGAAAACACCAGAGTCCACTAAGCCACGGTTGTAAATGGTTGGGTTTGACCAACCTGAAATTTGTCACACACATTTCTTGCTGCTTTTGATCCCCAAAATTGCTAAAAAAAAAAAAAATAAATGCTTTGGTGCACTTTCTAAATTTGCTTTTAAAATTTAACACACTGTATTTCTTTGAACTCCATATTGGAAATCAAATATGTCTGGGAGTTTGGACATAATCTATAGAAGTAGAAACATAGAACCATAAAACAATTCCCAGCAATGGATTATTAACACAACTTTGCTTAGAAGCAAATCAGGATCTTACATGTTCTGATTAATGACGGTCACGTTTTTGCTCCTTTTAATCTCTTGCTAAATAGTTGTTTATTTTGTCCATATCTTTGAATTATAAACTGTCGTTTTTGTTTAGTTAAAGCTAACAAACAGCAGTAGACAGAATTTAGGTCCTAACCCATCATACATTTCATATAGGTCACTAAAATACTTAAATGCCAGGCATGGCTTTTTCAGAATACCTGCTCCTCGGATATGCATACCTGTAATGCAAAAGAAAGTGCTGGGGATTGGGCTAAAGCACTAAGCTCATCTTGCAGATGAAATTCTCTGTTGAGAAATAATTTCTGAAACAAAACCTTATAGTAGACTTGAGCATAAAACCACAGCCTTGTAAACACATAAGATCCTCTGAGGAGGACAAAGAAGGATCATATTATCTAATGTGAAACTTGGGTAAATTACAACCCTGACATACATGGCTACAGTGCTAAAACAGGTTTGAAAGCAGAATAATATTACGTCTGATATTTAATTTTTGTAATTTTCTTCTTTTTGAGATACTCCACAGTGGTGTATGCAGATGATACTATTTGGAGTCATGGTTAACCTTTTCAGCGGGTGTAGCCCCTTCCTCCAAATAGAGATAGATGCATGGATTGAGTAAAAGTTATTTTGGGTTATGCTAGAATTGGCAATAATATCAGTCACCCGTGCCTAGTACTTCCACACTTTTTTTTCCACTAGAGAATTTACTGAGCAAGTGCAGTAATCTCCAAATCTGCAAAAAGCGTGGCACGTACTATTTTATTGTACAATTCATTATGCAAACACTATGCCTGCTTGAGCATACAAAACATTGGACATGACTAATGCAACATGCATTTTACTTGGACTGGGCAGTTTAATGACCATTAAATAAGTTGTAATTTAACAAATGCGGTTATGAAATGAACTTCTTAGAGATACATAAAGGCGAGGTGGGATTCTATTCTATTCACTTATATACACTACTATAGCAGAACCTGAAAGTAGAGCCACAAATGTACAAACTTTTTGTTGTATGTAGTGAGCTAGTAGAAAACTTTCAGGGATCCCTTTTTAACATGAGCAAAGTGCATTTAAACTTTCTGAACACTCCTACATGGTGGATGGAAACCACCACCTTTTTTAAATGCACATATATCTGGAAAGCACTGTTGATCTGCCCATTTTGTTTTACATTTGCCTTTAATAAGGCCTATAGGACATTTTTGCATGTGCGTGCCTGAGCATTACTTTGGGTAGTGCAGACTTCCTTGCTTTCAACATTATCATAGAAATTCATGATGAAAGAAAGGCTCTAATCATGGCTGCTAGAAAGGCCACCTACTGCAGTACACCTTTCTTGCCGATGCTGTGAATACTGCTGCTCCAGAAAGGGTATTGTGCTTGAAATATCTATATTAAAGATAGATTGTATACTTCCTGGTTTTCCGCACCTGTAACTAGTGTTTTAAAATTAGACCAAAACAAAACAATTTACTTTGTCTCATAAACTATAGAGTTCTGACAAATGTTGCTTTCATAAAAATATATCATAATGTTTTCTGGAAGATATTTGCAATCTGTTACATTTTGAAACTAAAGTCAATTGTTAAGGTCAACATATTGTGCACAAACCACATGGTTGGGTGTACTGGGGATAAAGCTGACTTTCCCCCGTGTAAAATAGGGTCTCATCCCATAGCTTAAAATATGTAATTTAACACCACCTCCTGAGGAGCGCTGGTGAACTCAAAATGGACAATATACTTATTGTCCACGTTTTATACTTTTATACGTAATTCTTAATTATACTAGAAAACCCACAAGACTAAAATTACCGCCTTTTACATTTGAAAAAGACCTTTTGTCCTTGTAGTTGTTGAATCTCCAATATTAAACCTGGCATTCTGAGCAGATGATTTGTAAGAAGATTACCACTACAATATGTTATCGAAGGCTGGAATAGCCTCTGATGATATAAATCGGTAAGAAAAGGGCAGGCTTGATGGGTGATGTGGTTTTTGTATCACCTGTCACATTCTATATTTCTTAGGTTGATGAAAGGAGATTGGAAACATACTGCATATTGCTATACTTAAACCAATTAGAGTTTTGGTCTGCGATGCTTTGTAGAAATATTTTCCAGGAAGATATCTAGAAAATACTGTGATGGAATCCTGACACTTGTTTTCCTTCTTCTGTCCCACACATTACATTTTCACCTAATATGATGAAATTAGTAATATTTCCACTCCCTACCCCAGCCCGATGAAAGATAAAGTGCGCCTCAAACTGGTTATCAAGCTGTAAATTCTAGCCTGCTTGCACGTAATCCGCTGCTTTCCACGGTGAAGTGGTGCTGTAACTGCATACAGTGTATATCAGGTTAAATGCCACTCACTTCCAAACAGGGAATTAAGAGACAGAGAATTATCACCCATTGTAGATGAACAGATGTCCTGGTAAGGCTGCTAACCCTATGTCAGCTAAATCAACTTTGATCCATGAATCACGTTTAATTAAAAGGACATGTATCATAGAATTTGCATAATCCTATTTAAATGTGGACTTAAAGTGGCACACTTGTTTTTTTAGAAGCAAAAGTTAAAAACCTGGCGATACACTTTGGTTTACTCTCCGCTCTACCGTTCAAAAGAGGCAGAGCTGATCTGGCAGCTAGTGCCAGGTGAAAGTGTGCCAATGAGAGAGACTGACTGCCGCTATCATCTGGTGCTCGCTCTCTGCTAGTGCAACTGTTAGGATGACTTTAGGGAGTGTAGCATAACATTAAATTACACTAACATTAAGTTATTATAGTGCCAAGAATTTATGTAGCTCTAGAGGAAGACTACTACTAAGTTAGGTGAACAGACCGATACATGAGGCAGAGAGCCCTGCTCTCAAGCTAACAATCTAGAAAGAGTGGGGGTTGTGGGACTCCTAAAAGAATGAAGAGGTCAAGGACAGGTGTTGACAGTAACGGTCTTAGGGATGGTTGGAGCTTGGTGGGTTTGGCCAGATATTATGCGTGTTCTAATTGGATGAGTTGTAAGAGTCATATTCCTAACAGTGTTTGAAGACCTTGAGAGCCAGGTGGGATTGGCTGGAGGTTAACTAACGGTATCATAGTGTAATGAGTAGTAAGCATCCTTAAAGAGATGAGGTTTGAGCGACGTTTTGAAGTTTAAGAGAGCTAGATGCTCTGTGGAAGTGAGTTCCAGAGAGAGGCGCAGCTCGGGAAGAGGAAGCATTGTGGAATACTAAAAAATAAAAAAAAACGCCCGTCGCCATTTCGATTGCTCCGGAGAGCCCTTGCCACAAGGAGTCGTGAGTGTCTACTTATAATATATGGTTTTGCGGGGGTAAATTACATTGGCTGGCTTTTAAAATATATCCAAAATAGGACATGGACGCATTTTGACAACAATTCAAAATGACAAGTTGCACTGAGATGCGTACCTAACAAATGTGTCCTTTTACCCCCAAAAAACACCACAAACCTATACATGGATGGTATTGCTATACTTGGGAGACTTTGCTGAACACACATTGGGGTGTTGTTTGGCAGAGACATATACCAGAATCTGTGAATTCATGCCTGAAGTACAATGTACTAAAGCCTATACAATCGTGTAAGGAAAATCTATTCTGTGAACATAAAATCACTTTATGCTGTTAATATCTCAATTGATTGGGTATAAATGCTTTGGTCAGGAACACCCACATTTTATATAATGAATTTAGATGCAAAAAACTGGAATCATTTAAATTTTTCTTCGCCCAGTTGAAATTGTGGGTACCTCTTGCATCACTTAAACAATAGTTAATAACTGACTGAAAAACTGTTATTTCCTACTACCCCCACCTGCAAACACATGCAATTTGAATGCGGGTCTAACACAAACTATTTTGATTAAAGAAAATATGGTACAAGATGCAGGTAAAAAAAAAAAAACCTCAGTCTGAGGGAGAAATGTTTAATTTCTTTCAGTTTTGTGAAAGTCAAATTAACTATTCCATTTGAAATCTGCTGCATAATGTGTTAGTACACAAACCATTCTTCCATTCTGTAGTAGAAAAATAAATTTTGTCTTTGTACACCGTAAAACATTACATTTGTATGTGTTACCTTTTTTGTTTCGGTATTTCAGTGTGTCCGGTTGGCATGGTAACCTTCTTTGTTTCTGTGAATAGGCTGTCACTAAAATGGCTGTTCTTATAGATTGGTTTAAAGAGCAGCGATTTTCCTGCCCAAAAATCTGATCATTAAATGGGCCACAAGGTTTGTTAAAGCTGTGCTACAGGACTAATTTACAACAATAATCTTTTCCCAAAAATAATTGTTAAAATATGTGAGTTGCACATTCAATTATTTTTGTAATTTTTTTTTAAATATTTTTTTCTAAATTCATACAGAACACATTTTTGCTTGGATTTTATGTTTAATTGGCTTGTGTGCCAGCATACACATTTATCATGGGGCTGAGAGAGCACGGCTTGGGTGTGTTTCATTAATATAGTCCAATCTACACACTTCCTGCTAACAATTTATTTCAGAAAGCGTTACATTGTTAAAGAAATTGTATGCTGTTTTTTGCTGCATATTGTTACTTATTTCTTGTATTCTGGTTCACAAACATCACAAAGATCATTTACTTTTTTATTTTAGCCACTCATTTGGATTTAATAGGCTCTGATAAATAATATATGATTGCAAGCCATCATATAAATGAGTTATATTTACTATTCTTTATGACCTTGAGTAACCTCAAGTGAAGAAGCTCAGCTTGGTGTATTGGAAGTCACTGGGGATGTGTAAGTAGTACATTGTTAATTAGATAACACTGGCATGTTTTAATATGCTGTTTGGTGCTAAGCTTTTTGCCTAAAACTTTCAGTAGACCACTGAATGAAGGTAAAGACTTGTCACTAAGCATATAATAATTGGTTATTGTTTGTATAATAGGGATAGCTCTGTTTCTAATGACCTTGTAGCTGTAAGAGTTTATTTATGAAAAGGTTGTGAAATGACCACATAATGCTGGGTGGCTACAGGTCCATTTAAAGATTTTCTGTCCCTAGCAGTATGCTTATTAGTGTAAGAGAAATGTCCACATCATCCATGGCCCTTACAATTTTGCTAAAGGAGGTTGAGAAGAGCAGTTGATACTTTTCACTTGATCTTCCATACTGCTGCTGCTTTACCCATCTTCTTCTGAGATGAGGTTGTGAGCACTTGGCGCACAGTTCCTGTATTGTATCTAGTGTATAAAGCCAGAAAAAGGTTGTAGTGTTGGCTTACAGGCTTCTTTGGAATGCAGAGCAGTTATGTTGCCAGAGTTGTGTTCCAGCTTCTTTATGGAAACTTAAAACCTGCAGATCACAAATGCACAAGGACGCTGGTCATTTTGTTCACATTTTGCTCTTTATTATGTAGTGACTGTTCCTTGAGAGTGCAGGAAACAGAACGCACAAATATGTTAATACACTTTATTAGCCAAATTATAGGCCGCTCCATGTTTTTTCTTCTGATATCGCTTTCTAGTTTGCAGCCTATCCTTGGCATTCGTCGCCATGTTTTGATGTGGATTGTTTTGTTACTTTATGCATTTTTGCCTGATTTCCTTCTGCCTTTCCACTGGACGCCAGTTGAAATCTAGTGTGAAAGGTGCCTGTCAGTAGTGAGGTTCTAGGCATGGCTGATGTCAGCCCAGGCATATGCTGCAAACTGAAAGCATCCACATCCAAGGAGAACTATGGTAGCACAGCTCCAACTGCAGGAAAGGGAGGGTAAGATAGGAATGGAGACCAGAGAGGAGAAGGCATATTGGGCAATGTTAATGCCTTGAATGAAATACTCCTCACCTAAACAGCTGGGTTGCCAAAGGTTAAGTCATAAATGACTGAATACCTTTCTCATCACCTTTATTTCTCCCTTTAATCCAGCTCACAACACTGTTTTGCTAGAGCGTAACCAAGGCTTCACTTATATTTTGTTCCTTTTGAGCTTTACTTCTGCAAAAACGGAATGGAAAATAGGAACAATTTAAAAAAATAAAAGATCTTTAAGGTTAGCATAAAAAAACCAATATGTATAGATTTATGGTTATCGAAACATATCTATAGATGTTTATAACCCCTCACTTAGCAGTCTCCCTGAAAGCCTTTAACATAAGTCATTTGAGTTTCATTTTGAACTAAAATAGTCACTGGTAAATGGCGTCAGCCACAGTTGGTCGGTTATCCTTAACCTTTAGTGATTCTGCAGTGAACTATTTATAGAACTGCATCAATTTTGTGTCTTGGGTGGCTTTAAGATGGAAGCCACCTAAAACTCCCTGTACTGGTTTTGAAGATTTTCTCACATTGGAAATTCCCATTCCATCTTGTTTTGTTCAGAATATATCACTGATACTTTTTTTTCCCCCCAGTGTCTGCCTGTGGGAGTGGTCTTCCTGACTGATTGGATTGTCTGTAACAGACCATGCATCTTTTTGAAGAATCAGGGAGGCAAATCTCCTGCTTTTACACTACATAATCAACAATTGATCACCAGTGACCAAAAGTTTAAAAAGTGACAAAATCATCAGGACAGGACCCATTTTTTGATAAGTTTTCAGAATTTGACATTACACCATCTTTAAGGAATACTTGTAGAATTTGTGGAGTCAGACTGATCTTGAATAGCCATGGTAGGGGAGGTTGAACTCTTTCACACTGCACTGCCAGAAGCCATTTAAGGTATCAATTAATATTGGATCACCAATTCTATACCTAACAACTCTTCTTCTTTTTCCGAAAATGCCATGTTTTTAGGCTGAAAGAAGCCTTTCTACACTGCAATATTAATGCAATATGAATTGCTTGATTGCAGTTATTATTACTTTAATTCTACATTCTCTCCAAAGTGGTTGAGATGAACATTTGCAGTTGTCTGAAATGTGGCAATTTAACACCCAATACCTAATGTTAGTTATATTTTAAGGAACACCTCTGATTTTGTCCAAACTGTTGTATGTTGCTGATGCACACCTGGCCTGTTACTTCTCCTTTTCAGTATTATGCCTTTACCATGTACCATGTCTCCCTCTAAACAAGTTAAATGCTCCTTCTTTTGTTAATTTAATTAGTGAGGAAAAAGCAGCATTCGATAAGGAATCTGAGATTTCAAAATAATAAACACACGCGTTCAACTCTACGTAGATCTATCTTGAATCTGTTGTTGAAGGATAGGACACTAACCTTTAGTTTCTCAATGGCTTGGCTTTCCCAGCCTCCTCTACTTACCCTGCTAGGTGAATCCAATAGCAATGAGTGGGGACTTGCAGTGGAAATATGTGATAATGTATAATGCGCATTGTGTATGCAAGGGTAATCCGAGTGTATGCTTAAAGTTTGAGATAATAGTCTGGGGGTGGAGAAAAGGTAGGTATTTTTTGTCCTGGCAAGATTGCCAAAATACCTAGAATAGTAATTCAAAGATTTGAAATTTTTGTATGTGTTGTACATTTAGGTATGAGTGCACCTTTTTAAAGCGTTGTGATTGTATAGGAAAGATTATGGTTTGGAAGATTGTGTGTTATCAGGTTATATATTGGTGTGTAGATGTAGCCATTGACCAGTGATATGTGGAACTGAAATGAGTTTTGAGTAATAGCATAATTTGCAGTCACATGAAAATGTCCAAATACACAGTCAATAAAGTGCAAGGTGCAGTAAGATCCATACATACACATTATGCAGAAATCATCTTAGCAGCCATACTTTTGGGAGGATATGTCCATAGTGTGATGGGCGGAGTTATCATGTTAGTTTTTTTTTTTTTCTATGTGGTGACACGCAATATCAATTGCTACCACGTTGATCCAGTTACGTGAGGGTTATGAGCTTTATGATGGGCAGTACGTGAGAAATTTGTGAAGCTGACTACGTCTTTAAATAACTTGAAATATAACACAGACAGATGTTTTGAATTTGGTTTATATGATTTATTCCCTGAAGAAGTTGAAAGTTGTTGTATGCCAGCGAATGTAAGTACTCTGGTTGTAAGTTGAATCTCCAATAGAGGGGTGAAGCTGGCATTAGCCAATTTGGCCTTTTTCATCCTTCCCTCAATTCGCACCACCTCAGCAGATTAATTCCTTCCACAGTGGCGTGATCATACACTGTAGGAATTCCAGGTGCAGTCTTTTATTATTAGAGGAGGGTGAGTGACCTTAAACAGGGGTTGTCTTAAAGCCTAAAGCTCTATTTGCATTTCACATCATACACTGTTGTAATACTATGCTCTTTGTGAGTTTGCATTTTATTGTTTTTAGTTATTAAAATAGGTTTTATATTTTATAGTACCTACTGCACTATTTGTGTTTTTTCTTGTGTATAACCAACCTTCAGCATTGCTGCCGAGCCTCTCTGACAAATACTTCTAGGCATAGTTGCAGAGAAAGATATGGATATGACCACACAAAAAAAGATTAAGATGGGCAAAACCACACATATCCTGGACAGAGGAATATTGGGGGGTAAAAGTGTTCTTGACAGACAAATCTAAGTTTTATGTGTCAAGATCTCAAAAAACATTTGAGACACAGATCAAATAAAAAGACGCTGAAGGAGTTCTTGATGCCATCTGTCAAGCATGAAGGAGGCAATATGGTGATCTGTGGGTGCTTTGGTGATGGTAAAGTGGACTTGTATGTGGTAAAAGGGATCTTGAAGAACTCTATTCCAGACTCTGGAGCCAATTTCCTCCTACTTCTGGATAGTTACCTAAAGCATGCCTCCAAACTAAGCAATAGCAAATTAGGGAAGGAGCAGGCAGCTGATATTTTGTTTATATTTTAGTGGCCAGCACAGTGACTGGATCTTAACTCTCTTGAGTTGTTTTGGGAGCAGCTTGACCATATTGTTAGGAAGAAGTGCCCATTTATCCAATGTAACTTGTGGGAGGTGCTTCTTTTCAGATTGGCAACTAAAATATCAGGGTTGATATTCATGGAGGGATAAGCCAAATGGCAAATGATTTAGCTAAACTAGAAAAATGGTCAGAGCAGTGGCAACTGGCATTTAATGTGGACAAGTGCAAGATTATGCACCTTGGGCGTAAAAACCCAAAAGCAGAATATAGACTATTTGGTACAGTCCTAACCTCAACATCTGAGGAAAGGGATTTAGGAGTAATAATTTCAGAGGACTTGAAGGTAGGTAGGCAATGCAATAGAGCAGCAGGAAATGCTAGCAGAATGCTTGGTTGCATAGGGAGAGGTATTAGCAGTAGGAAGAGGGAAGTGCTCATGCCATTGTACAGAGCACTGGTGAGACCTCACTTGGAGTATTGTACGCAGTACTGGAGACCGTATCTCCAGAAGGATATTGATACTTTGGAGAGAGTTCAGAGAAGGGCTACTAAACTGGTTCATGGGTTGAAGGATAAAACTTACCAGGAAAGGTTAAAGCATCTTAACATGTATAGCTTGGAGGAAAGACGTAACAGGGGGGATATGATAGAAACATTTAAATACATAAAGGGAATCAACACATTAAAGGAAGAGAGTATATTTAAAAGAAGAAAAACTACCACAACTAGAGGACATAGTCTTAAATTAGAGGGGCAACGATTTAAAAGTAATATCAGGAAGTATTACTTTACTGAGAGGGTAGTGGATGTATGGAATAGCCTGCCAGCAGAAGTGGTAGAGGTAAACACAGTCAAGGATTTTAAGCATGCGTGGGATAGACACAAGGCTATCCTAGCTATAAGACCGGGAAAGGGGGACTAATAAAAGTACTCAAAAAAAAAAAAAAATTGGGCAGACTAGATGGACCGAATGGTTCTTATCTGCCGACACATTCTATGTTTCTATAAAATGCCATATGTCTGGAAAGCTATAATTGCTACAAATAGAGGATACTTCAGTGAAAGCATTGTTTGAAGCATGCTCTAATTTAGAATATAAATCATTATTTCTAACCTTGTCAGTCTTGACTGTACAGGTTGAGTATCCAGTATCTTGTCCAGTTGCAAATTTCATACACACATGTCGGAATGCAAGCACACAACAGTTTATCCAGTGTCCAGCCCCCTGAAGCTGTGATACAGCCTTTCCATGCATGCCCAGATGCCCCCATGCCCACAAAGGATACCACAAAGACACGTGCAGGCCTGACAAGCCAACGGCAAGTACCAAGCGATGCCTCACATCACAGCTACCTCACAGTAAAAGTGATTTATTTTTGAAAATCATCCGTAATAAAAAATTATTTTGGTCCCTAGTATTTTGGATAAGGGATACTGAACCTGTATTTCCTATTTATTTTGCAACTCATTTGGTTGTATGTTTTCATGAAAAACAAGTACATTTTTAAGTGACCCCAAACTTTTGGATGGTAGTGTATGTTTCAAATGCATTTGTTGTGTCCTGCTTATGGCATCACCTGGTTGCTAGATATGCAAATGAACAAATTTTCAACAGGGAATGTTTAGGGGGGGTTTTCTTCTGTATTCACAGGATAGTCAACCTAAACATTGCTTGTCCCTTTTGAGTATGATGTTAATCATCCTTTGAATGAATTCCTCAGTCCTCAAGTCTAAAAAAACATCAATACTTAATATTACTATGTATTATTAGAATAGCAGTACTAAAATGTTATGAGAATGGAGTGAAGCTTAGAAATCAAGTTCAGTGGTGTTCAAAAGTAGTAATGTAATCATATGCTGTGATGTCTGCCTGATCATTTGCAGCCTCCCCTACTCTACAATGTCCATCCCTGTATAATTCCATTTGTTTGTGGATACAAGAAGTTAGCCAGAGCATACACAACTTTATTTGTACATTTTAGAGGCTCTTAAACATATAGTATTATTTTCAGGTATTAAAACTGGAATTTTATTTCCCAAAATACATGCCGAGCTTAGGATTCAGTATATTAGACGTTCACTCAGACACTATTTGGTAATTTGGCAATTTGGTGTCTGTTTTAACCCAATCGGACCATTCAGCGGTATGAATTTATCTGATCATATTTGGTCATCCTGATTAATGCTGGTTAAGAGATCTTAAGCCCCTTGCTATCAATTGTGTTAGCACATACTGTACCATTATTAATGAATGAGTTTAATACTGTGAGACTGTGAGTCTCTTCTTCCTCTTTAGGTTCTTCACATCACGTTTAGTGTTGGGGAGAGGGGGGGTCCCAATGCCCTATACCCTATACTTTTTATAACAAACCTTTTGGCATTAGTATCAAAGAATAGCCTTACACTGACTGAGCGTCTTGGGAAATGTAGTTCCCAAGCATCTGCAGTGCCGAGATTAGCTTTAACTTCCCTATACACAGAACTAGGCAGAAATAAAGACACCTGCTATGTGCAGAAAAAAAACAACTTTCACCATTAAATGTATAATACACATAGAGTGACCAACAGATTTATGGTGCAGATTTTTACTCTGGTCAGATTATTTGTATAATACTGTTACTTTGAAATTGTATATTTTAAGTAAATCTGCACCTTTGCTAACTAGTTGGAAACAAAAATGTGAAACTGCATAAATAAAACCTATCCATAATGGTCATTAACTTATATTGCTATAGGTTACACACTCAAATTTTGATGCACCCTCAAATTTTGAGTGCGAAACCTGTTACACCCTGTTTTTCTACATACACACACACATCCAGTAAGTCACATATATACACACAAAACACATCCAGTAAGACACATATACACACAACACATCCAGTCAGATACATATATACACACAAAACACATCCAGTCAGATACATATATACACACAAACACATCCAGTCACACACATATATACACACAAACACATCCAGTCACACACATATATACACACAAACACATCCAGTCACACACATATATACACACAAACACATCCAGTCAGATACACATATATACACACACACATCCAGTCACACACATATATACACACAAACACATCCAGTCACACACATATATACACACAAACACATCCAGTCAGATACACATATATACACACAAACACATCCAGTCACACACACATATACACACAAACACATCCAGTCACACACACATATATACACACACAAACACATCCAGTCACACACACATATATACACACACAAACACATCCAGTCACACACACATATATACACACACAAACACATCCAGTCACACACACATATATACACACACAAACACATCCAGTCACACACACATATATACACACACAAACACATCCAGTCACACACACATATATACACACACAAACACATCCAGTCACACACACATATATACACACACAAACACATCCAGTCACACACACATATATACACACACAAACACATCCAGTCACACACACATATATACACACACAAACACATCCAGTCACACACACACAAACACATCCAGTCACACACACACAAACACATCCAGTCACACACACATATATACACACACAAACACATCCAGTCACACACACATATATACACACACAAACACATCCAGTCACACACACATATATACACACACAAACACATCCAGTCACACACACACACAAACACATCCAGTCACACACACATGTTATTTTTAAAGAGAAAAAAAAAAAGTTCACCTATCAATGTCCCCCCTCCCTGCTGTTACACCTCAATGCTGGGGGGGGCGGGGGTGTTCCGTTGCAGCCCGGTGGCACAGAGCAGCTTCCCTGCTATCCTCCCAGGTGATCAACACTATAACGCGGTGAGCGAGGGGGCGGAACAGGAAGTCTGTGCAGCCGGTGCATTCACTCTGCTCCCTCGCGCACCGCTGCTGGAATCAAGAGAAGAAAAACCGTTCCCATTGCCGAAGACACCACGCAGGGCTGGCGATACCCGGGAGCGCCAGGTCTGATTTCCTGGTCGCCATGGCGACCTGGCGCCCAGGGTTTGTCGAGCCCTGCACTAAGGTTCAGTGTTGAATCCAGTCTCCTTCTGAGGTTATCCTAAACTTCATGAAGTAAGAAGCTACCAGCTTCTTACTTCATACAAGAAATAAGTCATTTCTGTGTGAATTAACACCCATATTTGAGTTTTTCCTTTTAGTACCCTACGAAAGATCTCTTATTCTAAATAGCCACTTATCTTCTGATTTTTTTCTTTTCAAACGATAACCCCAGCTGCAATAAGCATATAAAGTAAAGCTACTTCCAAAAGTCTCTTTTTTCATTTCAACCATGTTTCCTTTCCTGAAATACTTTTTCACATACCACACTCTTTATGGACAATATTTGAACACCAATGACCTATCCAGAAATATTTTATTTATAGGGATGCCATTTCTCACTTAGGATGTTTTTAGACTTCATGTTCCCCAAGTAAAAACTGATTCCATGTACATGATAGTCTGTACACCACTCCAGTTTTTTTTTTTTTTATGACCTTTTTAAAATGCAATTTTAAAGTGGAACTAAACATTCTTGTCAGTTTTAAATCACACAGGAGGCATCTTCTGTGTTCCAATGGATTTAAACTTATTTGTAAAGTCAGATGCTGACCTTAAGGATGACCTGGCAGCGCTGATAGGTGCACTTTCTCTATGACCCTCAAGATGGAGGAGCCGTGAAAAGTACTCTTTGTGGGTTTTTTGTTTTTGGCCAAGACTAGGGTAAAATATCTTTTGAACGGTACAAGTTTAGTGCAATATTCAATTTACACTTCTAATGAAGCAGATGTGGCCAACAATCTAATTTTTTTGGGTTTGTTTGTTTTTAAAGATACATGTTTATGCTAGTAATTGACTATCTTGCTCTATTTTATCAGGTCACTATCCACTTACATATCAATAGATATAGTTTAAAGAACTACATTGAGTCAGAAGAAAGAAAGAAATGCAGTGTGTACATAAATATGTTATGAGCCTTACACGGTACACACCAGCAGTTTTTTCCTATTGTGTGTACAGCAAAGGGTTGCCAGTGTTTTCCTGGACACATCTTTTACATACTTTCCAGCATGTGTGTCCGGGGGAAACTCTTTGACTAATCAAGAAGTGGACCCCTTAGGAACAACCATTAATAACTGATTTCACTCTCAATATATACCGTATTTTCTCGATTATAAGAGGTTTTTTTCAGAAATGTTTTTCTGAAAACTACCCCTCGTCTTATAATCGAGGTCTTCTTATAATCTGACCTCAAATTGAGGTCAGATTATAAGACATGAATCCAGGTCCCCAGCAGAGCTGCAGGGGACCTGGATCCCCCTCTCTGACAGCAGGGGAAGTCTGCGCGATGAGCGCAGACTCCCCTGCTTCCGCCCGGCACGACCGCCGGGGCTTCTGTGAAGAAGCCGGGTACTTCCGCTTTCGTCACAGAAGTCCCGGCGAGTGTGCCGGGCGGCAGCAGGGGAGGTCTGCGTTCATCGCGCAGACATCCTCTGCTGCCCCACTAGCCACCAGGGTAAATCGGGCAGCTGGGGAATGTCTGCACGATATGTGCAGACATCCTCCATGCTGCCCGGCACGGCAGACTATTATGACGGACCAGCTTTCCATCATAATAGACTGCCGTGTCGGGCAGCATGGAGGATGTCTGCACGTATCGTGCAGACATCCCTCGGCTGCCCCCACTAGCCACCAGGGATCGACTTCAAGGTGAGTGGGAGGGAGGGGGCGCAGAGACAGGGGGAGGGGGGGAAGAGAGACAGGGGGAGGGAGGGGGCAGAGAGACAGGGGGAGGGAGGGGGCAGAGAGACAGGGGGAGGGAGGGGGGCAGAGACAGACAGGGGGAGGGAGGGGGGCAGAGACAGACAGGGGGAGGGAGGGGGGCAGAGGGAGGGGGCAGAGAGGGAGGGGGGGAGACAGAGCAACAAGGGAAGGGAGGGGGGGGGAAGAGACAGAGGGAGGGGGGAAGAGACAGAGGGAGGGGGGGCAGAGAGAAACAAGGGGGGCGAGAGACAGAGGAGAGGGGGGAATCAAAGGGAGGGGGAGAGAGACAAAGCTGGGGGCAAGGGAAAGAGAGGCAGAATTGGCACATAAAAGGAAATAAAAACAAATGCATTTTTTTGATATAATTTTTTTATTAAAAAAACAATTTACATGTGAATATATACAAGTTTAACTTTTTTCCTATAGGGTAGTCTTATATTCAGGCTTTTAGTTTTTTCCTAAAGGAATATCCAAAGTTTGGGGGGTCGTCTTATAATCAGGGTTGTCTTATAATCGAGCAAATACGGTATGAATTCTACTTTCTGTAGGGCAACATGTAAAAGTTTTTTATATTATTCACAAAAATGGTTTATGTATGCATGGAATAAAAATGAGGTGTTAATGCACGATCTGTTCAGATTTTTTTTTAAAAAAGCAGTACCAATTCACAAAATGTGAAATAGAGGGATGGCTACATAGGGTACAAGGAGGCAAAATAATGCATTTTTGTATTAGCTTGGAGTGAGCCTTTACCAATATGTGGCACTAAAATGAATTGCTTGAAATTCCCATGTGCCTCTTGCACTGCCCGCTCTGTTCTGAAGTCTAAGCGAGGCCGGTCATGTGAACTGTGATGCTCTAACCTCAGAGCAGTGAATGGGGAGAGAGAGGCAGCATGGGAATGTCTGTGCCCCTTCGCAGACATTGAGCTGCCTCCCCTAGACACCATGGAAAGGCTTTCCTGGGATGCCTGTCCTTGGATATAAGTCCAAGATGTGCAATTTGGGTGTTTTACTGTATCCAGCTGCTTGCTCGCCAAAGTGAGGCTGATGAGTGCCGGTAGATCAAAAGATCTCCATGCATTTTTGGGGGGCATTTTTTTTTTTTTGCTGCCCCTTCATGCAGACAAGGCAAGACAGCGCTGCATACAAAACATAATTTGCAGCTTGGTATTTAATTAAATTGGCAAAATTTTAAAGCTGCCATACAGGAGAATGCATGTGGCAACAAAGATCCCAAATGTCTACCTTTCAGTATATTTTTTTTACTTTGCAAAAGGAGCAAAATGGGGATTTACATGTCAAATATGGACCTACAGTTAGCTAAATGACCACACCTCATTACTATAATTTAAAAACAAATATTTTCTATTAATGGAACCAATGATGATTTTCTTGTTACATACTGTAAGAAAGTTGCTAAAAACTGTACAATTTGGTGAAAAAGTGTAAAGGCTAAAAAAACACTTGGTTTGGGAGGGTGTCATGTAGTGCACTTTTATGTAATAAAATGTGCACAGCATTGCAGTATTTCCAACACCACTAAAGTGTAGAACCTAGAGAGATAGGAAAAGGTACGTAAAACAGTTAACCCATGTGTATTCCACGTACAGTAAAAACAATTAATGTAACAAGCTCCTCACTGCTGTGTGAATTTATAAATGGATTTTTTTAAATGGCTGTAAGATTCCTTTAATCTAAAAAAACAAAATGGACAAATAGATGCATATTAATGTTGACAGTATTGCAGGCTTCCTCCATCAGCAGCTTCAGCAACTAATGGGAGCCAATCCAAGGTCATAAGGATGCATGGAAATGGTCACTGTAGAGATGAAGTGACGACACACAACTGTACCAATATCTGTCATAAACGGCAGTTATTAGGTTCTGAATAAAGTAGTTATTGCATGTGTACTTTTGCCAAGTTCAAGTGTACCCACTTTATCTGCAAAGATCCTCTTACAAGTAAACAAAAGCATGAGGCATGTATGCAAAATAAACCTATGTATAGAAAACATGTTAAATACAAACACTTGTATCACAATTAGTTAATGCTAGGATTGTCCATTTTAAATTAAAGTGATGCAGATGCAGTTGTATGTAAAAAAAATAAATCTAATCTTTAAGACACAACCAGACTGTGCAAAGCCATTTCTACTTTAACAGAGCAGGTGTCTTATTCTGGATGAGGCAATCACTTGTCTTAAACAGCCCTTACTATGTATATTGAGCAAATTGTGGTTCTTCCTGTGAGTTATTCAGTCAGTCTATGCTTGAGAGTGTTATCTGCCCTGAATATAAACCTTTTGCCTAATGTATGATTATTAAGGTACTTTGACCCAGTCACTTGTGCTTCTGCTTGTTCTGCAATATTTTTAAAATTAATCAGTGCAGTGCTCACCTTGAAAACTTATATTTCCCAGAACTTCTCTTAGGGGAGTGATCATCCCTCCAACTTTAGTTTAGAAATGGTCCTCATTGGAATCTAATGGGTGAAGCCCAGTGTACATGCAAGTTCAGTCTTATTTGGCCAGTGGTTCCCCCCAACATTTGCATAATTGAGAGCGCCCTTTTGTTTTTGAAAATAGTTATAAAAGAGAGGCGCAGACTAATGTAAGTCTAACAAACTAAAGTAAAGTTATTCTCTGTGGAAGCCATTTGGATTTGCATTGGACTGCGGGAAAAAAAATGAAGAAATGCATGTGTAACTGTATCAATTATTTTAGTTATCACTAAGTAGCCAGGAATCTAAGAGGTGACAGCAGTATAAACAGAAGATTCCACTGTACTAGATTCCTTTAGAAAAAGTCCCTCCAAGACCCAACACTAAAAAGAAAGATGTGCTCCCTATGGCTACACTACATTGGCACGTGTCCATATACTGAGTGTAAGTTACTTGGACTTGCCAGTGGTGTATCTTGGCTTTGTGCTGTCCTAGGCAGACAAAATTCGGGCACCCCACCCCACCCACGTTGCACACCTACAGCATGCCACACTAAAAAAAATGCCCAATCATCCCATTACTTTTCCCATCACCCACATTGCATACACACTGAATGCCCCATCACCCCTATTACATGCCACCCTCATTACATACTCCTACCACGTCCATTACATGCCCCCATCACCCTGATTACCGTATTTTTCGCCTCATAAGACGCACTTTTTTCCTCCTCAAAAGTGAGGGGAAATGTCTGTGCGTCTTATGGAGCGAATGTATGTGCATACTGACCTCCATGCTGCTCTCCGTTGTGTTCTCTCCGTTGTTTCCTCCGTGCAGTCTAACCTCCTGCACGGAGGAAGGAAGCGCCAGGCGCTTTTTTCCCCCTTCCTAACTTTATTGACGTTGCGCGACTTCAATAAAGTTATGAAGAAAAAAAAAAAAGCGACCGGAGCTTCCTTCCTCCGTGCAGGAGGTTAGACTGCACGGAGGAAACAACGGAGAGTACACAACGGTGAGCAGCATGGAGGTAAGTGCTAGGGAAGGGGGGAGGAGGGTGGCACAAACGAGCAAATCCTGGCATAATAAGGGGCAAAATCCTGGCATTGTGAGGGGGGAAATCCTGGCATAGTGAGGGGCAAAAGCCTGGCACAGTGAGTGGCTAAAGCCTAACATAGTGAGGGGCAAAATCCTGGCATAGTGAGGGGCAAAATCCTGGCATAGTGGGGGGCATAATCCTGGCATATTGAATGGCTAAATCCTGGCATATTGAATGGCTAAATCCTGGCATATTGAGCTTTTTTTTCTTGTTTTCCTCCTCTAAAAACTGGGTGCGTCTTATGGTCAGGTGCGTCTTATGAGGCGAAAAATACAGTAATAGGAAAGAGCTAAAGCTTGCTGAACGGTGAGGGAGGGAGTGAAAATATTGAAGCACCAGAAGGCAAATGCCTTGTTTGCCTTGTGGAGGATACACTACTGTGTGTAGCTTCACTGTGTATAGGTTACTAAGTAATTCTGTGTGGCCTCACTTTGTATGGGTTACTTTGTCATTGGTGTTTTAGCTTGGTTTTTTTTTTTGTTTGTTTTTTTCTTACTGAAGAATAGTCTCATTAAAGCATAATTTTACTGGATGCATTCTTGATTTGAATTTTTTTTGCGTGTAGATTTCATGATGTCTATTTTTTTGAATATTGGTGTTCAACACAGTTTGCTCTGTGATTTTGTATTTTTTTTTTTTTCCCACATGTATACATGCCTTATTGGGCATTGTGTGTGTGTGTATGTATGTATGTATTCAGTGTCTCCAATGATAATTGTACTTGCAATGTGCTGTGCAAGTGTCACACAAAAGTTTGTCCAGAGTAGCTCTGTACAGCTGTACTCATTGACGCCTAAAGGCAGTGGGTGTAAGATCTCACTGGGTTAGTAGCAAGAAACCATAGTAGTTTAGAAAGTGAGGCTGTGAGGGATGTTGTTGGTTTACAAGTAACAAAATCGTGAAAACGCTTTTACTCCGAGTAGACCTTTATGCAACTCTAGTTGACCTCATTACCATTTTTCATGGTTTGTAAGGTTGTCAACATTTGTTCGATAAACGTATTCCATTTTTAGTTGTTGTCTGCTGGTTATGCTTTGCGTACTATGTATGGTCTGATCTTGGGATCTTGGGACATTAGACTACTACTGAATAAACTTTTCATTGCACTTTTATTTGAACTGAAATTAACCCTAAAATTACATATGTACAATCATGGGAAAAAGAAAGTACCCCTCTTTGAATTCTATGGTTTTACATATCATGACATAATAATCATCTGTTCCTTAGCAGGTATTTAAAATTGTGTAAATACATCCTCAGTTGAACAACTCATGATATATTACACAGTGGGAGCTATTCAATAAAAGGTGAGTTGAAGGGAGATTAACATTTTTTTTTTTTATTTAGCTGTCGGACAGATAGCCTCACGTTTGACTCTAGAATACTTTGTTATACAGAGGAGTGCATGGTCAACCTAATGACTGCAAGGTTCCCAGGTCCTGTGGCTTCAAAACATACAAGCTCAAATCATCACCCTTCCACCACCATGCTTGGCAGTTAGTATGAAGTTTTTGTGCTAAAATGTTGTTTAGTTTTTGCCAAATGTGGCGCTGTGCATTATGGAAAAACATCTCCACTTTATTCTTGTGTGCCCAAAGAAGTCTTGTGGTTTGTTCAGATGCAACTTTGCATGTTATTTTTAGAGAGAAGAGGCTTACTCCTGGTATCCCTTCCAAACAAATCATACTTGTTCAGTCATGAATTTTAACATTTAACGTGCAAACTGACGCCTGTAGAGTCTGAGATTCAACTCTTGGATTTATTTTTTGTTTCAATTTCTCTAAACGACATCCAAAATTTTCTGCGACATCCACTCCAGGGAAGATTTAGAAACTATATTTAATGTTTTTCTCTTTTGAGTAATCTTTCTCACTGTAGAATGGGGGACTTTATATCGTATAGAAATGGCCCGAAAACCCTTCCCAATTAAATGGGCAGCAAAAATTGGTTCCCTAATATCATTGCTGATGTCTTTCCTCCTTGGCATTGTGTTCAAACATACCTGAATGCTCCAGACCAGAAAACTGAAAAAACTTTGGCAAGTTGACACTTGCTGATGATCAAGAGCATTTAATTAGCAGCACCTATCTACTACTTAGCGTCTTAATGTCTATGGAAGCAGTAAGGGTGTACTTAGTTTTTCACACATGGATTCTCCATTTTGGCTTCATTTTTGTTAAATAAATCATGACGAGGTGTAATATACCATGTTTTGTTGTTCATCTGAGGTTATATTTACCTAATTTTAAGACATGCTAAGGAACAGACTATTGTTATTATGTGTTGATATATAAAACCCTAGCATTCAAAGAGAGATTACTTTATTTTCCCCTGACTGTATCTCTGCTTATAGTTCAGACCATACCCTGTTCCATGCCAACCCACATTGAATGTGGCTTCCTGATTTTTATTTTTTTATTTTTTTTAAAACTTTTCCATCTCATTTGGTTTTCTTTGGTCAGTGGTGTCAGGTATTCTGTACAGGTTGATTCAGCATTTGGTCTGGTCATGGGGACCTCCAGAAATGTCTTCAAATGTTTTGATTTGTGAGTTAATTCATCGTTTTAGCTACCAATCTCCACAATATTTTCCATATCATTGTATAATACGAACATGATCCACATTTTGTTTATTGGGATTGTTTAAGGCCCATTCAACTTTTTAGTTCCAGTATGCCTTATATCTTACCTGCTATTTGTACTTTTTCTTTTTTGTCTACTCTGTACAGGGAGTGATATGATGCTTTCTATATACATTTTTTTATAGAAGCTGTTGTAGCTCAGAATAAGTTGAGACTGACTCTTTGCTATAGGTGTGTAGGAGCATCAAGAAAGCTACACTCAGTAGCTGCAGAGGAGAGACGCCACACACAATCATCATTGTTTTGTTGTAGCGATGCTGCTGAGCCTGGAAGTCTCAGAGGGACTTCAGATAGAAACAACAATCGCGTTTTAAATGTTACTTCCTAGGAGAAGACTTTATTCCTGCTTTAATTATTTACTCAAATCATAATGAGACATGTATTTCTGTCTTCTCTATAAGCTCACTGTGTGTATGCTTGCATACCATCTAGATTCTAGTCTGTATTGCCATGACTGAGCTGAACATTTGTGTTAACATATTTTATCTCTTACACTTTAGTATTTTGCACATCTGTTGGTTGGTATGGTTGAAGGGGGAGGTTTTGTTCCTTAAATAGGTCTTCAATACAACTGAAGGCTTTTCTAGTTTGTTTTGGTTTGTTGTTTTGTTGGTCTTTGTTAGGTTGGAGGTGTGATAAAGTATTCCTCAAGCCATTCTCACTTCTTATAACAATGCCAAACTTTTTGACAATGTGGGATATTTGGGGGATATATGTTTTTTATTTTTTTCCCTCACCTTGAAACAAAATACTAGATGTTTCTTAGCCCCGGAAATTTTTGAATAGTCTTTTCCAGTATTCACAAGGTAAATTAACAAGGGATTAAAAGATCCTTGTAAACATCAATATTCCTATGGTTTTAAGTATTTTGTTTTGTTCATAGGTTACAAGGCAGATCCATGAGCATGAGCAGGAGAACGAGTTGCGGGAACAGATGTCAGGATATAAGCGGATGCGGCGCCAGCACCAGAAGCAGCTGATCGCCCTGGAGAATAAGCTGAAGGCTGAGATGGACGAGCACCGCCTTAAGCTGCAGAAGGAGGTGGAGACTCATGCCAATAACTCGTCCATCGAGCTGGAAAAGCTTTCCAAGAGGCAAATCGTAGGCATGGATAAAGAGGTAGGTGCTTACTGGTTTATTAAAGGTGAATTCGTTTTTAGGCAAGCAGCTGTCGTCATAGCATTGTAAAGTATGTTCCTAAAATGAGACTACAAAGAACAACCATTTTGCTACTCTAATCTGCTGCTATTGTACAGCATGTACTTAAGTGTAGGTCTGCAACAAGCCCTTCAGGATATAGTAATGCTCGAAATTTTTACATTTCTACTAAACTGGCTCTCTTTTACTGGTTTGTTTATTAATTATCCCCTAGTTATATTTTCTTTAAAATATTTCACAAGTTATGACTTAAAGTGAAGTGAATAGCAAGGCACTCCAAATATTTGGGATAATGCAGCTAACACTGCAAATACACAACCTAAAGGAGAAGAAATAATAAATGTGAAGGTGCGCAAAAAATAATAAACATAGTCCAGACAGCAACAATATATATATATCCACTCCCCGTTTGTGTGGCACTCATAGAAACATAGAATGTGTTGGCAGATAAGAACCATTCGGTCCATCTAGTCTGCCCAATTTTTGAAATACTTTTATTAGTCCCCAGTTCCCTATCTTATATCTAGGATAGCCTTGTGCCTATCCCACGCATGCTTAAAATCCTTGCCTGTGTTTACTTCTACCACTTCCGCTGGAAGACTATTCCATACATCCACTACACTCTCAGTAAAGTAATACTTCCAGATATTACTTTTAAATCGTTGACCCTCTAATTTAAGACTATGTCCTCTAGTTGTGGTAGTTTTTCTTCTTTTAAATATACTCTTCCTTTACTGTGTTGATTCCCTTTAAATGTTTCTATCATATCCCTCCTGATATGTCTTTCCTCCAAGCTATACATGTTAAGATGCTTTAACCTTTCCTGGTAAGGTTTATCCTTCAACCCATGAACCAGTTTAGTAGCCCTTCTCTGAACTCTCTCCACAGTATCAATATCCTTCTGGAAATATGGTCCCCAGTACTGCGTACAATACTCCAAGTGAGGTTTCACAGTGCTCTGTACAATGGCATGAGCCCTTCCCTCTTTCTACCGCTAATACCTCTCCCTATGCAACCATGCATTCTGCTAGCATTTCTTGCTGCTCTATTGCATTGCCTACCTACCTTTAACTCCTCTGAAATTATTACTCCTAAATCCCTTTCCTCAGATGTTGAGGTTAGGACTGTACAAAATATTCTATATTCTGCTTTTAGGTTTTTACGCCCAAGGGGCATAATCTTGCGCTTGTCCACATTAAATGTCAGTTGCCACAGCTCTGACCATTTTTCTAGATTAGCTAAATCATTTGCCATTTGGCTTATGCCTCCATGAACATCAACCCTGCTGCAAATCTTTGTATCATCAGCAAAAAGACATACTTTGCCTACAAGACCTTCTACAATATCACTAATAAACATATTAAAGTGAATGGGTCCAAGTACAGATCCCTGAGGTACCCCACTAGTAAAAAGACCTTGTATCGAATATACTCCATTGACAACAACCCTCTGTTGCCTGTCACTCAGCCATTGTCTAATCCATTCAACAATATTGAAATCCATACTTAAAGATTGCAGTTTATAGATAAGCCTTCTATGTGCGACAGTGTTAAAAGCTTTACTGAAATCTAGGTAAGCAATGTCTACTGCACCACCCTGATCTATTATTTTAGTCACCGAATCAAAAAAATCAATAAGATTAGTTTGGCATGATCTCCCTGAAGTAAACCCATATTGTCTATGATCTTGAAATCCATGCGATTTTAGATGTTCAACAATCCTATTCTTTAACTAGGCTTCCATTATTTTCCCCACTACTGAAGTAAGACTTACTGGTCTATAGTTGCCTGCCTCCTCCGTACTACCTTTCTTGTGGATGGGCACAACATTTTCTAATTTCCATCTTCTGGGACTACTCCCATTAATAATGATTGGTTAAATAAATATGTTAATGGTTTTGCTAGTACACCACTAAGTTCTTTTAATAACTTTGGATGTATCCCATCAGGGCCATCAACTTTACTTGAGACAGCTGAAGTAAAACCTCTTCCTCTGTAAACTTACATGCATCAAAAGACTCATGAGTCTTTTTCCCTAAATGACGTCCCTTACCCTCATTTTCATTTGTAAAAACTGAACAAAAATATTCATTAAAGCAGTCTGCTAAGCCTTTATCCTCTTCTGCATAGCATCCTTCTTTTATTTTTAATCTAATCCTTGTTTTACTTTCCTTTTCTCATTTATGTATCCAAAAAATGTTTTATCCCCTTTTTTTTTTACTGACTGGGCTATTTTCTCTTCTGCGTGTGCTTTGGAAGCTTTTATAGTTTGCTTTGCCTCTTTCTGCTTACTCTTATAAATCTTTCTATCTTCCTCACTCTGAGTTTGTTTATAATTACTAAATGCTAGCTTTTTGTTTTTTACTATTTTTGCCACCTCTGAGTACCACAGTGGTTTCTTCAATTTTTTTGCTCTTGCTGACAAGCCTAATGCAATTTTCTGTTGCCTTCAGTAGTGCGACTTTTAGATAATCCCATTTCTCCTGGACTCCATTTAAATTGCTCCATTAACCTAGTTTAGGTCCCCTCTGCTGATCCCACATAAGAACAAGGGACTCTCTCTGCACTAGCATGAAGAGTCCCAATACATTCAGACCCTGATCAGAGTGGGGCAAGCTCCTGATCTGATTGGTTGCACGTCAATACCGTCATCGTGTGCCAGCCTCCCCCAGTGGAGGCAGAACCCGCATTTAGATGTAAAGATGCACATTGGTTTACTTGGGGTGAGATGCACATTGGTTTACTTGGGGTGAGGGCATTTAAATTGCTCCAGTCTGATAATGACTCCTTTATACAAAATCTAATTTTAGAAAAGTCTGTTTTTCTAAAATCTAAAACTTTTGTTTTTGTGTGGTGTGACTGCGTCACTGTTCTTACATTAAACAACACTGACCGGTGATCACTGGATCAAAAGCTTTCACCTACAGTAATATCTGATAACATTTATATGGCCTACTTTTGAGTTGGCTCCTCAACTACTTGCTTTAGTGATAATCCCAGTAGGTAGTTTAGGGTATGTGTGCGCCTGGTGCAAGTAGCTATTTTGGATTTACAGTTCACATCAGGAAGATTAAAGTCACCCATGATGATCACTTCCCCCATCATTGACATTTTAGCTAACGCCTCTTTTTGTCCAGGGGGCTTATAAATCACACCTACCAGAGTTACCGGATGATTACCAAATTCTAACGTAACCCAAACTGACGCTATGTTCGCCTCACTAACTTGGATTACGTTAGATTTTAAGCTATCCCTCACATACAGGGCCACCCCTCCTCTTTTTTGCCTTCTCTCTTTTCTATATAAAGAGTACCCTGATATTGATGTATCCCAGACATTTTTTTCATTATACCATGTCTCAGTAACCGCCACTAAATCGACATAAACTGTGAGCGTTTGTAGACATGACCCTAAGCTTATCGTTTTTCAGCACACTGACTACAGGCACCTTCTGTCCCTGTTTTGTGGCGCAATTGGATTGATGTTTTATCGTCGTTTTGCCCCCCTCTTTTAGTTTAAATACTTCCTAGCAAAACCTCTGAACTGCTCACTGAGAATATTCGTTCCCTTTTGAGAAAGATGCAAACCATCTTTTTTTATACAGTTCATTTCTATCCCAAAGAGAACAAAGCCAAATCCTTGCTCCTGACACCATTCCCCCAGCCACAAGTTAAAGTCCCTAATACGCATCAGTCTATCATTCTGAATGAACTTGGTTTAGAGCCACACAACCAGGCTCTTGGCATAAAAATGAAATAAACTTCCCATGGAGGTCACAAGTTTAATAATGCAGGGTGGCAGGACTGTGGAAGAAAGGAAGATACCCACTGTTGGACAAATAGTACAAATTTAATAAAAGTAATACCTGCTTACATTTAAAATCTGTATACTGTGCCACCAATACAGAGTTTCATCATGCGCTTGTAGTCTCTCAAGTGTGGGGAAAACGGGATCTCTGTGTACTCCAAGTTGCGTCTGTGCGTAGGCTCCTTCCGCCGACAGTGCACAATACACGTTTTGCTCAAGACGTAAGCTTCTTCAAAGGTGCATTCCCCTTGTGACCGCCATGGGAAGTTTATTCCGTCTGCACTATGTTGTAGGATTCTGTGGGGGTTTTTTTTTTTTTCATGTACTGAAGATTGAAATAGCAAAACCTGTACAAGCTAAGTGCCATTTTCATTTTATGCGCACCTTCACTTTTATATCATAAGTTATCACTAAGATTGATGTAATTAGGGGCATTGCCATCCCACAGAAAGATGAATTCCTATTCCTTAACTCCATCTCATGCATACAGCCACAAAAATGATGCATCTGCTTTCCGATGTTATGATTTTTCTTCTCCCCCAGATATCACAACTAAATGAACAGTCTATAACTACCTATCCCACCATTTCTCCTTCTGCCATTTACTATGCCTGGCTTTTGTCCTTGTTATTCTACCAAACTCTGTTCACCAAGGTAACAAATGACCTTGCTTCTAATTCCAGTAGGAGACTGCTCCCTACTGATAATTTATTTGAGCTTTTTCATCCATTCCTGATGAAGTTAATCACTCACCCCTCCTGCAAACTTTTTATTCATTTTGCATCTGTGAACAACTTGTATTAATGTCTTATCACTTGCTCCTCTCCATTACCTGGTGAAATACCTCAAGGTTTATTTCTAGAGGTTTTGCTCTTTTTCGTCTCCGCAGACTACTTGATTACCTTGGGTTTCAGTACCATCCATACACTAGGAATAACCTGAGCTAATGTGCCCCTCTGCCATTCTCCTAAATCTTTGAAATAATTTACTGCATGGCATATCTTTACTTAAACCTGTGTGTGTGTGTGTGTGTGTGTGTGTGTGTGTGTGTATATATATATATATATATATATATACACATACACACACACTATATACATACATATACATACACACACACACGATATATATATATATATATATATATATATATATATATATATATATATATATATATATATATATATATATATATATATATATATATAGTGTGTGTGTGTGTGTGGGAATATATATATACACACATACACACACACATATATGTGTGTGTGTATGTGTATATATGTATATATATATATATATATATGTGTGTGTGTGTGTGTATGTATATGTGTGTGTGTGTGTATATATATATATATATATATATATATATATATATATATATATATACATACATTCACACACTATATACGGTATATGTGTATATATATAAATATATATAGTGTGTGTATGTGTGTGTGTGTGTATATATATATATATATATATATATATATATATATATATATATATATTGTGTGTGTATATATACACACGCACACGCTTGACAAAGGGTTCCTTGGTAGCCCGAAACATTCCATTGTCTTACTAATAGATGAGAGGTAGACTATATATATCCCTCTTGTGTTTGATAGCACCTCATGTCTCTTGATGATGAATTCTATATACCATTAAACTGTTCTTACTGTACAGAATCCCTTACTTTGTCTATGCAATCTTCACTCTGGGGATGCAATCTGGGTGCTCTGGCAAGACCAGTCTACAAAGCATGCGCATAGACACATAAAAACATTTTATTGACATTTTGTAGAGCTTTACTTGACTTTTGTCAAGTTTACCATCACTGGTAGAACTGTTCAAATGTATTCAAAATGTTCTATTTCAGTACATGTAAAAAAATTTGCTGCTCAATTTTTCTTGAATCAGTATTAGTTTAAATCCGTTCTCTTTGTTTCCACAACTTTTTCTGAAGCAATTCTTAACCGAGTAATAGTCCTAGAAGTTAGCTTTGCGATTGATTGATTATAGTCCTTTTACATGGATTTACAATGCACTGCAGGGATTTATTTATTTTTTAATCTGTTTACCATATCGTTTTGGGTTCTTATATTCTCTATCTTTGCTGTGTGCCTAGTTTTTCATTTTAAAATAAAAGTATGTTTTCCCAGGCTTCTTTTGTCGGACATTCCCTTATGAACTATTACTAATTTAATTCACTTTATTACAAATGATATGCAAAGAAATGTGGAAACCCATTTAAATTGCCTATTCGTGCATCTTAAACCACAGAACAGGTTAAAATAGGAAACTAGGGTTAAAAAAATCATGTCCCCCTCACCCCAAGTAAACCAATGTGCATCTTTACATCTAAACGCAGGTTCTGTCTCCCTTGTGCAGGAGGCTGGCGCACGATGACAGTGTTGACGTGCAACCAATCAGATCAGGAGCTTGCCCCACTCTGATCAGGGTCTGAATGTATTGGGACTCTTCATGCTAGTGCAGAGAGAGTCCCTTGTTCTTATGTGGGATCAGCAGAGGGGACCTAAACTAGGTTAATCCTGCTGCTTATCCCATGTAAGAACTAGGGTCTCTTCTGCACTGGCAGAGACAGGCAGTTGCAGATCTGACTGGGCTGCCAGTTTATCCTCAAGCTAGGGGCACCTAGTTGTAGTCATCATTTAAGTACAATAATACATTCTCTTGCACAGAGTAACAAGATCAAGGGAATACATTTTAAAAGCTTCACATTTCTTTAGTGAAGAATTGGTAGACAAATTAAGGTAAATGCTTCAACTTGTCTGCAAGTAATACAACCTATAACCATGTATTCTGTATTACACTCTACTGGTTCATGATCGGGCCAGACAGAATAAAAATGAACCCTGGAAATCTTTCACACCAGACCACTATTGCATTCACTCACATGCTTGCACAGCAAAACATAAACTTATGCAGCAATGTGTGTATTACATAGAAAAAGTGAAGACACTTAAAGCATAATTTACCCACAACCTTATTAACTTCCACCTCTCCCCAATATACCCACTGATTAAAGTTTTTATGCTGCTGATGGCAGAATTTTTTTTATTTTTTACCTGCACATCGGTGGAATTTTAGTCCGCAGCTGTTGGAGTGTCAAATAAGGGCGTGACTGCTAAATTTTGACACTCCACACTCATTCAAACTTCACATACATCCAGATCTACAGGTTCAGAAATGTAAGTGTCCATTTCTGATAGGGAAAGCAAGGGTTGTAAATCTTAATATAAAAAGACAACTGTGGATCATCACAGACTGTGGTACATTATAGTAACATTCTATATTACATACAACATTCAAGAGACATGAGGTAGTTACATTTGGTAGAGTTGCAATCCACGTATAGATTGCTGGCCACAAAATGAAATCCAGTAAAGCAGTATCAGCAGTTACTTGGCTAGCCACAAATGGTATATGTAGAAATTATAATATCAATTATCAGCATATGGCCTGCTAACTGTAGAATGTGGTAAAGTATACTTCCTATCAACCTATAAAGACCTACTTTATAAAGAGAATTTCAGGGAATTGAGATGGGAGTTCAATGCAGCTGAATGGGAGAATTTTTCCAACTCTGTTACATTGGCCATAAGTTTGAAATTCCTGTTTCAATTACATGCAATTGGGAAAGCTCTATAGTCTGCCAGTCCCATACGCTACAGTATAGTTATAATCCGCATATGGTATACTTGCCAGCTGACCTGTATTAACTGTAACATTACTACAAGTATATATTCTGCCAAGTACAAATTGTGATAAAGTAGTATTAGCAAGCAGACGGGAAAGTATAGTTGCTAATGGCATGTAGTTTGCCAGTCATAGATGTGACAGCCATAATTAGTGGTAAAGTGCACTTATGTTACTACGACAAAGACTGGCAACCAGAGATTGTGGTGAATGAGTCTTCTTGTATAGTGAGGTATTATAACTAACAAGGCTGAGTGAGAACATACTTCAGTGCAGAAAGAAATTTCATTAAAGAAGGTTATGGTGAAGATAGGTGAAAGTCTGCGAAAGAATCGGATAGGTATTGAAATGTCTTTGGGGGTTGAGGTTAAGCCAGGGCTTGGCGAACTTAATTTCCTTTTAGGAGCAAGAAAAAAATCTAGGAGCCAGACAATGGCACATTCACGCAGACATACATACACACACGCAAAAGGAGACAGTCACATACAGTCACATATGACTTTTGTAGGCTTCCCTGCAATATGTAGAAGTCCTGTGTGACCAGAAGGAAATCAACATGGTTCTGTGGTATCCACTAGTTGATTAGGTAATTGATTTCCTTCTGGTCACATATGATTTCTACATACTGCAAATCAGCATGCAAAAGTTATGTGGCCAGTAAAAATGAACGTGGCCATATACATATGCATACACACAATATAGAGCAGGGGGCCAGTTCACTCTCCCTCAGACCGTTGGAGGGCCGGACTATAGTAAAAACAAAAACTATGATTAAATTCCTATGCACACTGCATATATCTTATTTTGCAGTGAAGAAACAAAACGGGAACAAATACAATATTTAAAATGAAGTAAAGTTAAATCAACAAACTTACCAGTATTTCAATGGGAATAGTGTGCCAGTCAGATGCCCAGGAATATTATGCCAGTCAGATGCCCAGGAATATTATGCTAGTCAGATGCCCAGGAATATCATGCCAGTCAGATGCCCAGGAATATCATGCCAGTCAGATGCCCAGGAATATTATGCCATTCAGATGCCCAGGAATATTATGCCAGTCAGAGCCCAGTAATATTATGCCAGTCAGATGCCCAGGAATATTGTGCCAGTCAGATGCCCAGGAATATTGTGCCAGTCAGATGCTCGTTATACCTCCCCAGCACCCCCCACGGGCCGGATAAATGTGCTCGGCGGGCCGTAGTTTGAGGACCCCTGATATAGAGACTTATTACTATCTCGCCACTCTGTCTGCTCAAGCCTGGTCTGAGTCTGTCACACAGGCACAGACCAGCTTCATGCTCCTGGTAAGCTGTGGGATGACACCCAGCGTTCTGTCACTAAAGCTTGAGAGGGCGGTTCAGGAAGTCTGTGCAGTGCACGCTGTGCCCTTTCATACTCCAATAGAGTGATGTTAAATGATTAAAGTAGTCTGACTGCATCAGTAAAATGTAGTCCATAAAAGGATGGCCATGTCTATCAAGTATTGTTTAAGAGATAAGCGCTTATAAATTGGGGAAGAAACAAAGTACTAGGACACTTATTTTCTCCGGTGCATGCTTGGAGGTACCCCTCTATTAATTGGTAACGCACCCTTTTTGATATTAAGTGCTTTCATGTTTGACCAACAGTGCGACAAAGCCATATTTTATGTGTCTGTCAGGCTGACATGCCACTCCCATTAGCACAGGTTACAGAAAGCAAAATCTTGTGCTTGGCTTTCTGTTCCTAAATTAGTTATTTCTTCTAAACGAAACATAATTACTCTAAAAGGGAATTAGTCAGTGTAACAAAGTGAGAAAATGTTGATACGGCTATTATATGGTTTAAATCAAACCTGTTACTCATACTCATCGGTTGTTTGCCAGTAATGGTGGGTTAAAGGAGCATGTGCACATTGTACAAGACAGCCTTTAAATCCTTCCCCACTTGAAGGATGCATAGAATGACCTGGCTTCTACAGCTCCCCGCGATGAACTGTGCTCGGATCCTGCTGTGGGGACTTGCAGTGGGATCCCCTAAGTCAAATGAGGCCTCCTTGAGTGGCCTCAATCTGACACAGAAAATGCAGCAACGGTCATGGCGAGTGCCAGCTACATTGTACCAAAACTCGATGTTGCAAATTGTTGCGGCATTTCATGGTCTAGGTGTCCCTGGCTCCCGATCACTCTGAGCAGGGCTGGGAGCACAAAGATACCAGTTTGACACTTTGGTCATTAAGGACCAAAGAACCATCTGGTGCATAGGGGTTAAACACGGCTTAGGACAGAGGTGCGGAAATCAGATCACCACTTATGGACATGAGGCTGGTTTACTGACTTACTGCTTGAGGCTTGGAGCAGTACAAAGAACAAACCATTTAAGTAATGCTGGGGTAAAGGTGATGGTAAAACCCCTCCACCTGAGGCCTCCAGCACTAAACCAGCCTTATGTTGATAAGTCCCATTAAGGACGAAGCAGCTGACCATGAGTGGTGATTTGGCTTCTGCTCCTCTGTCCTGAGTTGTGTTTTAAAGGCATTTTTGTACAGAGTGCAAATGCTCCAAGGGGTCCCATGTTTCTAATGGATTAAGGGGCTAAAGATCATTGTTGACCAGATTTGCATATGCCTGCCCAGAATCCTTTGCAGTAGTGGTAGCACTACTGATTCTGTGCGGGGGAAAGCAGGCCGCCTGGCTTGTTTGAGGTCTGTAGATTTGTTTAGTAATGCCTCTGCTACCCTGTAAACCAGTCGGGCATAATTAGTTTTTTTTTTTTATGTCCAAAATGATGATGATAGAATAATAAAGAACTTCTTTCTGACATAAAAATGTTATTCCTCCCATTGTATGTGCTGTCTGTCAAACCTTCATTTGGTTGGCACAAAGATTTATTTTTTTATATTATTTTGTGGAAAGATAAAAGGTGATGGCAGCACTATGCAAACGTGCAGATGATTCATACAATTCTTGCTTTTTTAAATGTAGTGTATAATAGTGGGATCACTGCAGTGTAGTCTTTAATCCATTCATAAAGTACATCATTTCTCATGTTGCTGAAAATGTCAGCTGCCTTGCAGAATTTCAAGGTCCTTGCAATGGCTCTTCACTGTTCATCGTATTATAATATTTGTCAGAATTGCAACATATTTGTAAGATGAGTTTATGTAATTATGCATGGATTGTTTTCCCTGTATCTAAAACATGGATAACTGAGAGCGTGGGACTCCAAATGAGCTACAATAGTAGTGGTATTAATTGAATGTGTTTAACTGCTGAAGTAAGAGCCTCACTCATATTTATATTTATATATTTTAAAAAATGAAAAGCAACACATGCATTCATAGTGTCACATTGGCAAACTGTTGTGCATCCATATACTGACATTAGGGCTAGGTTTGGGGAACGCATTGGTTAAACCTAACCATAATGTCTCCCCCAATTCAGGGTTCGACAAAGACCAAGCACCAGGTCGCCATGGCGACCAGGAAATTAGACCTGGCGTCTGGGTGCAGTCAGCCTCATGGTCGCCTTGCCGCTGCCATCAGATTTTTATTTTTCCGCAGTGCGAGGGGGTAAAGTCTATGCGGATGGCACAGACTGCAAGCTCCGCCCCCTCGTGTAACGCGTGTCTGAGTGCTGGGTGTCGTCACGTGACATCCTGGCACTCAGCAGGAAGATCGGGGACACGTTAATAAGAAACCAATAAAAGACTGTGTGAGGTGGGTGTGTGTTTGTATATATTGTAAAGTAGGTGTGTGTGAGGTGTTTGTATATATGGGTATATGTCAAGTAGGTGTGTGTGAGGTGTTTGTATATATGTGTATATGTAAAGTAGGTGTGTGTGAGGTGTTTGTATATATGGGTATATGTAACGTAGGTGTTTGTATATATGGGTATATGTAACGTAGGCGTGTGTGTTTATGAATTGCGTGTATGTTTGCATGATTGTCTGGCACATAAAAAATTTTGCTGGCTCCTAAAATTAAATTTGTCAAGCCCTGCTCTAATTGTAACCTTAATGTTGCCTATAAATATATACCTGACCCTAATGTGCCCCTTAACTCTGTCTGCATAGGGACACATGCCTTTAAGATGGGCATTATTATGCCAACGCACTCTCTTCGTGACATCTATGTCGAAGTATCATACAGCACCAAAAATTGCCCCGCTCGGTTACCGAAATCAACCCAGGCGGTGATTGCAGGCGCCATAGTGGAGAGGAGCATGTTCTTCCCATATCTGTCACTATGTTGCTTTACTGCGTAAGCGCACATACATATGCATACACATACATACTCACACATCCATACAGTACATGCATACATATACATGTTCACATATACAGTACATGGAAGAAATTCCACAACACAGATTTGGCCTGTTCACCTCCCACTTCTGACATACTATATTTGTGCATTGCAATGACATATAACACTTAGCAAGACAAACAAACTCTTGATAAGGTCATTTATTCTGGATGCCTCAAAATCCATGCAAACCTTTAACTAATTTCATTATTTAATAAAGCAAAGTATAACATCCGCATACCCACTTTAAATTAATACCATTGCAACATATGATTTACATCTGCAGCCACTTATATGTTTACAGGTAATGATTAAGTTAACTTTTTGTGACATTCCTGAAGGTCAACACATAATTCCACCTAATAGGTTGCTAATCACCTGCCCACCATAGCACATTGATGACACCCCAGGCCCCTTCTTTGCAACTCTGCACTTTTGTATGGCCAGGGATGGCCATACAGCTGCTGAAGACTTCGGCTCCCCCGGAAAGATTTCTTGGAACTGTAGTCTATGGCAGCTGTAGAATCAAAAACTATTGCGATTAGCCCACTCCTCCTTGAATCGGTTGCTGCTGACCATAAAACTATAAACTTGAAGATAGCAGTGGGAGTACAGGTCCCGACTCCATACCGTAAGTTTCTGACATGGCTGTCAGCGACATTTTGCATTGTTCTCCGTCTCGCTGCTGGATTCCAGAAGCAGAGAGGCTTTGCTCTCCTCAATGTAGGGAGAGTAAAGTTTCATCTCCTCCCTTCTCACGATCTCCCTGTACATACACGCTTACTGGAACCGGGTTTCATGTTTGAAACAATGCACTGGTTGGCGGTCAGTGTGGCATTGTGCTGTAGGTTCGCCATAGCTGCCCTAGTTCTAGGGTTAAGGTTACAGTTAGGGTTACAGATGAGTTAGGATTATGGTTAGTTCAAGGTTTAAATTTAGTGAAAAGGGAATATTTAGGGTTAGCCATGTGGTCAAAAGGTCACTGTAGGATAAAATGCTTAGGAAACAAAAGAAAACACTTCTTTTGGTTATTGTCCGATAACTTGCACAACGCATGGAAACATGCATATTTCTAAACTCAAGACAATTTTTAAAAACTATTTAGACGGTCTTTTTTTATCCTTTGTAATTGTGTAAAGGATTTTTCAGGTCAAAGTTAAAAAAAAAATTTTTTATAGTAAGTTATAAGATATGATGAAAATAATGGGTTTAAAAGGGAGGAAAATTACAGCTATGCACAAACACTGCTGAAACGTTAAAACAGACATTGTCACAGTCCTATCACTAAGTGGTTAATCAACCTAAACAGCAGTCTTAATTGTTGCAGAATAATTTTTCCAGAAATATAAATTTCATGTTTTATTAAACTGTAAATTATTCAGATCTGCAGGAATGCTTTCATGCATTTCTATGGGGGGGGGGGGGGGGGGGGAACGCACAGGTTAAACACTAAGAAATGATCCAAAGTTACCCTATTTGCCCAAGTACATGACAAGGTTTGTTTTCAGAGCAAATTCTCTGAAAAGACCACACAACTTATATTCCACGTCGTCTGACTATAAGGTAAGGATGCAGGTCCCCCCCTCATAGCTGTAGAGGATCTGATCCTCCTTGCAGACAGGCTGCACACAGACATCCTCCATTGCTGCCAGACACTTCCGCCAGGAGACGACATTGCACATTAAAAGATGTGTCTGGCAGCATCTGAGGATGTCTGTGTGCACAGAGCAGCGCACAGACATCCCCCAGCTGCCCCATTAGACGACAGGAAGTCTCCTGGGGTGCATTGGCAAGTCATGGAAGTGCAATATTTTACTCTGGGGCAATAATGTAAGGTTAGCAGAAGAACTGGAATGAAGGGGGACGGAGGAAGGAAATAAAACAAGAAATGCATTTTTTCAGTTATATTTTTATTAAAACAGTGTACATGTAAAGGATTATGCTAGTAAACCTTTTTTTTTCCTATAGGGTTGCCTTATATTTAGTCTTTTTCTAGTTTTTTTTTAAAAAAGTTTTGGGAGTGGGGGGTCTATCTTCTAATCAGGGGGTATGCTAGCAAATAAGACAATTGTGTGCTTGGAGTGTCTCTAACTTGGGTAAGTAACACAGTTACAACAGGTGTATAGCGCAGTGTCATAATGGTTTCTCTCATGTCAAATGATGTGTGCTTTCTGCTTCCACTGGAAATTTAGCAGCGTAGCTAGAGAGTCAGATCACAAGCCAGTTGTATACCTATGTGATTATGTGGCCCCCAAGCAATACGCTATAACTATGTTTAGGTGGATTTGAAAAGGCATATCTCAATGTAGACATCATACACTATGGTTTTTGCACTCTATACAATGTAGCTGACCGCTTCCAATTTTTTGCCTACTATACATTTTATTTAATTTCAAATGGATTTTTCAGTCACGCTTTTCCACTCGTAGGTGGTCATAGAAATCCAGCTCACATGTATACACTGTGCTTACATTACCTATTTATTTAAAAGGTAATGCCTCTTTTTTTTTTTAATTATATTATCAAAATTCCATCAATAAATATACAATTTAAGGTGATTTAACCAATACATTGCACTTTTCACTTCTATCCACATTGCATTAAACCCTGCATATGTCCATTCTGTCCAATAGTGCATAGTCCCAGCATAATGGCCACAATTAGTTTGTTTGTTCCCTCCCCCCCCCCTCAAAAAAAAAAGTAATGCCTTTCTAATGTTAAATTGCATTCTCCCATTTTTATTATTTATATATATGTGTGTGTATATGGACAAAAGGTTTATATGTGTGTGTACGTGTATATGGACAAAAGGTTTTGTAGAGATACAAATGTCTCATTTTGATTCCACTGATTCTCACAGGTCTATCAAGTTGACAGGTGGTTGATGTCCTCCCCAGAATAGCTTAAGCCATTAAGATTAGATGGCTAAACGGGCTACTTAAGTAAATTCAGTGTCATTAAATAATTCCTAGATATTGCTAGGGTTTTATTCCACTGAATGGATCCAATAGCAACACTAATACACTGCTACCATAAAGTGTTGTACCTGTTTGACAATAGTAGGTGGAACATATC
The DNA here is from genome assembly GCA_036172795.1 of Pelodytes ibericus. NCBI lineage: Eukaryota > Metazoa > Chordata > Amphibia > Anura > Pelodytidae > Pelodytes > Pelodytes ibericus. Next base: position 142,024,050 of record CM069860.1, on the reverse strand, counting down.
CTGTAACATTAAAACATTACTCCAGTTTACATACTAGCCCATAGCTAAAGCACCACTAATGTACAGTGTTAACGGATGCATATGCTTATGTAGTTCTCTCCATACCCTAGTTCTTCCCATGGTGTTGAACTTTTTTCTTTTCTTCAGTCATGCAGTTTTTTTGTTCCTTAACCCATTGCAATTTTCTTTTGTTTTGCTGAGAGAAGTTAAACTTTGCTGCTATACTCTTATGACACACATTGTGTCCAGATATGACTACTACCAACTACGATAAGCTGTATTGCAATGTGAGATTTAGGAATTTTGTGTCACACTCCTCTGGCCACGTTAATCAGTCACTCAAATGTGTACCAGCTCACACACAAAAAGGGAAGGGAGGGTGAAATGATAAAATGAAGTTTATTTTTATATATATATATATATATATATATATATATAATACACACAGGATATAAAAAGTCTACACACCCCTTTTAAAATGTCAGGTTTCTGTGCTGTAAAAAAATGAGACAAAGATAAATCATTTCGGAACTTTTTCCACATTTAATATGACCTATCAACTGTACAACTCAATTGAAAAACAAACTGAAATCTTTTAGATAGAGGGAAGAAAAAATATAAAAATAAAATAATGTGGTTGCATAAGTGTGCACACCCTCTTATAACTGGGGATGTAGCTGTGTTCAGAATTAAGCAATCGCATTCCAAATCATGTTAAATAGGAGTCAGCATACACCTGCCATCATTTAAAGTGCCTCTGATTAACTCCAAATAAAGTTCAGCTGCTCTAGTTGGTGTTTCCTGAAATTTTCTTAGTCGCATCCCACAGCAAAAGCCATGGTCCACAGAGAGCTTCCAAAGCATCAGAGGGATCTCATTGTTAAAAGGTGTCAGTCATGAGAAGGGTACAAAAGAATTTCCAAGGCATTAGATATACCATGGAACACAGTGAAGACAGTCATCATCAAGTGGAGAAAATATGGCACAACAGTGACATTACCAAGAACTGGAACTCCCTCCAAAATTGATGAAAAGACGAGAAGAAAACTGGTCTGGGAGGCTACCAAGAGGCCTACAGCAACATTAAAGGAGCTGCAGGAATATCTGGCAAGTACTGGCTGTGTGGTACATGTGACAACAATCTCCTGTATTCTTCATATGTCTGTGCTATGGGGTAGAGTGGCAAGACGAAAGCTTTTTCTTACGAAGAAAAACATCCAAGCCAGGCTACATTTTGCAAAAACACATCTGAAGTCTCCCAAAAGCATGTGGGAAAAGGTGTTATGGTCTGATGAAACCAAGGTTGAACTTTTGGCCATAATTCCAAAAGATATGTTTGGCGCAAAAACAACACTGCACATCACCAAAAGAACACCATAGCCACAGTGAAGCATGGTGGTGGCAGCATCATGCTTTGGGGCTGTTTTTCTTCAGCTGGAACTGGGGCCTTAGTTAAGATAGAGGGAATTATGAACAGTTCCAAATACCAGTCAATATTGGCACAAAACCTTCAGGCTTCTGCTAGAAAGCTGAACATGAAGAGGAACGTCATCTTTCAGCATGACAACGACCCAAAGCATACATCCAAATCAACAAAGGAATGGCTTCACCAGAAGAAGATTAAAGTTTTGGAATGGCTCAGCCAGAGCCCAGACCTGAATCCGATTGAAAATCTGTGGGGTGATCTGAAGAGGGCTGTGCACAGGAGATGCCCTCGCAATCTGACAGATTTGGAGTGTTTTTGCAAAGAAGAGTGGGCAAATCTTGCCAAGTCAAAATGTGCCATGCTGATAGACTCACCCAAAAAGACTGAGTGCTGTAATAAAAACAAAAGGTGTTTCAACAAAGTATTAGTTTAAGGGTGTGCACACTTATGCAACCACATTATTTTATTTTTATATCTTTTCTTCCCTCTACCTAAAAGATTTCAGTTTGTTTTTCAATTGAGTTGTACAGTTTATAGGTCACATTAAAGGTGGAAAAAGTTCTGAAATTATTTATCTTTGTCTCATTTTTTTACAGCACAGAAACCTGACATTTTAACAGGGGTGTGTAGACTTTTTATATCCACTGTATGTGTGTATATATATATAATTTGTCACTGGTAATGAACGAATATGGTGCGGCTACTGTGCTCTTACCATGGGATTAAATTACTTCACTGTTTATATGTTAAATGTGCATACATAAGGACAGGTAGGGAGACAACCAGACAGGTTCCTATGTGTCTGATTGTACACAGACAGGTTCAGCAGAAAACTGCTGAAGAGGTAAAAATAACCAAGCGCCATATGAGCTAGCCGAAACCAATGAGAAGTTTATTTAGTGCCACATTTTGAAAATACATATTCCACTTCTCCTCATGTAACCGTTCCACGTTTAGTGGCTTGTAAACCGATCAAATAAGAACTCATGGTGAGGGTCCAATGTTAGTTATTTTTTTCTATATTTCTCCCTTAAAAGTAACTGAAAGATTGCATCAAGTATATATGGTTTAATATAAAAATTATTTAATGTGAGAATATAAATAAAGTACCATATTGAACAGTCTTTGCTCCATATAGCTCCGTATTTAACCCTTTCCTGCATTTGGACATTTCTGTCCTAAAATACAGGGCTCAAACACCCAAATGAAGTTACAGAGTGTCCTGTTTTTAACCGTTCCTCACGATAGAAGAGCTGTGCTACGAATCAAACATCCTGCTGGAGCATCCCACCTGTGCGTGTCGAGAATAAAACATGATTGAAAATTATCTATACATGTTGGCAAATAATTTTTCTCCTGCATATGACATCGATATATATCATTTTCAATCATTCTGTATTGTCTACATTTACAGTATTACAATGTTTAGGTGATACAGTCCCTTTAATGGCACACACATACAGTTCATGTCGCGAATTGTGTAGGTATTTAAAAAATAATTTAACCTGCATCCTCATTTTCATGTATTCCATAGTTGATTTGAACTGGAATTTACCAGTTAGTATTTTGGATAGGTAAACATGGGTGTGAATATTCTTTTGCATTATAATTATTAAATTCAGAAAGTATTCACCAGACTATTGGTCTTCTTTTCGTAAGCATGCCATTTTTATTTGTTAGATTTATGTACATTTTAGACTTCGGAAGTCTTAACCCATAAGTGAGCTGTTCAGATAAATGCTAAACAAGCTTTAACTCGAGAAGTCATTTGGATTTTTTTGTAGTATGTTTTCCAACCACCACATGTTTAGCATCTCTTTGAACAGTGTTGGATCTCGCTTCTGATGTGTAAATACATCTGTGTCTATTTTGTCCTGCTCCATTGTCCAGCACTGTGGAATATGATGGTATTTTACAAATGAATAATGATTTAATACTGCTGCTTATTACATTACATTAACATTTATTTATATAGCGCCAACAATTTACGTAGCGCGAGGTGCAGAGCATAGAAGGGAAACACATACTAAGTTAGACAAACTATAAAAGACTGGTACATGAGGTAGAGAACACTACTCCCAAGCTTACAATCTAGAGGGAATGGGGTACATGAGACACATAAGGGATTGAAGAGGTCAGAGGGATCGAAGTTGTAGTAACAGTAGTGTGGATGGGTGGCACTAGGTGGGATAGGCCAAAGATAAATTGTCTGTTCCAGCTAGGTGGGATCAACTAGAGGTAAAGTGACCGGTATTCTAGTGGGTTGCGTGGTAAGCTTCTTTAAAGAGATTACTTTTGAGGGACTTTTTAAAGTTTAAAAAAAGGGAGAGAGGGGGCAGCTCGGGCTAAATCTCGGAGACGCGAGTGAGAAGTGGTGATGAGGTTATGGGGGTTTTTAGTTCCATTGAGGAGCGCAAAAAGGCTGTGCAGGGAGGTATCGGTTAACAAAGGAGGAAATGTAGGGAAGAGTGGAGGGCTTTGTAGGTTAAAGACAGAATTTAAAATTTTATCCTTGAGCAGACGGGGAGCCAGTGGAGGGCGTTGCAGAGAGGAGCTGCCGAATCAGACCGACGTGCAAGAAAGATGAGTCTGGCAGCTGCATTTTGGATAGATTGCAGGGGGGGGAGACAGGCGAGTCAGAGGTAGTCCAGTCAGGAGGTTGTTACAGTAGTCAAGGCAAGAGATCACAATATAATTTAATCATATAATATAATTTAATCATATAATATCACAGTCTTGTGATATAATCACAAGATTATAATCATTAACTGCTCTAACTTTACTTGTTATATAGTGAAGTGCCATCCAAGTCTGCCATAAGATAACTTAATTAATGGGTAAATAGTAGTATAAGCGCTGATTAAAAAAAAAAAAAAGGACTATATACTATATTTTAATGGTGGTTACAGTCTTTCTTTCTCAGTGTTTATATCCATTTGCATCTTCTTTCTTGAGTTCTGGAAATCACTTTAATTGGTATTTTTAACAGCTTTTTTTTCCTTTTCTCTCTTTCTCCTTCCTCTTCTGACTCATGTCTTAACCACTTTTCACGATAACTTAATTTATAGCTAAAATTTCTCAAATTGAAAATATAGATCCCCACCCTTGACCTCCTCCTCTAGATTCCACAGAGTGGATGTGTTGAACTCCACAGTGTGGTAAACTCACTCACCACAAATGTGCAGATTTATGGTGAGCTGCAGAGAAGGGCAGATTCGGTATAGCTTACTTCTATAACAATTTAGTTTTTTTAATACATGAAATATTAAACTATATTTTATTTTCTGTCTATTTACATGGTTTCTATACCTATATAGCAATGTGTTGTGTAAAGGACGTTATTTGTGGTGTTAAGATTTTATGATTTAAAAAAACAAACATTTCTAATGATTATATAGAAACATAGAATGTGTCGGCAGATAAGAACCATTCGGTCTATCTAGTCTGCCCAATAAATATATACGTGTACTTGCACAAAGACTAGCAAGAAGGGCTCTTCTCTTTGCATAAAAAAATGTGTGTGAGAAAAGCATATATTCTCTTGAGCAAAATGTACACACCTTATTATCCTACTGCCATAGGTGTCTCATGTATGGAATGCTTGGAAATGGAGCAATCGGGCTCAAGTTGTTGTCATGGATACACTGAACCTGTCTCCCCTTCAGTTGTCAAAACAGCTCTTAGATTGTACCATCCATCTGCTATTTATGGGGGAACCTATTTTTTTCTTTCTTATTGAAGGCAAAGAAAATCCCCTTTTCTATGTTGGGCTGTTAATTTGTTGTTTTTTTTTTGGGGGGGGGGGTTGTTTTTTATAATTCCATTTTGAAGTTTAGTTGATTGTTTATGTATTTATTTATTTGCTCTGCTGTCAAATAACACTCTATATTCAGTAGGTTATACATTGATTTTGCACTGTTTAACCTTTTTGTTGCCATAAGGTTACACAGCAATAAGGGTTTGTGTCACCCTGTGGCTAGCATATGCAATGCCAAATGCAATCATGTGGTCATTAGCAAACGGGAATATTGGATCTATGGGAAATGTGTTTAATCAGGTATTACTATCTACAAACTGGGAAATTTCCAAAACTAGCACTTAAATTAACCAGAAAATGTCTACCATTAGAGCTTGGCCATTTTGCTTATATTTTATACCTGGGTTTAAATAGATATTACCTGAGCTGCATTTTCTAAACTACAAATTACCCTTTAGTTGTTAATAAAAATGTTTTGATTTAGTAGTTGTTGTTTTTTTTTTTTTTATGCTTGTGTGCTTTTTTTTTTTTTTTTTTTTTAGCTGTAAAGTGATAGCATATCATATTTGCATGGCTGCTACACTTTAATAGTCATAAATGTATCAATAAGTTTGTAATTAATGGCCACATTGCAACAACTATAACATTTGTACAACATTAACATCTTTCAATTAAATGAAAATTGAAAAATGTGCAGAAGACACGGATGAAAGAAACGCCATTTACTTGTGTGTTGTGAACAGTCATAAGTGTGTATAATTTTAGGAGTCAACAGCGAAAGATTGAAATTGGGAAAAAAACAGTGTGACCATTTATGCAAGGCCTAACAAATACCAGAAGCAATTGTTTGTTTGATTGTTTTAGATAGAACTCATTGGAAGTATTCTTGCCCTGGCTTCTTTAAATTATCTATTGCCTTATTTTCTTCATCGTGTAGTAGTCCAACAAAATTGTTTTCTTCCTTCCAGGCAAAGGTGGCTGCAGCGGATGAAAGGAGATTTCAGCAACAGATCGTAGCCCAACAAAAGAAAGACTTAACATCCTTCTTAGAAAGTCAAAAGAAGCAGTATAAGATTTGCAAAGAAAAGATTAAAGAGGCATGTGCTGCACTTACTATGATGGTGTTCCTGGGGAGAGTGGGCGGGGCAAGATAACCGCTTAAGGAGGGAACAGCGCAATCTGGCCAATCTGCACAGTTCCTACCTGATTTTCCACATCCATGGATCTGATGGGATAACTTTTTGTTTTTCTGTTTTTAAGGATATCCTGTGTACATTTATTTTGTAATATTTCCTTCTTTGGTATTGTGTTCAAGGCTAGTCCACCATAAGAAATGTAAAGTCATAAGCCATATATTTCAGCTACTCTTAGATACGGATCAATCACTTGCTTTTCAGTACCATGAACTAGTTTAGTTAAAGAAAAGGAAGCTTCTATTTTGATGCAATAAGCACACCAAACAACAAAACCCTTTGCGTAAGGAAGTGCACTTTTTACACAATTCCATGCATCCAGCACCCTGTCAGTAAAGTATAGGATAAGATAAGATCCATTTCTCCCTATTGAGTCTCCCTATATTTCTACCCACTGTAAAATAATCATACTTTATTTTTTCCTTAGTCTTATCTTACATTCACGATTGCTTTAAGCCTATCCTATGGGTGCTTAAACTCCTTTACTGTAATCATTTCTACCTTCTGCTGAAAGGGGTGATAATAGGCATTGGCAATTATTACTGACCGTATCTAGTTACCTTTGGTTCAAAGTGCCGAAGAGTTGTTTGTTTTTATTTTTTGTTTTTGCTTTTTTTTTTTTTATGGAAGCATCATTGTGGTTTTATGAAAGGAATCTTGTTGTTGCTTTTTTTTTTTTTTTTTTTTTTTTTTTTTTTTAAGTGCATTTGATTTTTGGCATAATTTTCCTGTTAAGTCCAAGGTTTGGGCAGATCTGATATCACAAGTCTTAAGATGAAGTGTTGCCAGTGATCTAGAATGATTTCTCTTTTAACAGATGGTGTTGCACAGTGTATGTAAGGAATTGAGTGTTTATGACCATTAACACCTAATTAATTTTCAATGTGTGGTGAGAATTTGAGTTGGAAACTAACATGTAGGAGTTCAATATTTGTTTTCTTTTCATCTATGTATGGAAACACAGACATTTTAACTTTCTAAATGTAACTAATCTTCTTTGTATTTTTCATACAGTCATTCAATCTTTGAATTTTAAAATTCTGCACACATTGCTCCTTATAGAATATTGCTGTAGACAGAGCATTGTCCAGTATTACATATGGTCTGAAATTGGGGATGACCAGGGACAGATCACTGGGGGTGCCCAGGCTCGTCCCTTTCCATGACACATCACTGGCCATATTTGTCTAGAGGGAGGCCAATAAATTGGTTTTCCGCCACTTGTGAATACGCATTTTATGGAGTGGCTTCCAGTTTTGAGAAACCTATTCCTGTTAAAACGAGTTGGTGGGAATATTAGAAAAATGACTGCATTAGAGACTACCACTAACAAAATAGACTTCCATTAGAGAGTCAAAGGTCTGTGCTTTCATTCAAATAACACTTTTTTTCTTCTCCTGTTGTTTTTTTTTATTTTTTTAAACTTATTTCTTTTCGTACATGCTTATTATTAAAAATCTATGTCGGTTGTTAATTTGGAAGGGGATGCATCCAGTGTACTCATCTAAAGTTCTTGTTCAGCATCATTTATTGGCTCTCTTCAACGCTCAGGAGATGAATGAGGACCATAGCACGCCCAAGAAAGAGAAGCAAGAACGTATTTCAAAGCATAAAGAGAACCTCCAGCACACACAGGCTGAGGAAGAAGCTCAACTCCTTAGCCAACAGAGACTGTACTATGAGAAAAACTGCCGACTCTTCAAGAGGAAGATAATGATTAAGAGGCATGAGGTTGAGCAGCAGCACATCCGTGAGGTATTCCTTTCTTTCGCTACGGATTTTACTTTATTAGTTTTGTACTGGACCTCGTAGAAAAATGAAGGCGTTTTATTTAGTAAGTTTGTTTTTTTTGCCTCAAACTTTCAGGCTAATGTGGTTGAGTAATGAGCTTTTGTGACTTGTGTCTAAATATATTCAGATGATCGGTATATTCTTTCATTCCACAGGAGCTCAATAAAAAGAGAACCCAGAAAGAGATGGAGCATGCCATGCTAATCAGGCACGATGAGTCCACTAGGGAGTTGGAGTACCGACAGCTACATATGCTACAAAAGCTTCGGATGGACTTGATACGTCTGCAGCACCAAACAGAACTGGAAAACCAGTTGGAATATAACAAGCGCAGGGAAAGAGAGTTGCACAGGAAACATGTGATGGAACTTCGGCAGCAGCCCAAGAACCTAAAGGTCTGTTCTAATTTAGAACTGCGTGCATGGATGTTTGTTTAAAGTTGTTGTAGGTTTTTTGTAGGTTTTTTTTATTCTAAGGCTGGTGAAGTGTATTTTCATTTGCTCCCCAAACCAAGCTTCTTAGTTTTTATCCAGTGCACAAATACCTTTAGACCACAACTTTAAATGAACCCAGTCAGAAAAAGAAAGTGAGTGCACAAAACTTTTCCCAGTCAATTTTGTGATGCATGGACTACAAGAAAAATAGGTACCTTTAAAGAAACAGTCTAGTCTCCTAGCTCACTTTGGTGCAAGTGGAATAATATTGCCTGAATAGTGTAAAGGCTTTTCTTCCAGTGTGATATGATGCAGGCATACAACATAAATCACATTTTTAATATTCTACTCAAGCCCTCCCCTGCATCCTATCCTACAGGTATTGCTGCACTGATTGGATGTTGGCACTGAGCCTGTATATGTTTTGTTTCAATTAGTCGCTGCCCTGCTGGTGGAATAGAATGCTTTGTAATCTGCATGTGGAACCTAAGTAACCTTACTCTTGTAAACATACAAACTCTTAAAAGTGCAGCGCATTGTCTGATGGCATCACTAGAGAAACAGGATATTCCATTAATTTAAATGGCATAATTTTCATTGGCTCCTGCAGCAAAAACAATATAAAAAATTGTTGAAATTGACTTCTTGTGGGCAGTCCTCGTTTGTTGCAAACTGCTGTAATTTCACAAATTCATCTAAGTGTAATATTTTCATAAATTAAGCAATGCAAAATGTAAAATATGCATTGTAACATGCTTTGAATGTACTTTTATTATGCATTAACATTTGGAAGAGACATTTTGGGCACCAGACAGTTGCCTTAAATATTTACGTGCTTTCCTTTGTTTGACATAACTTTTTAGTACCATATGCAAATTAATGAACACAAATGAGTTTGCATATGGTGATATCATAAGCCACACTATGCCAATGACTTGTACTTAGGACTGATAATCTTTTGCTAAAGGAAGGATGTCCACAAGTTTTTTTTTTTTTTTCTGAAATGAACAGCATACTCAGAAATACATTGGCCGCATTCATTTTTTATTTTTTTTATTAACAACCTGTTAGCCTTAGAAACATGTTTGGTAATACAGAAGCAGTTCAAGGCAAGTAAAAAAAAAAAAAAGTATATAATAACTCTATTCAACAAAAGTATGCGTTGAAAGGGCTAATGAGAATATTGCCAGTTAAAGGGACACTAAATGTTACTTTTCACTTGTACTTTTAAAATAGAAACACAAGTGAAATTTTAGTTGTCCCTAGTATGAGGATAAATTGGCGTGTACTTTTGATAGTACACACCAGTTTATCCTCTGATCGACAGCTGCCATGCTTCCATAGGAAGCAGGCAGCAGTCTGGTCGGCAGCTGTCTCGTTTTTGCATGGGACCCTTCTTTTGCATGGGATCAGCAGGGGGGACCACATTCTGACTGGCTGTGCGTGTGTTGACGTTTGTCAGCACGCGACAACCGGAACTGCTGTGTCTCGTCAGGTTTACTTAAATGCCCTGGGACATGTTTTGTTTAACTCTTGCTTCCTTCAAGGAAGCAAGGGTTAATCAATGTTTAATGTTCCTTTAACCCCTTCGTGACGCAAGCACCAAAACGTCACGATTTGTTCCTGGCCACCGATCACAAGGTGATCGGTAGCCAGGAACACTCTGGCAGAGACCCGATCAGGGTCTTAACAGACCCTGTGGGTCCCTGCCAAAAAATCGCGAGACCTCCTGACGTCACGGAGGCGTGCCCTAACCCGGAAGTTCGGGCACAGCACGATTTAGCAAAATGTAGCCGGTGCTCGCTTTGAGTACCGGCTACAATTTACCTGTCAGACTGAGGCCACTCAAAGTGGCCTCATCTGACAGGTGGGATCCCGCTGTAAGTGCCTGCAGCGGGATCCGAAAACAGCTCATCGCGGGGAGCCACGATGAGCTGTTTAGTACAGGACGTACTATGTCGTCCTAACGACTTTAAGGCACTTAATGTCAGGACGGCATAGTACGTCCGAACGTCACGAAGGGGTTAATGTTGGTTGCCCCTGCGTTAGAGAATTCAGTTTCAAGCAGATCAATAGACAAGGCAGGAAAATGGAAGAGCTTATCTGATTCTAGAAAACACTAATAAACATTAACAAAAAAATATTTTCTAAAACACCTAACCATATTGTTAATTGGTCATTTTAGGTTTTTGTCACACATGGCTATAACCTGCATATACCACAATTAGTGGCAAGTCCTGCAGAATTTGTGCATCCAATATACCCATATTTATTGTGTGAGGTGAATAATTTCATGTGATCTCGGGCAATAGGCAGACATGTTTAAGCCTTGCCCCTTTAAGGATAAAAAAAATCTGCATGTATTGAATAAATATACCATAATCTTATTGAAAGTAATTTTTTCTTTTAGTACAAATTCTACTAGCACATTTACCAAAAACACATTTTAAAAAAATCATTGTGATAATTTGGTTCAGTTTCATATAACTTCAATAATATTCCATTACAAACAAGGTAAACCAAAGTTTAAAGCACACGGTGGAACCAGATTTTTATTTTAAACCAATGTAACAACAAAAATATTTAAAACTTTTACCAGATTTTGTTCCTGATGTCAATCCATTCTTACCTGTATTTAATGTACAACAGTTTTAAAAAATCATTAAAAACAGAATATGCAATGCGCAAAATATAACAATTATTTTAATGAGTAGATTAAAACAAAATATTTGTACGCATATCGAGAGAACTGTTCTCTAGCTATTGTGTTTTTGATATTGTGAAGATACGAATAATGAATATGCAAAACAGAAAAAGGGCACTATTTTGATTTTCTATAATGTCCTGTAAACAAATATAGGTCACAGATTACCTGTAAAGTACCGTAATATAGAGGAGATTTGAAGATTTAGCATTCTGTTTATTTTAAGTTAAAACATTTATTTGCATCTGTGCATAAAAATATCTCTGTATGAATGATCAAAAGATATTTAGCCGTTCTGATTTTTCTTTCATGTCTGAAATTTACTCTGCCAGTGTGTAGGTTGATTTTAACATTCATCAATTTGTTGTGGAGTGAAAATACATTCCTAAAACAATGTATTGGTTAGTTTTCCCCTTTCTACTTAAAAGAAAAAAAAAATGTTTTGGGTTTACACCTACTCGCTGTAAGGATCAAACATATATAGTGTCCATCTGTACTGCATATCATACAGAAATGCTGCTAAATTACTGTGCTGCCTGCTTCATCTATGACTGCTTTTAATTTAAAAATAAAATACAAAGCATGGGCAGCACTTAAAAGTGCACACTAGATCATATATACTGGGCACTTAGGTTCCACATGCAGATTCCAAAGCATTCTATTCCACCAGCAGGGCAGCGACTAATTGGAAAAAAAAAAAACATATACAGGCTCAGTGCCTACACACAATCAGTGCAGCAATACCTGTAGGATAGGATGCAGGGGAGGTCTTTAGTAGAATATTAAAAATATGATTTATACTGTATGCCTGCATCAAATCACACTGGAAGAAAAGCCTGTGCACTATTCAGGCAATAATATTCCACTTGCACCAGAGTGCGCTTGGAGACTAGACTGTTTCTTTAAGATACCTTTTTTTTTCTTGTAGTCTATGCATCACAATGGAGATTCTCAGTGGCAGATGATTTTTGTGCTAACGCCTTTATGTACCTTGTCCCAATACAATGGCACAGAGATGGTCAAGGAAAAGGTATTTTACATGTATTGAATACATGTGACTCGTAAATGGCTGCTGCTTCAAAAATATTTGAAATAAATTGGGTTAAAATAATATAACCAATCAATATTTTATTTAATTAAGCTTTTAGCGCTAATTAGTACATGAAAATATGACTGCTTTCCAGAGTTGAGGTGGCTACCTCGAAATTGAATCAGAATTTTTAATGCTAGAATAGAATATATGCAAATGATGGTTTTCATGGGTTGAGGTGATTATTGCCCAATATATTGCTGTCCAGGAGAAGCAAAAATTATGTAACATAACTAATGTACCTAAATAAAAAGTAGTTCCCAACATTATGGAAAATGTGTCAATAAATAAACTGAATTTTTCTGCATTCTTAATTGTGTAATGTTCAAACTACTTATGATTATTAATCCATTGCAGGTGATGGAAATGCAAATAAAAAAACAGTTTCAGGACACATGCAAAGTGCAGACCAAGCAGTACAAAGCCCTGAAGAATCACCAGCTGGAGGTATCCCCAAAGTGTGAGCACAAGACAATACTCAAGTCCCTAAAGGACGAGCAGACACGCAAATTGGCCATCCTGGCTGAACAGTATGAGCAAAGCATCAATGAAATGATGGCTTCACAGGCGGTAAGTAGCCCTTCATTTTAAGTTGAAATGTCCTGTAAAATCGGGGTGGCCAAACCTCCCGGTTTATATTTAGAATAACCTGTCAGATTAGTAAAATTAGAACTGATTTTAGTTCAATTACACCCTTTGTAGAGCTACTTAAATTGTTTTATTTAATTGAAGCAGTAATATTATATAGCATACATATTCTTGTATTTGCTTAAATGTTAATGTTTATTAATTAAAGTGGTAAATTTCCCATGATTCCGTGGTGGACTTAGCATCAATCGTGTATGCATGCGCACAGTTCACTGGCTGGCCTTTTCCGATTTGCATTGCTGACACAATTGTCAGCAATGCAATTTGGATGTAACATTCTTCAAAATAAATGTGATTGAATTTTTTTTTAACTGATTTTAATACACTTGGGGAGAGGAGAGAGGCAGCAGACATGGGGAGGGGAGAGGAGAGAGGCAGCAGACATGGGGAGGGGAGAGAGGCAGCAGACATGGGGAGGGGAGAGAGGCAGCAGACATGGGGAGGGGAGAGAGGCAGCAGACATGGGGAGAGGAGAGAGGCAGCAGACATGGGGAGAGGAGAGAGGCAGCAGACATGGGGAGAGGAGAGAGGCAGCAGACATGGGGAGAGGAGAGAGGCAGCAGACATGGGGAGAGGAGAGAGGCAGCAGACATGGGGAGAGGAGAGAGGCAGCAGACATGGGGAGAGGAGAGAGGCAGCAGACATGGGGAGAGGAGAGAGGCAGCAGACGTGGGGAGGGGGAGAGGCGGGAGGCAGCAGACGTGGGGAGGGGGAGAGGAGGGAGGCAGGCAGCAGACGTGGGGAGAGGAGAGAGGCAACGGAGGGGGAGGGGGACAGGCAGCAGACGTGGGGAGGGGGACAGGCAGCAGACGTGGGGAGAGGGGAGTGATTAATAGGTGTGCCTTTTTTTTTTTTTTTTTTTGGACACCCTGTGTAAAAAGTATGCAAGGCACTATCTGTATATACCTCCAGACTCTCTCCCATGGTCTCCCTACAGAGTAATAGTGCAAAGATATAATTTTCTACAAGATCACAACTGTCATCTCATTAGAGGTTTGGGTGCTGGCTTTTACTATGCTAAAGAAAATAAATTGTTGGATAGATCCTAATAACAAAGTGCTGTGTCCTGGTGCTCTGTTAAAAACTAGTTTTGCAAGGAACACCGCAATGATTTTCTTTGGAAAAAGCATAGGTCACTTTCCTTTAGGCTGCACCAATACTGGTAAGAGATAAAGTGGGATGTCAGCCATGTTCCCAGTAAGATACCTTTTTGGTCTGTACCAAGCATGCCTTGTAGATTTATTTAATTTTAATGCTTATAGTCAGCGCTAAAGCTTTTATCTCCGTTTTTAATTTGAGGCTATATAATAGGCAGCACTTGTCAGACATCGCTTTTGTCCCGTTTATTTATCATTGTGTAAGGCTCGATGTATGCAGAGTTTTGCCAGGACTTTCTGAATTACTTCATATTGAGAAATTAAAGTAGAAGCCAAATGGGATTAAAATGGCAACTTTGATCATTGACATTGTGCACAGACTTGTAGTCCTATTCATTCAGCTGTGAGTCTGCAGCAGTATTACACCAATATGTGTCTCCCACTTGTCAAATAAGGCAAAAGTTGCACAGATTCTTCTCCAAGCATTATTGCAGCTATTGTTACATGCTTGGTTATGATTTTTTTTTAATATAAATATTTTTTATTGGTCCACTTCAGTAAAAAAAAATTGAATGCACAGGCATATACGCAGAGTTCCTCATATTCAGTGCTTTACCCATTGACATGTCCATTGTAGCTTTTATAACTGGATCTCAAGACATAATGGAGCATATTTTCAGTGAAAAACAAGAGCATCCACGGTGAAAATAATTATGCCTTTAATAAGTTGTTTTAAAGGGTCACTTCATATAAACCACTTCATAAGGATGAAAAGGTATCTTGTTTGTGTTGAATCTTTTTTGTACTGCGGTCTCTTCTTTTTGTTGTATAAATAATATGCGGTTTGCATTCATCTCTACCTACCAAACATCACTGTTTTTTGTTGGGATTAAAGCTGCGACTGGATGAGGCGCAGGAAGCAGAATGCCAAGCTCTAAGGCAGCAACTTCAGCAGGAGATGGAGCTGCTGAATGCCTACCAGAGCAAGATAAAGATGCAGACGGAGGCACAGCATGAGCGTGAACTGCAGAAGCTGGAGCAGAGGGTATCCCTCCGCAGAGCGCACCTGGAACAGAAGGTAACGGAACCTCTATAGTTTCACTTGTTAGCTGGAGTATGGAAACAGGAGGTGTGGTGATGTTGTCACTTCTTAATATATTACTTCTCAAGTGTTTCCTTCAATGCCAGTATCTATCCTACACAGGAACTGGAAGCAGTTCCTAAATCTTTATAAACAAATATGGAATACAAAGCAAAAACAGAGATGTATGGATTAAGCATTTTAAGAAGCTGTTTTGGGTAATTCAAGGATCGGGAGAGGCTTAATTCAAAATTAAAAGGGCTGAAAACCAAATACACTGTAAAATACACTATCTATACGGTACCCTAACTATGCCCCTCTAGTGATAATATAAAAAAGAGAGATATAAGCCCTGCAATGGGTTTCAGAGATTTGTTAATTCACTTTCCTATGCATATTTTGCATGTTTAACATTTAATAATAAATAACACTTTTTTTTTTTTTTTTTTTAAACATTTTGGCCATTTAAAACAAGTTTTGTATTTTAATAGCTAGATATTAGTTACAGGGTTAATGACATGCATGTTTGTATAATTACACCATAGGGCCATTAAAGTAAAATCAGAAAGACTTCAATTTAACCCGGTTTTAAACTAACAACCGAAAAGGCAAGTTGAAGTTTGTGACCAATGTTTGGCAAAACGCTACATAAAACGTTAAACCACTAGATGGCACTCAGTAGCTAATTTGAGAGAAAAACGCCCAGATTGATAATCCCACTACTATGGCTCTGCAACCTTTTAATATTAATGGAACACTCTGGCCATGAAATTGACTTTAATGCATCTGGTAGTGTTTATTCTGTAGATTGCTCTGTGTTTGTTATTCATTCAAATGAATGCCGAGAATATAAAAGCATTGCAACATGACAGTACAGATGAACTTTGTCCTCTTATACTGAGCATGTGCAGTAACTGCGCATTCAATGACTGCCTCACAGCTTTTATTTATTATTTGTATTGACGGCAGATAATGATGGGGCAGGACATTAGAGTGAGGGCACTGCTGACATCACAAACATTTTGCCCATGTCCAGATAGGACTGGAGTGATCAATTAAAATCTGAAAACCACATACTTGTGAAGGTTATAAAAGGGAACATGGGGAGAACATAGTAACAGTAAAACCATTAAAAACTGCACACAACATGCCACTAGACCAGAGCCTAGAAATATGTTACAGTGCTTAAACCACTTGAACTGTCTAGATTTACTCATGATCCTGACTGCTAGAGCAGAGTAAGTTCCTTATTTTTGCATGGGATCAACATAGGGCACCTGACTGGGGGCTGCAGACTGTAGTGGTCTCTCTCTGCTAGAGCAGAGATAGGCCCTTGGTTTTGCATGGGATCAGCAGAGGGGACCAAACCTGGCTGCAGTGGAAGAATGGCATTTGACAGACAGAAGATAAACTGGCATGTACCATCAAAAGTACATGCCAGTTGAACCTCAGTATAGGGATGTCTATTTTTTCGAATATAAACACAAGTGAAAAAGTTTTAGTTGAACTTTAAAATGATACAACCACAATTAGAAGTACAGTTATGGGGAAAAGAACACCGCCACATGAAATATTGCAGTCATGATTTATTTAACAAAAATAAAGCCAAAGGTGAAACACCCTTACTGTTTCTATAGGAATAGGAGGCTAAGTAGCAGACAGGTGCTGCTAATCAAATGCCCTTGATTAATTGATCATCAGCAAGTGACCAACTCTATAAAATCTAAAGTTATAGCAGTGTTGCTGGTTTGGAGCATTCACCTGTGTGTTAACACAATGTGATGGTGGAAAGGCCTCTGCAATGATCTTAGAGAAGCAATTGTCGCTGTCCATCAAACTGGGAAGGGTAATAAGGCCATTTCCAAATCGTAGAATTCAAAGAGGGTGTACTCTTTTTTTTTTTTTTTTTTTTTTCCCATGACTGTATATTTTAAATGTTTGTCTTATTGTTTATATAATGGCTTAATAAACAAGTTGTTCGCATGCTGAGGTTGTCCTGTCTAAAATGCAGCTTTCTTTTGACCCAGCACATTGCTGCTGAAGTTTGGTAAAATGATCATGAACTTTTTATAATTAGTTTTTAAAATTAATATAGCATTGCTTTAAACCAGTGATGGTGTCCTGTGGCACACGGAGATCTCTTGTACTCTTCATATGCCTACATTATCACCTTCAGTTATGGAGGACCCAGTACATGTTATGATCTAAGGGTGATATATTAGGCACTTTAGTGCACAGGTTTTACTTGAATGCATTGGTGCAAGAGAAATTTGAAGAAAGGAAGGAGACCAAGAATGAGCAGGGTGGTTGATATTGATGGACAGAAAATGCCTGAAATGAGAGGGCCATTTAAGGGCTTCATTTTGGCTTCCCGCAGAAGATTGGGCACTCAAGTTCAAAAATGTTCAGTTTAACTGTTTAAGACTATTTAAAGCACTTCTTGGATGTTTGATAGTAGCTGTACATTATTTGATATTTGAAACTTAAAACACAAAGTTCAGATAAACGTCTTTGCTAGTTGCTGCTATTTCTCATAGAAGTTCCTCACTTAAGAAATAAAAATATTATACCACCTGAAGCCTTCACCCATATTCATTTTGTAATTTCCTTCAGTTATTAATCCTTCAAGAAGTACTTTCCCTACCTTTTATGTATTGTAAATTTCTGTTTGTCGAATTGTGATTTGTGACATTTTTTTCGCTCTTTGTCAAGCTCTACATAATAATTGTCACTATATAAAAAACTAATATCCATTTACTGAATGTCAGTCATCTAGTGGTCCAGTTTGTGTTTTTTATTGGGGGGGGGGGGGGGGGTTTCCAGTGTTGAGTGGAGGTTCTCTGCTTTCATCATAGATTATTTTAAATAACGAGCCATCATTAACAATGACCCATTATCACATGACACCTGTGCGCAGGAATTATTTTGGCTCTATTACTAATTTTCCAAATAGCGACAACGATATTTTATAGCAATCACTCCTCTGTCTATAGGATCCACTTCTTTCCCCACCAGATGGCTTTCACAGTAATCTTTCTGCAGTGCTGCGTTACAAACATCTGTTTCCACCGCGCAACAGCCCTTTGTCATTTTCTACGCTGCCTTATACACTACCACATCACTTTCCACAATCTTAGTCTCCCACGTAATGTACTATAGTGCCGTATCCCATCAAATTACTTTCAACAGTGCAATGTATGCCACCATATTGATTTTCACTGAGCCATACTTGAATATTTGCTATGTTCCTAAAGAAGCCAGGCTCTTTTATTTACTGAATATGTTTGATGTTTTGGTATACAAGTTGTCTTTCAAGTGCCATCAATGGTGTATTTTGGTTTTGTGCTTCCCTAGGCAGACAAAATTCAGGTGTTCCCACTTCACACACCCAGGACATGCCCCATCACCCACACTGCACACCCAGGACATGCCCCATCACCCACACTGCGCACCCAGGACATGCCCCATCACCCACACTGCGCACCCAGGACATGCCCCATCACCCACACTGCGCACCCAGGACATGCCCCATCACCCACACTGCACACCCAGGACATGCCCCATTACCCACACTGCACACCCAGGACATGCCCCATCACCCACACTGCACACCCAGGACATGCCCCAGCCAGCACCCACAGCTCACTGGTGTCTAGTGGCAGGCAGCATGGTGCCAGTGTGCTGCCTGTCCATGTGGTTCTTTTCATTGGTTGTCACTTCTCCATGATATACTGTAAAATGGTTTGATATTCTCTACTGTAGTTCTTTTCTGTGTATTTCGGGAGACAGTAGATGCTTAAACATATTGTAACTTTCTTTCAGATTGAAGAGGAGTTGGCTGCCCTTCAGAAGGAGCGCAGCGAGAGGATCAAGCATCTCTTTGAACGCCAGGAAAGGGAAATTGAAACGTTCGACATGGAAAGTTTACGGATGGGCTTTGGAAATCTGGTGACGTTAGAATATCCCAAGGAGGACTATAGATGAGAGAGGCCAGTTTTTGCCATTCAAATAAAATAACAATAATAATATTAACAATGACAGCAAGGAGAACCTGCAAAACGTACATTCCCCATTTTAACGGGCGTGCTCTCTCTCTCTTTCTCTCTCCCTCCCTATCTCTCTGTCTCTTTCTATCTCTGACGTCCGTCGGACACTAGTGCCTGTAATTCTTTTTACTCACCAGGGTGCCTCTGGGCAAATCTGAGCACGGAGCAAGCTCCCTGGCATACCTCTCAAGTGTCCCTGATTGTCACTCAAATTTTCAAAACCATCAGAAAACATTGGTGCTTGTTATACAAACCGAAGATTCAAACAGCGGGAAGGAGTCTTGAAGTAACAGTTGTGTTTTGTGTTGAAACTCTTCCTTTACTCATAACCCCTTTTGTGGAAAGAGATAACTTGATTATTCAAAGTTTTGTCCATGATGTTCCTTGGGGAAGATGGTCAGAAGTATGTGTCCTTTATCTTAGTGATTGAGAGGTGTAGATCTTCTATGCCTCTAAAAGAAGGTCTGCAAGGGGTATATGTGTCATTCGACCTTTCAATTGGAGAACTGGGAGGTGTGCGTACCTGATGTATCTGAGTACTCTGAGGGATGAAAGATACGTGTTCCTCTACTGAGGCTAAAATATGTATGTTCATGAAGTGTGGTGAGAAAATTAGTCCTTTATTTCTTTGTGGAAGATGGTTGTCCACAGTTTTAGTCTGTTTCATATCTCATGATGCACAACAGCCGTCAAAATCTTTGATTAACCTCTTCAACCCTGAGCTAGTCATATGGCAGTGTTATGTGATATAATGATGACTTCTGCTTTTCTATAATTGTGGGGTCATTTATGGAACTTTCAGAAGTTTGGTTAACATGGAAAAAAAAGTCACATCTGCATTACTGGATTGATATCTAGTGATTTTGCCAAGCTTCTAAAGTGCCTGAAAAAAGTGAAAGAGAAACTCAGGGATGAAGTGATTAATTTATCGACGTTCAACAACACTTCATGAGAGACTAGAGATAATTGAGGAGATAAAGTAAAACAAAAACCAACAAAAAAAATGTGAAACGGTGTTGGTTACAACATACATTTTATTCTGCTCAAGTACAAGCAAAAAAAATTATATATACTATTTAATACTTACAAGAGAGAGAGAAGCATAAAACTGCAGCCTTAAGGTTACTGCTGCTGCGTTAAACATTGTTGTTTTTTTGGTATTTGTTCGTCAGGAATTAAAAAAAAAAAAAAAAAAGTTAAAAAAAGAAGAGATTTTATTAAACTATTGAGGTTTGATACATTTTACAGAAACCAATCATGTTGTATATATATATAGACATATTGTTTGGGGAGGGGGAGAAGCAGACTTGGGGGGGAGGGTGTCGGGCAGATGGGGAGGGTAGAATGTCTTGTGATAATATATATTTTTATTTCTTTTTTTTCTTTTTTTTCTTTTTTTATGTTTGAAGAATTATTCTGGCAGGAGCAGAAATTGTCTTTGAATTTTCATTGCACCTTTGACAACCTTAATCAGCCTTGCTTTCTACTCCAGTCCTGGTTTTCTTGTGTACATGCTGCAACATAATGTGAACTTTTCTGACATCAGGCACCTGTTAAAACTCAAGACCAAAAGCCACAAATTTCTCAAAGGCTTGGCATCGGATTGTGCCAAACATTTACTTTCTCCTACATTTATTTTTATTTCTGATTTTCACAGATAAGGTTTTTTTTCTGCTTTTGTGTTTTTATTTTTGTTAATTTATATTTTTTGTTTCCCCAATAATTATACTTACTATTTTTACTGGTTAAATTAAATCTTGAGAACATGTTATACAAACAGCTTTGCGTTCTAAAAGAAAAAACAAAACACTTTCTTTTTTTGTGTGACCTGCTGAAGGTGGAAATATACTGTAATGGTTAATTTACCTTGTGTACTTTTAGAATCCTACTTTACAACTGGTAAATTTCCTTTATTCCAACTCTTTATGGGGAATTTGCTTTCACAGTGTTGCATCCAGTTTTAATTGGGCATTGAGTGGCATTGTCTGTGCTACTTTGTTTTGTGGGCAAAATTAAAAAGTTGCTTTATAGTCACTAAATTGTGCTGGAGCTCAAATATATATTCACTTTTCACCAGCATGTTGGTGGGTTACATAAGTGCGTGTGATACAGATTGGTGGTTCTCAGAATTTTCTCTTACTTTGATTTTCAGTGTCCACAGCCAAGTCATCATGGCTGTGTTTGTTTGTTTTTCAAGGCTAGTTAAGTTGGCCTCATGGGAGTAAGAGTGCTGGTGGCCATATTTGAATAACCAGTTATAGATACTTGAATTGTTCTTTGTTTATTGGCAGAAGCTCCTTTTCTTTTGAAACCAGATGCCATGCTGTGTGAAAGCAAGCTTTACTATACCTCGTGATTAGTAACATTCGGTCATATATTTGTTGGGGTTTTTTTTGGACCACTGACGCATTAGGAATCTAAATATCTTAAAGGGAATTTCAGTGTTTTTGTACCATCATACCTTGATTATTACTGCTGTATTTGAATGATGTTCTCCATAGTTATTTCATCCTGCAATTTGATGGGGGTTTTGGGTGTCACGAACTATCCTGTCAGATCTTATCAGAGGTTCACACACTGAACTACAGATGGAGTGGTTTCATTAACAATTCAACATAATCTTAAAGGAATTCTGTCTACTTAAACACTGCTTATACTGTGAATGTAGAAAATATAAATGGTGAAAAGGGATCTATACGTTGTGTTCAAACAATTGTTTGAAATGAGTCTGTGTCGCCTCTTGAATATGACATCACCTGGAGCTTGAAATGCAAATTAACTGGTTTTCAATGGTAAATGTTGCATTTGCATATCAAGCCACAAGGTGATGCTATAAACAGATGACCCCACAGACTCATTTAAATCATATTTCTGTTTTTAATGCATTTGCATGCAATGTATTGATCATTTTCATCATTTTTTATTCTCTGCCAACCTAAACGTTACTTATAGTGTAAATGCAGAGTCCCTTTAAACTTCTCCATACCTGCCTACAACTGCTACGGCATTTGGCACTGTGGCCAAAAGAAAAGGATCTAGGTGCATAAAAGATAACAACTTTTATTATCGCTTCCCTTAAAGGTTTATTAACCATTATTGTACAAACATATATGACTAGCCCTCAAAGTTGCATGTATCATTTGGTGTTGCCTAAAATTTGCAAAAGGATCTCAAATTCCCTTTAGTTGGAAAAACATGAGTCGTTTGTATTTTTGCATGATTTCAATTTAAGACAAAACCATATGGTCGGTGTGGTATTCACTAATCTTTGCAGATGGAAGTGGAGGAATATGTAAAACCAGGACTGGGAATATTAATATATTTCATGGATTTAAGAACATAGTGCATTACTTCTTGCAATTGTAACACCTCTGCAACTGGATTCACACTGTGCTCCTTTAGGTACCACTCTCTTTAAAAGAAAAAGAAAAAAGTAGGCTGAAATATGGCTGGAGGCTTCTGCTCACCTCTGTCCAGGCAGCTCAGAATTGCTCATTGCTTTAAGTGAATCACGGTACTGTAATTTCTCCACCGCTATTGGCACGTGCAACTAGTGAGCAACAGTGCTTTTTCTCTACAGCAAGACAAATGTAAAACAATGCTGTATACATCTGTGCTACAGTTAAGGTGCTAAAATTGCATAGGATTTTTATTTATTTTTTTAGTTAAATCTTAGAGGTGTAACCAGGCAACATATAATGTGAGCTGCACACGGCATTCAGTTTATTACACCAATTAGGGAGACTGTAATAATATATATAATCTCAAACCTCTCCTTTTTGATTGTTATTGGGTTTACGTTTTGTCTAAATTTCCACTTCCAAACAAAAAGAAACGCCAGAGCTTGAGTGGTACCTGAATCACATGAGCATAAAATATGCAAGATCGCTTTCAATCAAGCAGAAACCAGAGAGGAACTGAAATGTTTAAATTGCATATATATATATATATATATATATATACAGTGTAAATTAACCCTTCAGTGTCCTTTTTACCCCCTGTGGTAATCAAAGTTGTAGGGGTTCGATTCACTAAAAGGTGAGTTGAGGTGAGATGAACATTTCATTGGGCAGGGACAATCCTGGCGAGTTTGCTTGGTATGTTTGTACCTGCAAAATGCCTCAGCTCACCTTTTAGTGAAAAAACCCCGTAGAGTCTGGATGCCTCACATCTTAGTCACTCTTAATAAGCTTTTATTGGCAGTGGTTACACAGATATGGAGGTGGCTTCTGGCATTTCTCTAATGATTTTGTTCAATATTTTACATTGGTAATGCAGTGCATCTGTGTGTTGCAGGGGCTTGCAATGAGATGGATTTAAAAGTGTCTGCATGATTTTTGGCAGTGGTGTGTACTGCTTTAAGTGAAGTCACAAGAATGTATTGGACCACAATCTATTTTTTGTTTTGGTTCTAGTGAAACTTGTGCCCAGTGGAAAGCAAAGTTGGCACACATCTACAAACTTTAGAGCAAGTCGTCTGTGCTAAAATTTGAATTTAGATTTATTTTGGGCAATGCAAAACCTGTTTAGATCCTATGTGGATATTTATTCATATAATGTTCTCATCTCTAATTAGGGCACCACACTTAATTTTCTTGATATTGTGTTTGCAATCGCTGCAAATCAATCCAATTCATATTAAATGGTCATTGAACGATATCTGTTTGAAGATGGGTGGATGGAAGTCTGACTCTGACTAGAGTCATTCTCTCTGTACACAGATGGGTAAATACTTATAACCTAAAGTCTTGTGGGACATGAGTGACCAACTTTGCTCACCCCTGCTTCAGCCTGTGGACAAAGAGCTTCGAAAAACACAGTTGTAAGTTTCTTGGACACCTATGATTTCTCCTCACCATGTACCAAATTCAAGGACCCGTAAATCAAAATGTAATCTTCTTATATGTAAGAACAGTCTGTGATTATAATATGGGAGTCCCGCATAATCTCCCTCACATACAGCTACTTTAACTTAAGCAGCTGCTCTTTCTCTTCCTAAAAGCCCTCCACACTTAACCACGATAGGCAACATCCATGGAGTTTCAGTTGAATGAGACGGTAAAACAGTGGTTTCTAAATCTGTATTCAAGGAATCTCAACTGACCAAGTGTTTTCTAAATATCCCCTTTTAAACACAATGGGTTATTTACTAAATCCTAGAGTTCCTTGGGCTGTTTTTAAACCGCTGGTGTAGAGATAAATATCAAAGATCAGAAGGAAAAAAAACAAGGGTACTTTTTAAATTTAAGGGAAGGTTTACCTAGTCCCCATTCAACTGGGTCAGCTCCATTTAATGATATGTATTATCCTTTTTTTTACCTTCCACCTATTGGTATTTGAGCATTGGTGTCTAACTTAAGGCTTGTGGGCTGGATGTGAAGTTTTTGTACAGCCCTCATCCTGCCTGAAAAGCCCCTAAGTTCTGTTGTATTGTGTTTATATGGAGTCCAGTCCTGCAGCCTAATGTCTGAATGATATGTGACACTGCACATTAAAAATTGGCGAACACTGTAAGTATTACACTCTTTCTAGTTGCTCTATGCTATTTGACCAAGGTATGAATGCTTGTACTCGTGAACTGTGATCAGTAAGCTCCCCCACCAACAAAATACAATGATAACCAGAGTACATTTTGCTCAGCTTCCTGCTGTACGGTGCCTCGATAGGCAAACTGAGTCACCTCTAAAATAAAGCACTGAGTAAACTTGCAGGTGCAATAAAAATCTACATATTCTAATATGGATTCTAACGATTTGCCTGGTAGAAGTGCATTGTTGAGAATTAAAGAGGGAAAGTGTTACAATGGGCATTAAGTGCATATTTCCCTGTTCAAAGTAGTTTTACTTCTGTGAGAAATATTTGTAAAAGATGCCTGAAAATATGAAAATACTCAAATGGGAGCAGCTTGTATTTTTGCAGTACTTTTCCTTTTGATTCTTTTCCTTTCTTTTTTCATTGTGTGCTATTTAAGAATCTCAATACTATGCATTATCTTATGTTGTATGAATGTTGGAAGAGTCATGCTCCCAAGGGGCTGATGTTGCATCTCTGTCATAAGACCTAGCTCCTCATACTGCCCATCTTAATAAATGGAGGAGTCTTTTAACCTTTTGTGCTTGCATTTGGTCAATTCTTGCAATGATTGAATTTTTATTACAGTCAGGAGAATTTGTACTGCTGTTCTGTATACAGAAGCAAGGATCACTGGTCTCCTTTGGGAGTGCACTGGGGTACGTGGACTGAACCCCAAATGCTAATGTGTATACCGTACATGTTCTCACATTACATACCTCCTAGAGCAGTGCTGAAAGTAGTGTTCAGGGGTGTGATGGTGCTTATTGCCAATACAGTTTGCTGCCTGAGAAATCTCTGGAAACAAACACGCATGGAATATTATGCTTCTGTAAAGCTCTCCATGTGCAGGCGTTTCAACCATAGCATAAATTTTAATGAATTGGACAGAGAGTGGACTCTGAATAAGCACAGCCCATTCAAAGCAATGCTCTGCTCCCCTGGTTTTGCTGCTGTAACTATTGTTAAGCAGAGGGTGTATGCACACAGCATCCCAGCGTCTACTGTCCCACTAGCACAAAAACCATATAGGGACTGTGGCCAAAATCATGTATTTTCTGTATAGAATGAATTAAAGGAGAGATTTTACATATTTTCTTATTGTATTTTAACAGCTGTTTCTCAAATCTGAAAACTAACCTTTATCTCTCTCCCTAATGTTTTTTCTTATTTACTTTTTTCTTTCTTTTTTCTTTTTTTTTCTTTTTTTGATTTGTTTCTGGGAGGAGGGTTTTTTCCAATTCAGTATTTAAATACAAAAAAAAAAAAACTAAACACAATCAGCCAAGTCTTTTTTGATATATTTTTTTCCCTCTACCCTGTCCCCTCCCTGTCTTTTTGGTCTTTTAAATATTACATTATCCACGTTTTCAAGCTGTGTATTTTCTTACAATAAAAAGAAAACGTTTAAAAAAATCGATGAAAGAAAACAAAGGCTTTTAATTCTTTTTTGCATGCACTTTAAAAAAAAATGCTTTTCAGGTCCTTGGTGAGGGGGGAGCAGGTGTGACTCACTGTCGGAGATATTTTAGTATATTTGTAAATAAAAAAAATGTTCATCACCCGTCTGTTTCTTTATTATTATTATTTTTAGTAAGGTTTAGTTTCTGTCTATATAGATTTTGAGTGATTTAACCTAGAATTCATATATAACCTGTAGTGATTGCAAATCAGAAGTTGCCTTATGTACACCTTATGATTTATTTTCTTTTGTGACTCAGTGTGTATGTACATTTTACAAGCAGATCATTGGAGGTAAGTGAATGTGAGTGACCTGGTTACTTGTAAAATGTACAGTGGGGTTATTTTGCTTTTAGTAAAGGTTTGCAAGCTTTACTTAAAAGACATTTTTTTTAATGATGGGTATTTTCAAAAGTTACGCATGCATAACTCTGCAAAATTTTCAGCTTTTCAAAGAAGGAAAGATTTGTGCAATGGAACAAGAGACTGTCTTCCCAACAAGCCATTCGGTTTTATTCGAAATGAGATATTCTCTGTTCAGTGATGACGGAGAAGTTAGATTACACAAGGTGGTGTGGCTAGTGACACATGGGAACTCCAGCGACAACTCTGATCAACTTATTTGGACAAAAATGGCCTACTGCACTCCTAGCCTTTCAGAATGAAGCCTATTAATTCAATTATTTACTTAAGACACAAAAGGGCTAATAATCTGTGCTTCATAAGAAGCTAGAAGTCAAGAGTTAAATCTAAATTCATAGAGTATTTCTATAGCCCACACCATCACATGTGGAAGCAACAATGTGATGCCTGACTTGAGAAGATCAGCCATATAGCAGAAAGAGTGGGCTCCTAACCTGACCACTGATTTCAGAGATTTAAAACATGGGAAAAAAAGTTTCATTAAAACATCTTCCGAAATCAAAAGCCATAACCAGCAGTTATGCTCACAAGGGTAAAAGCACATCATAATGCCATTGTAGACCATAGTGTTAACGGGAATGTATCACTTGATTGTTTTTACTGAGCGTGTAGAGCATAAAAAGATGCTTGGAAATGATCTATACATTGTCTTTGCAAAACTGACAGCAAATGCCTAAAATAGGAGAAACGTGTCTGGAGTCTCCTGCTTATGACATCACCTGTGGTACGCTTTGCAAATGAACTGCAATGAACTTTCAATGAGAAATGTGTAATTATATACCATGCTACAGGTGATGTCATAAGCAGGAGACTCCACAGAACTTTTCTTGCAATTTTGCTAATACAATATATAGATCATTTCAATTTTTTTTATTTTTTTGCTCTACATTCACCGTAAAACAATGTTTTACTGATCCAGTCTCTGAGATATCTCATTAGTGAAACTAAGTGGCCTAGAGTTAGCACTGGAGGTGGAGTTTTTGTAGAGTCCTAATGAATGCATTCCCACTGCTCTTGAATGCAAGATATATACCACTCCATCTGGATATCACAGTTATGCAGTCCCATCCCCATTCATTTAGCGGATTGAGATGTTAAAGCACAATATTGGGCAATTTTTTAAAACTTGGTAATGGACAGATCTGTTGATTTGATCACTTCCCATACCATGCCCTGAAGCAAACCAGAGAGGAAAGGGTTTCTCCCCCGGCTTTCAGGGAAATTATAGCAATTGAGCAAGACATGAATGACTTAATTTAACAACTATGTTGACAACACAGGGCTAATTAATTGTGTTAAAATGTTAGTTTTTCTAGTTGTTTTTTTGCGTGTGGGGCCTGTCATTTCAGTGGCAAACCAAACCATACATAAGCCCTGTTTAGATTTATATATGTATGTCTTGGTGTGCAAACATTTTGTGAAAATAAACCACATAAGATTAAGTTTATCATGTCTGACAGCATTGTCATGTCATATTCCTCCTCCTGTTTTGTTACCTCTATATTTTAACCTGTTTTCCATGTTTCTCATAACATATATTACTGTATAAATGTATATCTTTCTCCACCATGCCTCTTATTAAAATATTCCCTATGTTTGGTTTATTCAAAGTATACTTAGTCTCTTGGTCAGTCACAGACGTCTAAAACGAAGCTTTAAATTCCACTAAACATACAGTGGTAGTCACACTCTGCGATGGCGACTTTTCTCTTTACTGAAGTGCTGGACTCCGTGTACCTATAATTTGTTCTTTTTGCCATGAATTAAAGATTGGGTTGGATCTCAGCCTGTCCACCCTCGATTTTACAGCTAATGATTGACTGATCAGTCCTACAGGCCACTGGCTTCTCATAGGCAGGATTTCATGCCATAGCTAATTTTCTTTCAAATGTGCCATTGAGTTCTTCTACTTGTATCTAATATGGTGGGAGACCCATTACCCACTGAACTGTTTAGACTTTGTAGCAAGACACGTTTCACACAGGGTATCGCTAGATGCAATGTATTTTACAGCTGCCAGTGTCAAATGCTAAGGGAATGCTGTGTGCGCACCAACCAGATACTTATAACTGTCTAGGCTCCTAAAACCAGTTTATGAAGCCTTCATTCCCAGCTTCACCATTGGCTTGGTTTATTTATTATTTGCCACAGTGATTATTTTTTTTACCTAGCCAATAGTGAAGCAGGAATTCAAGGCTTATGCTTTTTTCTTTTCTTAAAATGAAATCCCTGCTCTAATTTTATCCTGCATCCATCGCCGGCTGAGGATGGATTCTTCGGGAAAAGATGTGCACTTTTTTTTTTTAATTAGAGTTAGATGGATTCATTTTTATTTTTGGGGTTCTCCCTTTCCCTGGGTTGAAGATAATGTCTGTGGACATTGCGATTGGTTAGACATGGTCAGAGTTGCAGCATGTAATTAAGGATTTTTCATATATATGTGTCTGTATTTGTCTTTTGTTCGTTTGCCTATGATTAAGCGCCTCAGTGTTAAATGCATGCGGCAGATGGCATGCTAGGGTTACCACCAACCTTGTTATTTGTCACATTTTTTTAGAACCTTTTTTTGGTAAAGCATATGGATTAGAATAAATATTTATACTTTATGTTCAGAGTGTTGCCTCTTTGTTTTATTTTTTTTTATCTTTCTTAATTTCAAGAAGAACAAGCTTCAGATAGCCTGGCATGGACTCTATAAGGAAGTGGAACAGCTTTGCGATACCACCTACATAGTAGCCCGCTGTTCCAATCAAAGGATCTGGAGGACCTTTCATGTAAACATGCTCAAACCTACCAGGAAAGGGAGGAGACAGCGGCTGCTGTTTGTGCCACTGCCCCGGGGGAGATTGGAATAGTGTCCACTCGCCAAGGCAATAGGGGTTAGGTTTGCATTCCCGAGAACTGGTACAGAGGTTCTCTAAAAGCACCACACTATGTTCTCTTCCTTCATGCCTCTACTTGGATCAGCCAGTATGGTCTGTATCAGTTTAAAGGCAGTTCCAGATTAATGCGCCAGCCACCTTCCAGCAGATGAAATACTAGCTTCTGGATGGTTTGCAGGAATATGCCTTTCAGGATGATAGCCATCTATAGTGCCACCTGGGAGGAACATCTACAACATATAGTGGTTATGCTAGACCAGATCAGGGAGGCAGGACTGACCGTTAAATCCAACGAATGCCATATCAGTATGTACGAGGATCAGTACCCAGGTCACCGGCTGTGGTGTGGGAGATATCGACTGCCTCTATCTTAGCTGGCTCAGGTCTCTGACTGGCCAGTTCCCTGCACCAAGATGCAAGTGCTAACCTTCCTAGGGACAATAGGGTATTATAAAAAGTTTGCCCTGAACCATAGTGCCTAGCTTATGATTAAGTGCCTGTAGATGTGAAACACGTTAAGCTTTACAAGTTGGTTGTGCCAATTATCTCATGGATTTTGCGCCACTTTTTGGGTACTTTTTTAAAAAAATGACTTGTACTGCCCAGCGTGAGTGCCAAGACCTTCCTTCCTTTTTTGTTTGTGGAGTACAGTGCCATTGCCAAGCCCTTGCATGACTGCCTTGACGAGGAAGTTTTTACCCCCAACAATTCGTGTGGTCCCCAGAGTGTGACATGGCTTTCCAGCACATTAAGCAGGTTCTAATCCAAGCAGCTCCTAACCGATCCAAACGGTTTGTCATACAATTAGATGCCTCCATGTTTGGGTTGCAGGCAGTGCTGACCCAAGTCAGAGAGGGGGCAAGATAATTCCCTGGGAGATAGGCTATTCTGGCACCGAAAAGAATTGCCTGGCTCTTGTGTGGGCGCTGAAGAAATTTCAACCCTAACCCTACAGGAGACCAGTCACCGTGTCTGGCTAAACTGGGTGGCAAGTAACACAGGCTTTTATGATGGAGTTTGACCTTGCAGCCATTTAATTTTACAGTGCAACACTGACCAGGGAAAACAGAATGCCAATGCAGGCAGATTTTCAAGAGAAACTGAGTTAGAGGGGTAGATGGGCGGCCAGGTTTGGGTTTTGCTGGACTATGGAATAAGAAGGAGGCACTGGAGGAAATTATGAGAGTCATCGGGTTATAGACTGAGGGATCAGGGGCACCCTGTATAAGGGAGTGGAAACTATTGTATTTAAATGTTGTGATGTATGTGCTTAATCTAATTAGGTATGTATAAACATTAGTTTTCTGTTCTTGTCTACACCTTAGACTGTGGCTTTGGATTACAATCACTTGGCTGCAGAGGTTACAGGACCTTTTTGCCATAAAAGCCATAGATTTTCGGTTACCCAATGTGCGCAAAGATTTGCCTCAAATTCAGGTAAGATAGGTGGAGTTCGGCCATTTCAAATTTTCTTTTAGAAGGAGAATTCAACTTTAAATCCCTTATTAAATACACCACAAGAAATGTTAAAAAAAAAAAAAAAAAATTCCCCCATATGGACATGCCTACATATTTGCCCTAACACAATTTGTGATACAAATAACCAACATTATATTTGTAAAAATCACCCCCATTAAATGCCTCCATTAACCCCATCATATGCCACTATTAACCCCATCACCCCATTATATGCCTCCATTAACCCCATCACATGCCTCCATTAACCCCATCATATGCCACTATTAACCCCATCACCCCCATTATATGCCTCCATTAACCCCATCATATGCCACTATTACCCCATCACCCCCATTACATGCCTGCATCACCCCCATTGCATGCCTCCATAAACCCCATCACTCCCCATTACATACCTCCATTAACCCCATTACAGGGAGTGCAGAATTATTAGGCAAGTTGTATTTTTGAGGATTAATTTTATTATTGAACAACAACCATGTTCTCAATGAACCCAAAAAACTCATTAATATCAAAGCTGAATATTTTTGGAAGTAGTTTTTAGTTTTAGCTATTTTAGGGGGATATCTGTGTGTGCAGGTGATTATTACTGTGCATAATTATTAGGCAACTTAACAAAAAAACAAATATATACCCATTTCAATTATTTCTTTTTACCAGTGAAACCAATATAACATCTCAACATTCACAAATATACATTTCTGACATTCAAAAACAAATCAGTGACCAATATAGCCACCTTTCTTTGTAAGGACACTCAAAAGCCTGCCATCCATGGATTCTGTCAGTGTTTTGATCTGTTCACCATCAACATTGCGTGCAGCAGCAACCACAGCCTCCCAGACACTGTTCAGAGAGGTGTACTGTTTTCCCTCCTTGTAAATCTCACATTTGATGATGGACCACAGGTTCTCAATGGGGTTCAGATCAGGTGAACAAGGAGGCCATGTCATTAGATTTTCTTCTTTTATACCCTTTCTTGCCAGCCACGCTGTGGAGTACTTGGACGCGTGTGATGGAGCAATGTCCTGCATGAAAATCATGTTTTTCTTGAAGGATGCAGACTTCTTCCTGTACCACTGCTTGAAGAAGGTGTCTTCCAGGAACTGGCAGTAGGACTGGGAGTTGAGCTTGACTCCATCCTCAACCCGAAAAGGCCCCACAAGCTCATCTTTGATGATACCAGCCCAAACCAGTACTCCACCTCCACCTTGCTGGCGTCTGAGTCGGACTGGAGCTCTCTGCCCTTTACCAATCCAGCCACGGGCCCATCAAGACTCACTCTCATTTCATCAGTCCATAAAACCTTAGAAAAATCAGTCTTGAGATATTTCTTGGCCCAGTCTTGACGTTTCAGCTTGTGTGTCTTGTTCAGTGGTGGTCGTCTTTCAGCCTTTCTTACCTTGGCCATGTCTCTGAGTATTGCACACCTTGTGCTTTTGGGCACTCCAGTGATGTTGCAGCTCTGAAATATGGCCAAACTGGTGGCAAGTGGCATCGTGGCAGCTGCACGCTTGACTTTTCTCAGTTCATGGGCAGTTATTTTGCGCCTTGGTTTTTCCACACGCTTCTTGCGACCCTGTTGACTATTTGGAATGAAACGCTTGATTGTTCGATGATCACGCTTCAGAAGCTTTGCAATTTTAAGAGTGCTGCATCCCTCTGCAAGATATCTCACTATTTTTGACTTTTCTGAGCCTGCCAAGTCCTTCTTTTGACCCATTTTGCCAAAGGAAAGGAAGTTGCCTAATAATTATGCACACCTGATATAGGGTGTTGATGTCATTAGACCACACCCCTTCTTATTACAGAGATGCACATCACCTAATATGCTTAATTGGTAGTAGGCTTTCGAGCCTATACAGCTTGGAGTAAGACAACATGCATAAAGAGGATGATGTGGTCAAAATACTAATTTGCCTAATAATTCTGCACTCCCTGTATATGCCCCCTCACCCCAGGACTTACCCTGATCTATGGTGGCAGGCAGCGGTAAGTGTGGATATGTCACGGGACCCGGCGCGCGTCTGATGTAAGAGCGCTGGTTCACGTGACCCGTCCAGCCCCCCCCGAAGAAAATGCTAGGACAGCTCGATCGTCGCGATCGTTTTTCAGTGCTGGGGGCCACTGCTTGGGCATCTGAATCCATGACATTCCTAATTCTAATTAACACCTTATCACTGGATATTCTATATTTACAAGGCAAGTCTGTGTCAAATGTCCCCTCAACCCTTGTGACTGTCTCAAGCCCCA
The DNA here is from genome assembly GCA_036172795.1 of Pelodytes ibericus. Taxonomy (NCBI): domain Eukaryota; kingdom Metazoa; phylum Chordata; class Amphibia; order Anura; family Pelodytidae; genus Pelodytes; species Pelodytes ibericus. The sequence goes on along the minus strand of CM069860.1, from coordinate 141,990,714 downwards.
TGACCTGCAGTAGCTCTTCCTTGAAATGCAGCAGGTCAGCTGGCTCAGGGAGGACCAGTCAGTGTCTCTGGCAGTTACTTTGGATAGCTTCAGGTCTGAATACCTGAAATGTAACAGTGGAACATTGCTATTGGTACACTAATCACCTGTATATGTTATCCTACTGACACATGTGTATATGTCTATTTGTACATGTATGTATATATTGATGTGTATACATATACACACACACATATCCTTGACAGAGCCATTACATGTGTTACATTAAGTACAAGTGTTATATAAACATGCTGCCTATGGTGTACTAGTATTTTAAGGGCGGTTACCTTTTCTTCACTACCTTCTTGGACCAGTTATTCCCATCAACTGCGTCTACAATCTGCTGCCAGAATTTGTTCTTCCGTCCGTTTTGCTGCTGCCACAATCACACTGTTGTAATGTTGGCACAGCATATCAATGTTGTATTCTTCTATGCTGAGAAACTCTGGTTATACCTTTTGGGCCATGCATTCTCTGGCTACCAGTGTCTGGGTCCCCCCCCCCTTGCAGCAGATCCTGCTTTCAAATGGTGGTCTGGACATGTGCTCGTTATTTATGCAAACAATCCTATAGGTTTGTATACAACATCCCAACACTTGTGTATAAAGCCTGCAGCATTCTCAAAATAGAACCTCAGCTTAGGTATTGTAGAAACAACCCTTCTGTAAATTAAAGAAAAAACTGTAGATTTGTGTTGTTTTAAATTTGTGTTTAATGCAAATATGCAGTTACTGAACTAAGCAGAGCAAAATACATAGTTTTTTTTGTTTTTTGTTTTTTTAAATCAACCCGTCCACAGTTGGAGATCTCTGCATGATCTGTTACTATAAACCCTTAATGAGGGAGACAAAAATTTATGAAGTAACGTTGAAATTTTTGGGACACAGTTCTAAATGTAGGGAAAACATTGAAACCAAAAGAAATGAGGCCACAAATTCCTACATTTTTCAGAAAACACAACACAACAATAAATCATGGCTAAACTTTAACCCCTTTCTGTTAAAAAGAGTAACAAAAACTTTGGGTGGAAAACTGTCTTCATACAATCCCACAAGGTGTGTCTGGTAGCAAGGCTGCACAAATTTAAAAGAAATGAAAACATAGGGGAAAACAACATTAACAAAGATAAACATGTGGGAAACTATATTTTAGAAGCTAAGTCAAACTCTAAGTGCTTTGTTTCAGAATACTGAAAACGAAAAACATTTATTTTTGTGTCATTTATGAGCCAAGCTGCTCGTACAGTTTGGGAACATAGTCATCCCATTCAGCCTGGTAGCAGTTACCAGCCACAGGGGCCCCAAGCTTGTACTTCTGGCGGAAGGAAGCAATTTTAAACAGGCCCCTGTGTTCCCCAGAGCGGTTACACAGAACTTGTTCATCGCACTTTAATGGCTCAGACTGTTCGTAGACCAACCAGACATAACGATGAAGACCTGTTGGAAAAGTAGTTTAAAGCAATAAGCCTCATGATAATGTATGTTAATAAAACAGATTATCACTGCAGACCAAAAAAAAACTAACCGTAACTAACGGATATACGATACACAGAAAAAAAAGTAAAATCATTCACTTGTAGATGAATGTAAAGAATTACGCTTTACTTCATGCGGCTAGGACAGGTCACATGCTGCACTAATACAGCCATTTTTAAATAATCAGAATTAAGGTTAATCATCTTATTTTTTTTAATCAGTCTCTAGTAGTTACTAATCTACACCCAGAAAATCTGATTTGCATTATCAGATCCAGGACTTTCTGGCAAACCGCAATTTCTTTTACCAGCTGTAGGTGGCAAATGTGCTACAGAAATAGCTAGCAAATGTCTGGCATTTCATTACTCACCTGTTCCTTTTGGTGGACCGGAGCCAATGTAATCAGATTGGACACATCCACTACCAATGTCATTTCCTTTCATGTTCACTACAACAAAATGATGCCATTCCCTAAAATGAAAGAAGTGATATCAATATCACAAACACATAATATAGGAGATATGATAGTCAACTTCCAACACAGTGCTCCCAGAATGAATTTTTGTTTGCAGTGTCCTATATGGTAAAACAAGGGCTTTTTGCAGGAGATATATATATTTTATTTATTTTTTTTATTATTCAAGTTTACAAGCAAAGACAGTTTAAAACAAATTATAACACTCTAGTCATTCATATGAATTGATGACCTGCTAAGATAATCTCAGCAAGAAAAAAAAAAACACATTTTTAGATTGTACGCAAAATACAAAATTCAAGTGAAAGCTAAAATGAAAATAGCAGAAAAAAGGGAATTGAGCAGCTACGCTCTACAAAAAGTCAGACCAATAAAACCAATGTTTGGCATGTTGTCCTCAGCTGTAGGAAGAAATGACTAAATCCTCTGCAGAGTGGGTGCATTCAGAGGACATCCACTTGGTAGGTTGGTGAACGGGTCTGTATCCATAATTAGGAATAAACAACTTGCCAGCATTAATTAGATGTACTGTAAGTGATTTTTTCAGATTTGGGGGTCGGGGATGAAGACACAAGTCTATCTGCGTGTCGGGGATGAAGACACAAGTCTATCTGCGTGTCGGGGATGAAGACACAAGTCTATCTGCGTGTCGGGTATTAAGTACGGTGCAGCAGGAATACCATAGGTTCAAATGGAATATCAGTGTCTATTTTATTTTTGCCGTCAGAAAGAGCGCACAAGAATGTGAAAAAAAATAAAAATCACTGCACTCTGTCAGACATCCCCAATATTGGTCTGAGGTGGACGGAAGCGGTTTATAAAGTAGCAAAGGCACTCTGAACCACGGTGTAAGGATTTTGTATGTATTTTCTTGTATCCTGGTGGATCCATAGCATTCATGTGTCAACAGGGCAATTTTAATCCATTCCTCATCCGACATAAGATTGTCATAGTCAGCTTCCCAGCAACTGATAAAATATGGTTTATAAGCAAATTTAAGGTGCACAAAAAGTTTACGAATAGTCGAGATAAGTTTAGGAGATTGTTCCAGTAATGTGTCAGCTGTAAATGGAGGAAAGAATTCCCAGGATGAGTTGTATGCATGCCTGTTATGCTTTCTAGGTGTTTTATTGTCCAGAATGTGCGCCCAGCTTAGGCTATTTTCTGAACGAGTAACATTACCTGAGGAATACACTCTTATTTACCAGATGTGCTAACCTGAATTTGGGAGTCTTCCTACTTGGTGCATCAGGGTCTGTAAGAACAAGTGTGTAGAGCTTGTTGCTATCCATTCCAGACCATTCAATAGATGTTGGCCGATTCTGAACCTGTATAAAAATGTGAGAAGTATCAACACATGCACAGAGGTGCTACACAGACATTCAAATTCTTCCCACACAAATAAGAGTGTGAGAGGTTAGACTTCACAGATCAGGGACATAATTAGAAACCACTGGTCTCCAGTGCATGCATTTTTCAGCCCCACACCACCACAGTGCCATGTCACCTTACCAGCATATCCTACTTGTCTGTCCTCTCTCCGGTCCAGCTCATCTCGTTTTGCAGGTAAATGACAGAGAGCAGGAAGTGAGGTTATTTCTCCATGCACTGGATCAGTCTGACACAGGGTGCGTTGGTGGACAACTGGCAAGAGATCATCCAAACAGATGGTCTCTGCTATATGACACAGCTATGGTTTATCTAGCAGTAAAGGCAGGACAGCCAAGTACTTGCCCATGCCCCTTGGAGTAGCAAATGCAAGAGATTAAATCAGTTTAAACTCTTGCTCATGACAGAAGAATGGACAGGGGCATGTGGATATCTTTGTGAGGTCTTGCATGCGCTCTGTTCATTAAGTTGTGATGAATGTACAAGTTGAAGAATTTAAACTAAATTATCATACAGAGGACACAACCACAGCACATTATTAAACGATGTGTCACCAGTAAGAGGTCTCAAAAAATTATGATTTATTTTTCTTTTTAAGATATGCAAGAGGTTTACACAGGATATATATATACATACATATACACACACACACACAATTTTTTTGTGTGGCAAATTGTGCATTATTATTTACATAGAAATAGGAGTGCTCCTATTGTAGAAATCATGCACATTAGACCCAGCAGTCCACGGAGTGTGTGTGAAAGTTTAACCAATACAGCGATAGTAATCAGTTGCAACAACTATTGTACAGCATCCTAGAAGCTGTAGTTCACAACAACTTTACTAAAATAACCTTAGGCAGGGGGTAACAAACATGGTCGTTGTGTTTGCCACTGCGACCAGGCCCACTAACTTTGGGGTTCTGAAAAAATACCTGCGAGATGATCACTTCATATTTCTCTCAAGAGACCTGTATTGCAGGTTATGTGTTTTAGTTGTGGAGTAACTGAACACATGGTAGAGGAGTTGGGTTGTCTGGAGATGGACCAACTGCAGCACAGAGGCACAGTCTGAGAAACTAGCCCATTTCAATAAGTAAAACATTTATTAGAAGATCATTTCTGGGTCAAAGCTCTAAAAGTGATTCTAATCACTGTGGTGGCTCTCCCAGTTTTAGAACAATAGGAATTATGTATAAAGATGGCGCACATACACAGATAACACCAAATAGTGGCACTATCAGCGTGTGCGCCTATGTAAAAAGCAGACGCCTGACAAGTTCCGGGAGGCTGCACCACAAAGGCACTACCGGGTTGTGACAGCACACAGTGTTTGGCGGAGGTCTAAAAAAAAAAAACGCACAATTGTCGTTATTTATGACGAACGGGGATTGCAACTTTTTATTTTATTTTAAATTAAACGCCTAACACTTTGCATTGCTGGTAGGTTGTTTTTTTTTTACATAATTCCTATTGTACCACAACTGACCTTTATACCCAAACCCCAAAAGTTTACACATTTTTCCCCAAATCGAGTCAGACATGTATTAGATATGGAGGAAAATGAATTAAGAACATGTTCACATATATAATAAATGTTATAGGACATACTGGGGGCTATTCACCAAAACTGACAAGTGAACTGCAAAAAAGAATTTAAAAAAATAATCAGTCCATAAATGTCCGATTTAATAGTTTGTAAACTGCAAACCGCAACAAGACCACTGGAATATATGTGAGCTGTAAAATGAAAATGATATCTCTGGATCATACTATTACTACAATTTCTAGGGTTGCTGTCAGCAGTTTATTCACATCGTACAGTTGAACGCTAACGTGGTTTGGAGGCAGCATGCTTAACACACCCCTGGAGGCGGGCCAGTTACACATTCCCTATGGTGGCTACCTGGGTGGGTGTGAGGACTTGCCCCAGCTCCTCTATACGTAGGGTGCCATAGCTGACAGTCAGCGGCTGTGCCGGCTTTTCATCCACCTCATTGAGAGCCAATGGGCCATTCCACTGGGAGATATCCACGGGCATTGTGCAGCCAGATCACCACTGCGAACACAGCACTGACTAGTGAATAAAGGTCAAACATCCGGGCTTCCAAATATTCAACCAATCGCATCTGTGGGTGGAAATCGCCTGTGGGTTTTCATTGGCGGAGGCACATCACGCATGTCACCGTTACAAATGACTGACGGTTTGGCGCACAGGACTGCTAGAAACATCTATATTGCTGCGGATAGTTTCTCAGAGCCAACATGCAGCAAGGCTGCAACCAAACCTGGAGACGTGTCACTATGGCAGTGATCTGGTTATCAGACGCCCAATGATTACAAACAGTATAATTCTCCCTCCAGAGACCATGCTTCCCATTGCGGATGCATTATTTAACCCTGTGAGCCCTGAGTCTATGTGTTACTATGGCAGACTCCGTGTTTATGATCAGTAGCAGGATTGTAATTGGCTGAGAGCAGCGCGCAGCCTGCATGATGCGTGTCAGACACGTTTCCTTTGTGTCTCTCACCGAGACGCATTCATCACTGATTTATTTATTACTGACTGGATAAAAATAAATCGTCAGTGCTTCCTGACTGAATTGTACAATACTATGTTTATCTCACAGACTGGGCACCATTATCCATCTTAATCCCTTCTCACATGCTGCCATGATCTGTGCACTATACATACATTGCACCGGAGCATCTGCAGACTTTTTTTCCACGAGGGTGTCTGTTAGTATTGGGGAGAACACATGAGGATTTATTCCGTGGAAGTTGGAATTGGCAAGGGAACTGCACAGTTAAGGCCAACGTAGCTGAGTTAGAAAAAATTAACCAATTTGTCTATACAAACTGCTAATTTGACCTTAATTTTGCAATGCCCTCTTTCATGAATAAAGCCCATTGAACCTTTACATGCTCCCCAGCAGAATGTATAATGCATGCACGGGAACCAAGAAATTAATTGAGGACGCATTATATAGTAAGGTAAAAAAGATTGATTCGAGCACTCACCGGTTTGAGACAAAAGGAACATCCATGAAGTGATGGTGGAAAAAAATGTGATTTATTTGGTAAAAATGCAGGAAAACATGGAGACGTGGGACATGGAGAGGCAGACAGGACGCATTATATAGTATCTGACAAGAGAGCTGGTAAAACAAATAGTAGAAAAAATGGTAGCTTAAAGCCATAGTTAGCCAGAACCCTGATCAAGTAGGTACAATGCCTAATTACGATTAAGCATTTAATTATACTAATAATGATCAAATATTAGGTCACCTCTTCTTCCTCACAATCTATAAAAAGTAAAGCTGGCTCTCCTCACACCCTAATTCATTGATACATGTGCAGTCTTCCATGGTGCTCAAAAGCCAGGGACCATCCCAAACTTCCACAGATCAACAAAAAAGAAAAGGCTTCGCACTCCAGTATACTCTAAACATTTGCAAAAAAATTCCACTTTAATTCAGGATCATAATCCAGGGTAAGAACATCCAGAAGCATAAGACAAATACATAAACAAGACGTCACTTGCACAGTCCAATAGGAGCAACATGATTCACAAATGGAGACTAATGCTCCAAAGCGTTAGTCTCCATTAGTGAATCGTGTTGCTCCTGTTGGATTGTGCAAGTCTTGTTTATGTATGTCTTTTGCTTCTGGATTGTATACCGGAGTGCTAAGCCTTTTCTTTCTTCTTTCTTTTTTTGCACCTCTTATCTACAAAGAATTACAAATCAAAATGTTTAAAAATCCTACTTGCACTCAAAAATGCAAATATCTTATTTTGCAATGTTTCCAACACAGATCTTTAACTGCACATTTATTAAAACAACACACTCCAGTTATCAAACTGAACTTGTTGCCCCCGATAACATCTAACCTGTGCATGGTACACATTATTTCTGCATACAAATGTTTACATTGCACCAGAATCAGTTTAGATGAACTGGGTCCTCTTACACGGAGCATATGCAGTATTATTTGGGGCCAAAGATGTTATCACAAGTTGTACCGTACAATCTTCAGTGTCTGGTTAACTATTTAACAATGGGAGTTATACTGTAACACTGTCAGTGTCTTGCTCAGTATATAATTATGGGAGTTATACTGTACCAGCAGTGTCTGGCTTAATATTTACCAATAAGAGCTATACTCTTCCACCATTATTGTGTGGCATACTACATAATTACGGGGAGCTATGTAATATCACAGTCAGTGTTTGGCTTATTATATCATCAGTGTCTAACTTATTGTTTCCAAGTGAGAGTTATACTGTACCACCACCGGTGCCTGGGTGTACACAATTATGGAGGTTATGTTGAACCACAATCAGTGCCTAGCTTACTATATCATGATGGGAGTTATACCGTACCATCTTTGGTGTCTGGCCTACTATTTACCAATGAGAGTTATACCCGACCATCAGCTTCTGGTTTAATATTTAACAATGGGAGTTATACTGTACCACTGTCAGTGTCTGGCTCAGTATATAATTATGGGATATAAACTGTACCACCAGTACAGTGTCTGGCTCACTATTTACCAATGTGAGTTATACTGTACCACCATCAGTGTCTGGCTTACTACATAATTATGAGACCTATGCTATATCACAGTAAGTGTTTGGCTTATTATATCATGATGAGAGATATACTGTACCACTGCTAGTGTCTGGCTCAGTTTATGCAGTGGTTGGGCTGGTGAAACTTTTTCCAGTGCTGATTTTTATTCCTAGTCCGGCATTGAATGCAAATAATATGTAATAGGTTTATTGCTATCTCTCCAAGTACTCCTTATTGAATGTCGGTGAATTTAAAGGCCCCTTATTGTCAACAAAAAATTACAAGAGAACTGTAAACTGTTTTAAAGTAAGTATAAGTGCATTTCACGTACATTAAAAACCTTTACAAAATACAGAAAATAAGCCGGTGGAACTGCCCCTTAAATGAGTTAAGAAAAGGAATTGTTAAAATAATTCACATTGCGATTCAAACTGTTTATTATTATAAAGCTTTATTAGACATTTGATTAGAGTACAAAAATACCTCAGAGCAACATGTCATAAACATTGCAATATTTCCTATATCTATCTCGTTTTACAAGCAACTAAACTTTTTTTTCCACTTTTATTTCTATTATAGTATTTTATTCTATAGCATACAATAATAATGTGGCCATGGAAAGGGACGTGTCTGCATGACTGCTAAACAGAGCAAGTGGAACACCGAAGAACGAAATCTGGACACGAGACAGTTGGTCTGTATGAATTAAAGCCTACCTAAGCAAATATATGGTGTTATCGGTTTGTTTGGCAGCTTTCCCCAGCGCACTCAAAAATGTTAAAGCTATAGTAAACTTTAAAAAAAACAAAGATCATAAATCACATAAACGGACTCTGTCAAACTAAACACTATGCTGTGAATGTAGAGGCTAAAAATTATGGAAAAATTAAGCAGAATTGCAAGCAAAAACATATTTAAAATATATTTTTCTCTGATTTTATTGCTACACAATGTACATATAATTTTTTATTCTCTACATTCACAATGTGGCTTTAAGTGATTTATGAACTCTGGATTTTATCTTTCTTGATACTGCAGAAGCAAAATAGCACACTCAAAGGCATTACATGTGTCTGTATGTTCACATGTCACAACACACGCAACTGTTTATACAGTTTAGGAACATAGTCATCCCATTCGGCCTGAAAGCAAGCTCCAGCAACTGGAGGACCAAGCTTGTACTTCTTGCGAAATGCAGAGACTTTAAAATTTCCTCGATGATCCGCGGAGGTGGTTCCCAAAATTGGCTCCTCACATTTCAATGGTCCGGTCTGTTCATAGACAAGCCAAGTGTATCTGTGAAGACCTACACCAAATCAATCCAAACAAATAACAGCACACAGATTAGGAGTGATCTGAAGCTTCAGCTCAGTTATATAAAGATGTACTTCAGTTTTGATTCATAAATACACAGAGGCTCATATGAATCTTAAATTATCTCTTTATTTCCCTCAGCAGCAATTAAGATTACCCAGCAACGAGTAGAAATTTTAGCCAATCAGATCGTCCCATAAAATTCGTCCCTCCCACCAATAACAGTCCATAAACTTCCTCTTCCTTTGCTGCTTTCCCTCAAGATAAGTACCCTTTGCCTTGTCTCTTATCTTTATTGAGAAATATGTTGTATATTTATTGATTTATACTAATTTTGCTTATGGCTGGGCTCCCTGTCAATTTCCCATTTTTTTTACTGGGGATGGATGGGGATCCCTTTGACTATTTTCTTACTTCTTTTTTTTTTTTTTTTTTTTTGCTTGGTTTGCGTTGGAGTCCTTTTCACCTTTAGGTTTTGTTATTTTTTTTTTCCTTCATTTTCCGGGACCGTTACATTACCGTGCCTTACAGCAGCTAAAGATTCGATCGCTTCAGCACGGTCTCCCATACGACTCCAATGTCCCGCTAGATTTTCGGCTCTTCCACGGACTTAGTCATAGCGTCCAACGCGAGTTTACACGGTTGGGGTACGCAATGTGGAGAGTCCTTTACCAGAGGCAGATGGTCCATCCGGGAGTTGGACTTGCACATAAATTGTTTATTACTGCTGGCAGGTACTTTTGCAGTCCGCAGTTTTACTTGCAATGTTCTGCGTTGTTCCGTTCCTCTTTGCATGGACAACATATCGGCAGTCTGTTATGTCAATCATCTGGGTGGCACAAGGTCACAGTCTCTGTCCCACCTGGCGTCGGACTTCTGGATGTTTTGTCTGGCGCACAACGTGATGGTACAAGTGGTTCATATTCTGGGCAGACTGGAGCTCGAGGCATCTCAGTGATGCCAGTGATTGGCGCCTTCTACCATCGGTGTTCCGACGACTTCGGGAGTTATGGGGACCTCTAGATCTCGATTTATTTGCGTCCCGTCTGAACAAGCAGTGTCCACGCATTTATAGTTGGTGACCGGATCCAGGCGCGTTAGTGACGGATGCGTTCCTCGCACTGTGACCACTTCAGAGACACTACTCTTTTCCACTGTGCATCGGTGTGGGACTTCCATCGTGGTGATCACTCTCTGGTGGGAAACTCAGCCATGGTTCCCGACTCTATTGGATATGGCAGTGGATTGGCCATGTCTTCTCCCATCACGCCTGGACCTACTGACAGGCCCAGAAGGGAATTATCATCCTATGATACTCTCAGATCAACTACAACTATTAGGGTGGCTGGTTTCAGGGGACCTGGGTGGATGTCAGACATTCCACAGCCAACTCTCCTTGGGATATAGATTGGAGGATATTCTGAAAACTGCCGATTGGTCTAGAGAATCTACGTTAAGGGAATTTTATTTTCGTCCTGATAATCATGTTGCCTTTTCTGTTTTGCATAATATGAGCCTCTGTGTCTTTATGAATTACTAGATTTTGCTAAGACATGACGTAAAGTAATGATTCATAAAGACACAGAGGCGAGTATTATTCCCTCCCAATGTAACTTTGATTATCCATCCCTATCTAGTTCGTTATTACTCTAGCGTTTTATGTTTATACATGTTATGTGATATCATTTCTTAGTATTACTTTTAAACCAGATTGTGAGATGTGTTCCTGTGATAACATACTTTACAAACTATCTTTTGGTTTTTCCTTTTTCTCCCCTCTAGTATGAAGACGCTTCAGTGCTCATCTGGCGACTTCAAGGACTTTGTCTTCTCGCCTACATCTTTGTGGTATTTTTGTGACTGTTTTTTCTGGTTTTGTTTTTCCTTGTTGGACATTCTATAGGACTGATGCTTATTATGATGTTATGGACTGGTATTGGTGGGACGGAGGTATTTCATTGGACGATCTGATTGGTTAAAATTTGTATTCGTTGTTGGGTACTCTTAATTGCTGCTAAGGGAAATAAAGAGAGAGTTTAAGCATAATACTCGCCTCCGTGTCTTTACGTCATGTCTTAGCAAAATCCAGTATTTCTGCAATTTAGTTTTCACAAAATACATTAATCAAGTTCAGTGACCCTGTTGCTGATGTTGAATCAGAAGAAGGCATAAAATCCATATGGTGACAGTTACTAATGTTGCTTAAAGGAGGGAAACAAACTCCTTCTTCAACTTCTCATTTGGATGATACACCAGCTGAAATCATGGTGGTTATGCGCATGCCTCAGGATAAAGAAAATAAAAGGATGATCCATCTCATATCCAAAAGTTAAAGTAGAGAGGAGCAGCAGAGGCAGACAGGAAGAAATGCTCCTCTGCTCTCCTTAACCTTTGACTACAATATGGAATAAAGATGATCTCAATATGGATCATTGTGCACTTTGTTTCAACTAGTGTATCATGCGAGTGAAAAGTAAATCTTTACTGTAAAAACATGCTTTCTAATTTCCTTGCCCAAACACCAATGATGGAGCGTGCAACTTCCTCAGTCTGCTCTCTCGGTGTCCCTTTAAGGGACTCGGAGTCTCTTTATATTATGTATGATCTTGAATATTATATTTTCTTATACTACAAGGAGGTCCTTCAGATTTCAGCCCGAGTCTTTGCATTTGCACAGCCTAGGATTAGGTATCTATCATACGGTGCACTGTTCAAAAGACAGTTTTTAACAAGCAGAATTGGCATTGTGCCTGATTAAATATGTTCTTTATTCCTCTTTAAAATAAGAATTGCCATGTCATGGAGACACAGGACACACCTACAGCAGGGAGCATCTAATCTCCATCCAATGGTCATTGTATTGCAATTGATGCACTCACACGCCAATGAGAGAGAAAGATCATTTTGCACTCTCTGCAAATGCAAAATGACATATTTTAGTATTTCATTCTTAAATATTAGTTAAGTCTTGAACCTGTATGAGCATTTTAAAAATAACTTTATACATGTCCTTTCCTTGCTCTCATATATTTCCATCCACCATGCACCAGAGATATAACCTCACTGCTTTTTCTTTTAATACCTACCTGTTTTTTCAGAAGGCCCAGAGCCAACATAGGCAGTGAGAATGCAGCCAGTCTTGAGGTCATTTCCTTTCACATTGACTGCCAGGAAGTGATGCCATTCCCTATTCAAAGAGATCACACTTAAAATATAGCAGGATACTGGTAAGTTGTATTATTGCAGTGCTGTGAAATATGCCTTGGAGCCTATTCATAAACAAGTGAACTGACTATTAATGTGTTATTTTTTTAGCTACTGTTTGGACAGAATTTATTAAAAAGTCGGCAGCGTTAACAGTAGACAGGGATTTGGTTATGGAAAAGTTCTAGTGTGCCATGACTTGATTTTGGATGTATCAATATATTGGATATTGTGCATTACCCAGAGTATATGCATATACTGTATCTACAAATATTTGCTTGAATATAAGATGCTCTGAAAAAGTCCACCCGTCTTATATTCGAGGTTGTCTTGTAAATCAAATAGAGGTCTGATTATAAGACTAGGATCCACGTTCCTCAAAGGGAAGGATGGATGCCTGTGTGATGCAGACAGTTTTGTTTTTTGGTATACATTGTACAGCCAATCACACTGTATTTGCAACATGCTCATATCTGTTTGGTAGGCTTCATTTTATACATTTATATTATTTGAGCCAGTGACTAGCTTAGCGCACCAACATTTTTCTTTTCTCTGCATGTGTGTGTGTGTGTGTGTAATAGTTACTTAATATTCCTGTTGTTTTTTTGCTTTTTTTCTATTGGTTTTAGGCTTTACAAAATGAAGAATACGTACAACAGTTTTACCTTGGAAAAACAATGTACAAAACCTGCACCAAATGTAAAACGTCAATGGTGGTTGCATACATCATTTTACACATTGTAGGGGGAAATTACTACATAGTAGTAAATACAGGAGTGCATTAATTCTGCACTTTATCAAACTTTCTGATAACAGAAGGATATGCTATTCGTGTCTTTCCATTCAACAGATGGGAAGTTCTAGAAAGAAAATACCTTTAACAAGCAGTGAAGAAGGAAAATTAAAAACTTCTGTACACAATTTATTCTGGAAGCTCAGACTTTTTGGTTTGAATGAGTGGATCACAGAGCTCCAGAGCAATAAAACACACCATAGTGTGTGTTTAAATTGCCGAAAATATGTTTTTATGATAATTTGTGTAAAAAAAACACTTATCAAAGTACATATCTCGCTACCAATTGCCCACAAAGTTAATGAAAATGTTCCATTAAGGCCCCGCTGATTGACACACCTTTAGCCCCTCCCACAAAATAAATATGTCCCTCTTTGGCCATTTGAAATGTTGGGCAGTATGATAATATATGAGAATGCATGAGAATTGTTGGCAAATGTACAGTACAGTGATTAGATTTCCCATATATCCTGGCAATGCTTTGAAAATTAGGCATTATCAAAGGCAATAATTTGTATTCAGCCCCACAATATACATTTTACATAAATGTTATTGTAACATATCAGGCCTAGTGCAAGGAAGACAATCTTTACGACTACATTGCAACAGGCTGGATCAACATCATGGGAGGCATAACCTAAACCAGTTCCCTGTCCTAATATACACTGCCTTGCCCAAAAAAAAAAAGTCACACACTCTAATATTTCTTTGGACCACCTTTAGCTTTGATTACGGCACGCATTCGCTGTGGCATTGTTTCGATAAGCTTCTGCAATGTCACAAGATTTATTTCCATCCAGTGTTGCATTCATTTTTCACCAAGATGTTGTAAAGCAGAGCCTTCTCCAGCACATCTCAAAGATTCTCACTGGGGTTCAGATCTGGACTCTGGGGTGGACAATCCATGTGTGTAAATGATGTCTCATGCTCCCTGAACCACTCTTTCACAATTTGATCCCGATGAATCCTGGCATTGTCATCTTGGAATATGCCCGTGCCATCAGTGAAGAAAAAATCCATGGATGGAATAACCTGGTCATTTAGTATATTCAGGTAGTCAGCTGAACTCATTCTTTGGGCACATACTGTTGCTGAACCTAGACCTGACCAACTGCAGCAACCCCAGACCTTTTTGCTTAGTTAAATCCAGGTGGCAACCTTTTTTTGGCCAGGCAGTGTATTTAGAAATATGTGCTACGATAATGAGGATTACATCCATGAAAATGCTTCACATGCTGCATATCCAACTACCCTGAATGAATTATGTCTAATGTCCTGAATAATGAACAATGGATGGTGAAAATCTCTAAAAATACTCAATAAATAACTAAGTCAATTCAATTAAAGATTTATTTCTTAATGTCCATTTAAGCGCTAAGTTAAATAAGGCCAATACTCACCCCATATGGCGGTCTTCTCTGCTGGGAACATCAGGGTCAGTGAATACCACAGTATACAACTTCTTGCTGTCCATTCCTTCCCATTCAATAGTTGGGCAGTGTTGAACCTAACAAGAATTGTAAAAATAGCAAGGACATTAGAACTATCCCTTTAATAAGCAGTAAAAATTAAAACCGTCTGTAAACATTCAAGCCAAATAAACATATCTGCAATCAATGTTTGGCTGCAGAATTCGAATAAAGAATGGATAAACAAACTTTAGCTAAATGCAAAACATTCAGGAGAATTTCTGGCAAGTGTTTAGTACAGTGATCAGATTTCCCCTTAAACTGTGTATGCTTATGAAAAGCCAAGATCAAGGGAAGTAATGATATAAATGCAGTATTATTCACAACAAGAATCCTCAGTTAAAGGCAACATCACATCAGCTTAGTATCAGATGGCAGTCTTTACAGCATCTGTAGATTGTAATAGACTGGTTGAGTATTGTGAGAGTATTTGCCCAAAACATACATGTACAAATATATGTGCTGCAGAAATGTTGAATACTTCCATGCAAAAGCTTCATGTACTGTATATCCAGTACCCTGTGGAAAATACACCTATCTTAATATCCCAAATAGTGTATACGGTATATTGGATTTTGTGTAATTGTTTCACTGATAAACCTGCAAATTCATTAAGGTTTCTATTACATGTGTAACTAGGGGGCACTATATTATAAGTGGGCATCTGGCTTTACCAGATATTGTTACAACATGATATATACAGTTCTGCAGCATACCTATAGACACATTATAACAAAAAAACATCCACTTATAACTGGTATGCTTTTATGCACCAAACACCTGCAGTTGTTACAAACTACAAAAAAATATAGCAGGTAAACATTTTCATGGTTCACAGTGCCAGGTTCACTCCACACCCCTCTCGGTACATATAACCATAATTCTATGGGCAAATATATACACCCAAAATAAAGTCTATGTGCTACTGGCAATGCCCTTCTAAGCGTTACAAAGAAAGTGATAATGTAGCGAAAAAGATTTTTAAATTCTACAAACCCATGTACTACAAGAGAGTTTTAAAGGTGGGCACTAAGACCATGATCTAAATCTGCACTGGCACTAGTGCAGGCAATGGAGTCACTTTATATTTAGAGTCACTTTGTATTTTCTAGTGTGTTAACTTAAAATATTAAATATAGTTATTTACAATACAGGTAGTATATATTAAATACATTTATTATTTTCATGATATGTACATTTATTTTATATCATTACAAAATTATCTTTGGTGTTTATTAATATAAAAATGTGTAGTATACTAAAATGGAAAAAAATATATATCTGCTATTCTAAATTAAAGACCAGATATAAATATAAAGCCCCCTTATGTATAACAAGCACTCCACCGTGCGTCTATTACATTGCCTCTGATGGCTGGCTTATCGTCAAAGGAAATATAGTGCACACTGAACAACATATATGAGTAACAAAAGTTAGAGAGATAAACTGTCAACACTATGACTATTTTCAGCAGTAATTATAAAGTATAACTTGTTAGAGAGCTCTTCATTGTTTTAACCCTTTGACTACCAGAGATATGAGCAACATATATGAGCCATGTCTAGAATGCATGTTTAAGTGAAGTGAGATTACAGTCTGTCATCATGCAGTGTGTGTGATCTATATCCATTAGTCCTGATGATTAAAGTCATGTGTTTAGGTTTGTGTTCCAAGCTCCGGGGGCTCTGTACCTGGGTTGGGGTCAGTACTTGTCCCAGCTGCTCTACAGTTATCGGCCCAAAGCAGATTTTTAAGGGTTTTATGGGCTTTTCGTCCACTTCGTGAAGGGCCAGTGGCCCGTCCCACTGAGAGATGTCTACAGGCATGACTGGTCCTCCGGCTCCGTGTCCTCTAAGTAACTTGCTCACAGCTCAACTCACTCCATTCTTATGTACTGAGGGCGCAACACACACAGCTAGACCCGCCCATTCCTTATGTTCAGCCAATTGTTGGTCCGCCTGGAAGCCACTCGAAATCTCATTGGTTACTGCCAGTAAACCGCAGCCTATTTTGGCTCAACATGAGGACCAAATATTTGCAGCAATCATCTTTTAACAGGTTTGTTTTCTCTGGCATATTAATTCTTTTGTTCCACAATCCATGGAATACAACGTCTGTTCCGGACATATGGTCAACATGGCTATGTGAGTGTGCAACTACTATCTATAAACTGTTGGGTAAAAGAAAAAAATAGAAAGGATTTTTAACAGACTTTATACCAGAGTGGAAATGATTGTGATTAAAACGCAAGATAGTATCGATAAATGGTGACACTGCTTACACTGGATTTGATGTTTCAAATGCTGGTTTGTTTCTTTGTAACCAGGTAACTGAAGACTGCGTTTTGCTATGTAAAATCACCGTTTCATATTCTGCTGTAACTCTCCAGCTTTAAAACGAAAAAAACACCTGTGAATGTTGATCATGTTCCTTAGCTTCTCAATAGTCATTTTATCTTATGCCCAGCACCCACCATGTTTCTATCTTTCTGTGTGACTCTGAATGCAAGGGTTAAGTGTGATCATGCTGTTTTCTCCAAGTCCTTTATGAGAAACTGGTTCTTTCTCTTCAAGGCTCACAGTGGCATAGCTAGATTATCAACTTCTGGTGAATGGTCAGAGGAGATCATTATCTCAGGTACAGGTATATTCATTCTAGTAAACTGACCATAGGATGACTGGGTTAAGAGGCAACTAATTATAGGTTACTGTGTTATCAATGTATATAGCAAGGTACTAATTATCTGTCACATACTCCATTCTTTTCACGTAAGCTTTCCTTCTTGTAATAGTATATAAAGTTATGTGTTTTTGTATGTAGCGAGAGCAGTCTAACTGGTGACGCTCCTCTTGTGCACATGAAATACAATCTGCTTATCTCAACTCATCCAGGTCTTACTCCAGCATGCAGATTGCTCTCATAGGATTTATCTCAGCACACAGGACTTACCCCAGCACCTAGCCAGAACTTATCCCAGCACTTAGATTTGCTCACAGGACTTGCCCCAGTGCCCAGGACTTGCCCCAGCACTTAGATTGCACTCATAGGACTTGCCCCAGCACTCATTACTTACCCCAGCACTTAGATTGCATTCACATGATTTACTCCAGCACCCACGAGTTACCCCAGCACTGAGAATGCACTCACAGGACCTGCCGCAGCATTCAACCAGGACTTATCCCAGCATACAACACTGGCAGGGAAAAGGTGGCATATATGACATTATGTCATTTCCGGTGGTGGCAAAGCGCCGCAAGAGTGCACTCACAATCTAGCGGCTGCATCTGGAATATTCATACCCCAGCAAATTATTAAAGTGCCCAAAATGTTAAAGCTGCTGAAATGTTAAAAAGGCCCTGTGCGAATTGTTAAAGTAGCCAAATGTTGAATCGGCAGGTGGCTTGGCTTACCGGGAATTTTTCGCCCCTGCTGTTTGGCTAATGTTTTAACCTACTACATAGTAACCTTCTATGCTTTGCACCAAGTACATACAGTGGATATAAAAAGTCTACACACCCCTGTTAAAATGTCAGGTTTCTGTGCTGTAAAAAAAAAATGAGACAAAGATAAATCATTTCAGAACTTTTCCACCTTTAATGTGACCTATAAACTGTACAACTCAATTGAAAAACAAACTGAAATCTTTTAGGTAGAGGAAAGAAAAAATATTAAAAAATAAAATAATGTGGTTGCATAAGTGTGCACACCCTTAAACTAATACTTTGTTGAAACACCTTTTGATTTTATTACAGCACTCAGTCTTTTTTGGGTATGAGTCTATCAGCATGGCACATTTTGACTTGGCAAGATTTGCCCACTCTTCTTTGCAAAAACACTCCAAATCTGTCAGATTGCGAGGGCATCTCCTGTGCACAGCCCTCTTCAGATCACCCCACAGATTTTCAATCGGATTCAGGTCTGGGCTCTGGCTGGGCCATTCCAAAACTTGAATCTTCTTCTGGTGAAGCCATTACTTTGTTGATTTGGATGTATGCTTTGGGTCGTTGTCATGCTGAAAGATGACGTTCCTCTTCATGTTCAGCTTTCTAGCAGAAGCCTGAAGGTTTTGTGCCAATATTGATTGGTATTTGGAACTGTTCATAATTCCCTCTATCTTAACTAAGGCCCCAGTTCCAGCTGAAGAAAAACAGCCCCAAAGTATGATGTTGCCACCACTATGCTTCACTGTGAGTATGGTGTTCTTTTGGTGATGTGCAGTGTTGTTTTTGCGCCAAACATATCTTTTGGAATTATGGCCAAAAAGTTCAACCTTAGTTTCATCAGACCATAACACCTTTTCCCACATGCTTTTGGGAGACTTCAGATGTGTTTTTGCAAAATGTAGCCTGGCTTGGATGTTTTTCTTCGTAAGAAAAGGCTTTCGTCTTGCCACTCTACCCATAGCCCAGACATATGAAGAATATGGGAGATCGTTGTCACATGTACCACACAGAGAGTACTTGCTAGATATTCCTGCAGCTCCTTTAATGTTGCTGTAGGCCTCTTGGTAGCCTCCCAGACCAGTTTTCTTCTCGTCTTTTCATCAATTTTGGAGGGCGCTCCAGTTCTTGGTAATGTCACTGTTGTGCCATATTTTCTCCACTTGATGATGACTGTCTTCACTGTGTTCCATGGTATATCTAATGCCTTGGAAATTCTTTTGTACCCTTCTCCTGACTGATACCTTTTAACAATGAGATCCATCTGATGCTTTGGAAGCTCTCTGTCGACCATGGGTTTTGCTGTGGGATGCGACTAAGAAAATTTCAGGAAAGACCAACTAGAGCAGCTAAACTTTATTTGGGGTTAATCAGAGGCACTTTAAATGATGGCAGTTGTATGCTGACTCCTATTTAACATGATTTGGAATGTGATTGCTTAATTCTGAACACAGCTACATCCCCAGTTATAAGAGGGTGTGCACACTTATGCAACCACATTATTTTATTTTTATATTTTTTCTTCCCTCTATCTAAAAGATTTCAGTTTGTTTTTCAATTGAGTTGTACAGTTTATAGGTCACATTAAAGGTGGAAAAAGTTCTGAAATGATTTATCTTTGTCTCATTTTTTTACAGCACAGAAACCTGACATTATAACAGGGGTGTGTAGACTTTTCATATCCACTGTACATTGTTGGTGCTAAATAAATAAATGTTAATGTAATGAGTGCAGGAAAAGGACCTCCACCAAAAAGTGTTTGGAAGAACTTGAAAAGATCCTCATTCTTTATTCATGGGCTGCATCAGAGCAATGAGTGCTGGAGCAACTTGGAAGTTCAGGACTGGCAGAGGTGGCTCTTCTGTCGGGAGGCTGCTTTTTAACCCCTTAACGACAGGTGACGTGCCAGGCACGTCACGGCAAATCGAGGACTTGCCGACAGGTGACGTGCCTGGCACGTCATGCACTAAATGGAGTAAAGAAAGCGACCAGCGGTCGCTTTCTTTACTCTAACGGTGTTGCTACAATGCCTCTAGGTAGAGGCATTGTGCAACACCCCCCAAATGTCCAGGGGCGCGCTACGATCACTCCACGGAGTGATCGTAGCAGCCATTTAAAAATGGCTGCGCCCGCTGCACACATGTGCTTAGAAAGCGAACGATCGTTCGCTTTCTAAGCATCTCCGGTGTTGTTAAAGTGCCTCGCCAGCGAGGCACTTAACAATACCATGCTGCTCCCCAGAGCCGATGGTGGTCGCTCTCCTGAGCGACCCCATCGGCTCAGTAGAAGGGAACGCTGCCTGTACAGGCAGCGTTTCCCTTCTAATGGCAAGAGCATCGGAAGTGAAAGTATTTCACTTCCGATGCTCTAGGGGGAGCCAATCGATGCCGGCACAGCAGATCTATGTGATCTGTGTGCAGGCATGTATGGTAAGTGCTCTGATGAGCACTTACCATACTGTCAAAGGCAATATTACTAAATATTGCCTTTGACAAGTATTGATCTGCCTCCCTCACCTTACTACTTTTAGTAAGGGAGAGAGACAGATCAGATCAAGTAAAAAAATAAAATAAAATAATAAAAAAAATATTTAATAAAATTTTAAACACCAAGGGCTTTTATAAAAGCCATTTAACCCCTTCCCTGCCATTGATCGCTGTGTACGCAGTGATCATACACAGCAGCACATTTTTTGCTGTCTGTGCATTTTTTAGGGGTTATTTTTTTTTACTGTAATTCATTACAGTATAAAAAAAGGCTCTTTTAAGAGAGATTAACCCCTTTCTTGCCGTAGATCACTGCCTAATCAGCGATCTGACGCAAATGCAGCAATCTTGCTGCAGAAGCATTTTTAATTTTTTTAAAACTTTTTTATTACACCCGTCACGTGTTAATTATACCCGCTAGGGGACTACGTTTAACGTAAAAAAAATTTTTTTAGCTGTCTGAGCGCATGTATAGCGATCAGTAACAGCTGATAAGTGACAATGGCGGGTTGGCGTTTGCTCAGATGAGCATCACCATTCGTCTGGTTAGATCAATATGTGTAAATATTTGATCTGACCCGTGTAGATCTGCCTCCCTCTCACTTGAGTTTTAGTGAGGGAGACAGAGCTGTATAATGTAAGTTTTTAATTATAATATATTTAATAGAATTGAGACCCAAAGGCTTTTATAAAAGCCGTTTCCAGTATTTAACCCCTTCCCTGCAATTGATCGCTGTGTACGCAGTGATCTTACACAGCAGCACATTTTTTGCTGTCTGTGCATTTTTTTAGGGGTTATTTTTTTTTACTTTGATTTATTATAGTATATCAAAGGCTCTTTTAAGAGCTATTAACCCCTTCCTTGCCGTATATCACTTCCTAAGCATCACATATGGTCACTGCCTAAGCAGTGCATATGGTCACTGCCTAAGCAGCGCATATGGAGCAATCTATTCGCCGAAGGATTTTTTTTTGCTATCAGCATTTTTTTTGTCAGACTCACTAGGGGTTAATTATACCCACTAGGGGATTACGTGTATTCCCTTTGAAGCTGTCTGAACGCGTGTATAGCGATCAGTAACAGCCGATCAGTGGCAAAGGTGGTTTGGTGATTTCTCAGATGAGCATCACCATTCGTCTGGTTCGTAAATATTGTTCTGACCCATATGGATCTGCCTCCCTCTCCTCACTTGAGTTTTAGTGAGGGAAAGAGACAGATCTGTATAACATAATTTTTAAATTGTAATAAATTAAATAAAATGTTAATAAATTGTGAGTCCCAAGGGCTTTTATAAAAGCCATACCTTTTGTATAGTGTAGTGTATTAACCCCTTCCCTGCCACTGATCACTGCACAGCAGAACATTTTTTCTTGTCTGTGCATTTTTAGGGGTTAATTTTTTTGTACAGTACTACAAAGGCTCTTATAAGAGCTATTAACCCCTTCCTTGCTCTACATGTTCAAATTCCAAGTTTGAAAATCAAAAAGCGCACCTCTCAAATGTAGCCTTTCAACCCCTAACAAAGCTGACAAAGCTATGCATGGATGGTAGCCCTGTGCTCGGGAGATGTTGCTGAACATATATTGTGGTATTGTTTGTCAGTGACACATACCGAAATATGTGAATTTGTGTCTAAAGTGCAATGTATGTGGGAAAAAATACACAATAAAATGACTACCACAAACTTTGACAAAGGCTGGTGGTAGAATTGGTGCATGGAAAGTGTTAAAATAACACCATTTAAAATAGCCTAGGGTGTCTACTTTTACAAAATATATACTTTTTGGGGTAAAATACACTGTCCTACTTAAAAAAAAGTCCCAAATGAAAGATGGGCTCAGGCTGACTACACGTCAATATTCCAAGTTGAAAATGCGCACCTTCACAATGTGGCCCTTTAGCCCCCAAACAACCCAACAAACCTATGCATGGGTGGTATCCCTGTCCTCAGGATATGTTGTTGAACACATATTGGGTTATTGTTTGGCAGTG
This sequence comes from Pelodytes ibericus, assembly GCA_036172795.1. NCBI lineage: Eukaryota > Metazoa > Chordata > Amphibia > Anura > Pelodytidae > Pelodytes > Pelodytes ibericus. Next base: position 141,968,064 of record CM069860.1, on the reverse strand, counting down.
ACACATACCAAAATCTGTGAATTTATGTCTAAAATACAATATTTGTGAAAAAAAAACACACAAAAATTACTACCACAAACTTTGACAAAGGCTGGTGGTAGAATTAGTGCATGGAAAGTGTTAAAATAGCACCATTTGAAATAGCGTAGGGTGTCTACTTTTAAAAAATATATGGGTTGATGGGGTAAAATACACTGGCTGGTTTCAAATATGTCCCAAATGGGACATGGGTGCAGGCGGTCTGCATGTCAAAATTTTAATTTGGAAAACCAAAAACTGCACCTACCAAATTTGGCCTTTTACTCCCCAAACAACCCAACAAACCTATGCATGGGTGGTATCCCTGTACTCAAGAGATGTTGCTGAACACTTATTGGGGTGTTATTTGGCAGTGACACATACCAAAATCTGTGAATTCATGTCTGAAGTACAAGGTTTGTGAACAAAAACCACAAAAAATTACGACCACAAAGTTTGACAAAGGCTAGTGGTAGAATTAGTGCATGGAAAGTGTAAAAATACCACCATTTGAGATAGCCTAAGGTGTCTTCTTTTAAAAAATATATGGGTTGATGGGGTAAAATACACTGGCTGGTTTCAAATATGTCCCAAATGGGACATGAGTGCAGGCGGTCTGCATGTCAAAATTTTAATTTGGAAAACCAAAAACTGCACCTACCAAATTTGGCCTTTTACCCCCCAAACAACCCAACAAACCTATGCATGGGTGGTATCCCTGTACTCAAGAGATGTTGCTGAACACTTATTAGGGTGTTATTTGGCAGTGACACATACCAAAATCTGTGAATTCATGTCTGAAGTACAAGGTTTGTGAAAAAAAAACACAAAAAAATTACTACCACAAAGTTTGACAAAGGCTGGTGGTAGAATTAGTGCATGGAAAGTGTAAAAATACCACCATTTGAGATAGCCTAAGGTGTCTTCTTTTAAAAAATATATGGGTTGATGGGGTAAAATACACTAGCTGGCTTCAAATATGTCCCAAATGGGATATGGGTGCAGGCTGTCTGCATGTAAAAATTTCAAGTTGGAAAACAAAAAACTGCACCTCACAAATTTGGCATTTTAGCCCCCAAACAACCCAACAAACCTATGCATGGGTGGTATCCCTGTACTCAGGAGAAATAGTAGAATCTATTTAGCATGTTTTTTTCGTTCGCTATTGTCGATGAGGAGAAGTTGTTTCAAATAAAAACAAAGAAATTTGTGTATTTTTTTTTTTTACACCATATTTTTTTTTTTTTTTTTATAATATGATAAGATATGATCAAAAAGATGGCATCCATAGGAAGCCCTTCTTGTCCCGATAAAAACAATATATAATATGTGTGGGTACAGCAAATGACAAAGAAGAAAATTACTGCTAAACACAAACAGCACAGAAATGTTAAAATAGGCATTGTCCAGAAAGGACAAAAATGTTTCAAAGGCTCTGTCCTTAAGGGGTTAAGTAATAATACTGTCTAAGTGTGTGCCACAGTATATTTAGATCAATGCAATGTTTTTCTTTAATTACATTTTAAAACCATCTGGTATGGTTGGCAGTAGAAGCACCAACAATATATCTGTGCTTAAATCAGTTTAATAGAGAAATGTAGACTAAATTAGACAATATTAGTTACATTCAATGGTATGCCAATTTACAATGAAATCTCTGTCATAAAATTGTTTCATATATACATATATATATAAAAAAAAGTAACACATTTTAGTCTGTGTTAGACTGCATTGTGAATTCTCCATTCACTAGTCTTCTGCCCATTTCTCTTTATTGAATTCTGCAAATTCTCTTTTGGTTGGGCATGCTTAAAGTCCTGGGAACACTGCAGGCATATCTAAAATGGCCACTGGCCCGCTGTGGGAACCTTCCGCCCTGCTTCAAAAAAGTCTCAACAGCCAGAGAGGCCATCTGGAGGACTTGCAAGAGGCACTCAGCCTAATCCCCACAAGTGATAACATAGTAGCTATAATGGACAAGGCGATCCAGACGCTCCTATGGTGGAATGACATGAGACGGCTTGAACCAAAGCATACAGGTACAGGACATCCAGATTTAAACTCTCCAGAAGCTGGTGGGGAGGTAGATTACATCAGGAAGAATAACATCAGGGTCACCATGGTCCCTGTGGAGATCGTAGACGTGGACCTGAAGAAAACTATAGACAATGTTTGACTTCATCATGAAAAAACTGCTTCAGTAAGTTGGATACAGTGCTTCACTTCTGCAAGGAAAAAATATCTCAAGACTCTCCTCTTCTTGTGCACACTGCATTACCCGGCAGACCAGGAAGCCATACTATGAGTCTAGAGGACATGCAAGGCTCTTAAACATGTTACTACAGCCTTAAAATCCGCTGATATAGCCTATACCTGGGGCACACCATTTGCCCTACATGTTAGGAAGAATAATGCGCTATATGTTCTTCAACATTCGAAAGAGCCCCCTTCCTTCTTTGTGAGCTAAATCTGCCTCATATAGAGCTCCCAGAATGGACAGCTCCCACGTCCTATGCCAATATATTCATGTATCTCTTTGAGGACACTTTTGTTTACACCATTGATATAGTTCTTCGTTTTGTCCAAATTTTGGGTTCGTTACATAGATGATGTATTTTTCTTATGGTGTGGCGTACTTGAAGATCTCAAGCGCTTTAAGGAATTTTTGGACTGCAGGATCCCGATCATCTCTTTTACTATCAAATCAGACTTTAATTTTCTTAATGTTAAGGTGAGTCGGGGCTCTGGAGGATTCACATTTGATCTGTTTCGCGAACCTACAGACCACAATTCTCTTCTGCAGGCTGATTCATTCCATCCCCCAAGTCTACTAACTGATGGCGACGAGCTTTCTATAACAAGTATATGACAATATTCTCCTTGAAACACATAGGGGGAGTGAATGAGGACAATGACCTCACTCCTTTTAGGAGATAATTCACCTTGCCACTGACGTTCATAGTTTATATTTTACATTGTTTTTAATCACTTTTCTCTATTTTTATCATATATCTCATGAAGTACTTTCTGGGAGATCTGTCACAGGATTGTGATTTTAAGCATCTGGAATTTAAGATTCTATGGAAAAATATGCACTATCATAGAGTTGTTCCACCACTAGTGGATTATCTTTTTAAATACCTTTTTGCATTTTTGGTATTTGTATGTATTGTCTGTTATTTTGTTGACAGACATTTAATGATATTTTTCATATTTTTTTTTCATATTTATATGTATTTCCTATTTGTTTATCATATTTACACAATGAGAAACATTAAACAAACATCTTTATTAGTATTTCAGAATAAAAGGTGGAAAACCACCAAAATTGAATATACAGCTTCAACACACACAACAAAAAATAGGGACTATATATATATATATATATATATATATATATATATATATATATATATACATATCAAGAAAAAAGGGGGGAGGGGGAGAGTAGTCAGTCCACAATACAGAGAATAAATATACATAATAGCAGCCTAAAAAGTATTGTTGTATTAGGTCAAGGCAATCCCACTAATTCCCCTATAGGAAGAGATGGGAACCAGAAGATAATAGGTGTCCCTAGTCTTCAATCAAATAATTCCTATCTAGTGATACATCGCGGGGTAGAGGGGGAGAGAGGAGAAAAGGCTGAAATTAAGGCTGGATATTATGAACAGGTAGGCAAGTAAAGCCTACATCAGAGGGCTTAGAAAACAAAAATAATAATGAGAAATGCCCGATGCGCGTTTCATTGTGGCGGTGTTCTGACAAAAAAACTCAAGTGAATTCTACTGCACAGGTGCAGTAGAATTCACTCATTGCGCACCACAGCGCATGCGTACAAAGTTACAGCTGTCAATCAGCCGTACCTTTGTTAAAAGAGGGACACACACCATCTCACGCCAGCTCCGGATCAGCTGCGGTGACAGGTAAAGTATAAGCCTCTTACATATTATTCTCACTAACTAGCGTAGCAAGCAATTGGTAAAACTTCTATCAGTGACATGCTACGCTAGTAAGTGGAAGTCACACACGGGGAACAGAGGGGGACACACGGGGGACAGAGGCAGCCCCACCCCCGGGAGTGAGCGCCTGTGCAGTAGAATTCAAAAGTTTTAAATAGGGGCGCTGAATGGATGACTTCCCGAGTCAAACAATGGAGGCATAGTGGGGGGATTCGTCCACTGACAGGTCGGGAGAAGGAGTGTATCTCGTGCACCAATCCGAGGTGCATAGAGACATAATGGGCAGAGTTAGTTCATCGGCAAGCCGGAGAGGGTGTGTATCTCATGCACCAATCTGAGGTGCCCGTGGGAGGAGTCACTCACCTATTACTGCATGTCTATAGGAAATAACATCCTGAGAGTAAACCAATCTCTCGCATATTGTTGCATATATATGATGAAATGTTCAGATTGAATAGCGGAGATCCTAGTGGGGCTCCAGAGAAATATTCAAATTAAATAAAATATCTAAGTTAAATAACGAAGAGCACAGTAAGACACAGGGCTCCGCAGCATGATAAATAATAAAAGTGTATATCCTAAAGGAAAATAAATGTACATACCACATACACATATACCCAACTAAGAGTTAATTGAATGAACGTATATGACATACATACTTGACCATAAATGGCTATTTGTTTATCAATAACATTTAGAAGGATTTATTTTCTGTTGATTTATTATATTTAATATTGTGTGAGTCTATGTAATACACTTCTTCCTACATTTTTTCTATTTTATAGTTTAATCCATCTTTTTTTTATATACCTTTGGGGCTTTATTCCTATTATTTTGTTCTTGCATTTTATTTTTTTCCTGCATTTGTTGCCTTCCCCATATATACCCTTTTTGAAGTCTGCAGTCTATTTATTTTTACTTTCATTTTGTCATTTACACTTTATCTATTTTGTTCTATTGTATGTACTGTGTCTATTTTGCTCGTTTTTTCGCTCCAGGGGATTTGTGACCTCACTGCTCGTTCGCACGATGACGTCAGGCTTGCGTTGTGATTTCATCACATCACAACGTCATTGCGTGATATGGCCGGCCACCATTGTTTGGTCTCACTTTTGGTTTCATTATATAAGGTGCCCTTACATGAATGTCTGCACAAATCCTCCAGTAGAAGGCTGTTCAAGCCGAAAGATGGGGTTTTGTTTTTTGTATTTGCCCTGGTCTTGCCCATTGTAAGGTTTTCTTTATTTATCTGTTTATGTGGACACATAATATATTTGTATTTGTTTTATTTTCTGTATATCCTCTTGCATAGGTTTATTTACCTGGAGAATGGATAACTCGGATCAAGTTTATGCCACTTTTTGTTTTCTTTGTTGTTGTTTTGTATATTTCAAAAAAAATTGATACATTTTAGCTTTGGTGTGCATTCACTATTTGTTTCTTGTATTCTTCAGGTGGTATTTGAGGACTACCTATTGATTTGCAGCCACTCATTTAGCATTTGACCCAGGCCTGCTCAGGGACTAGCACAGGGAGTCCTTTAGGATGTACGTCTGTGGTTGCTGTGTCCCTCGTACATAGGAGTCCTGCCAGGCAATTTGGATCTGGACTGCCCTTATGCTAATGAAGAGTTTTATTTGAGCTATTGTCCATTCTCGCTGAGAGGGATCCCACCCAGATGTGGGTCCCTGCTCGCTGCACCTAGAGGGACATCAGCCGTACCACACTAAAAAGGCCAATGAAGGTTGCTAGGACTTAGCCAATGCATCCGCCCCACACTGCCATCTGCCCCCCAGACTTAACAAATACATTCCCCCACACAGCCATCTGCCCACAGACTTAGCCAATGCTGCCCCCCAGACTAAGCCAATGCATCCCCCCACACAACCATCTGCCCCTAGATTTAGCCAGTGCTGCCCCCCACACAGCCATCTGCCCTCCAGACTTAGCCAATGATGCCCCCAGACTAACCTAGCTCCTCCTGTCTTCCTGGTGTCTAGTGGGGGCAGCTGCTGAAAGGGATCCCACTATGTCTCCGTGCATTATAGGGATATACCCAGACGTGGGTCCCTGCTCGCTGCCCCTAGAGGGACACTAGCCATACCACACTGGCCTGGCCAATGAAGGTTGCTAAGACTTAGCCAATGTATCAACCCCACACTGCCATCTGCCCCCAAACTAAGCCAATTCATCCACCCCACTCTGCCATCTGCCCCCCCAGACTTAGCTAATGTATCCCCCCACACTTATACAATGAATCCCCCCACATTGCCATCTGCCCCCGCAGATTTAGCCAATGCATTCACCCACACTGCCATCTGCCCCACAGATGCTGATCGCCCACAGAGACTCCTCCTGTCTCCCTGGTGTCTAGTGCAATGCACGCAGGCATTCTCCAGTGTTGCCCAACACTTACGTGCTGGGGCTTCTATGATGGACCGCTGGATGGTCACACGACCTCCTGGCTTCCATTGTAGAAGTCCCGGCGGAAGTTCTGGGCAACGCTGGAGGATGTCAGCATGCATCGCACAGACATCCACCAGCTGCTTGCAGCTCTGCAGGGGACCTTGATCCTAGTCTTATAATCAGACCTCTTTTTGAGCATTTGCTCTGGGAAAAAAACTTGTCTTATATTCGAGCAAATATGTTATATCCTGATCTTAAAAGTTATACTTGTCCAGTGAAAAATGTCGGATCTGGCAGCCCTGGCTTCAGCTTGAGAGATTTACCTTTTTACCATCACCAGTTATTACCATCCCTATTGCATTACATACACCCGCACTGTTGGTTTTTTGTTCTAAAATATTAAAATGCTAGAAGAACTGTATTCTAGTTATTTCTGTCAATATAACCTATCAGTGGCCATAAAATGTGACTTATGGTGGTTAATTGCATCACTATTTTATTCAGGGATGTACATGTCAACTTTATCCTTCAGGGCCATGCTAGATAAAATAAAGACTGCAGACTGGTTACATGTTAACTGATTAAAGCCCTGCAGTATGCATTGTTATCTGTTATTTACCTATACTGATTATCTCTTATAGCATTGGAGACTACCAGTACCTATTATAACATTGCGTAAGAGCGTACTGTAACCTTGATTTCTCTGAATAAAGTAAGATGAGGAAGTAAGTGAGAAGTAAATGTGTAAAATATCAACTAAATAGCAAAGTAAGACATATTTTAAGAAATGCATCCAAAGCTAACAATAGTAGAAAACTGGGATAATTAATATCACATTGATGACGCCATCATTTATATGAGCAGGCCAAAACTATCACAAGTTGATGCTGTGCTACAGGAAGAATTTTCAAAGCTTGCCAGCATAAACTATTCCTAAATATTGATGAAACTGTGTCCTAAATTACTTAAATTAAACAATCCCCAATTAAAGGGACTCTGTCATTGCTTATATTGTGAATGTGAAGTAAATGATCTATACGTTTGTCAGGATCCATCCCGCTATCACGTTCCATCCCACGTTCAGACCATCTTGTGTCCAGTTTGTATTTAGTTTCTCTGGTTTCTGTTCTGTCTTTTCCTATTCTGTTTATTAGTTATTCTATGCCTAGGTCCTTTTGGTGTTCTGTTAGTTATCCTTGTGTGTTACCTTTTCCCAGTCCAGCCACAGAGTGGCACTTTCCTAGTTCCCACCACCGAAGTGGCATTCCACAGTTCCCGTCCACATGGTGGCATTTCGTAGTTCCAGCCACATGGTGGCATTTCCTAAGTTCCTGTCCTGAGTGGAACCTTCCTAGCATGGCCCCAGAGTTGCACCTGCTCAGTTGGCCCCAGAGTGGCTTCTGCCAAAGTCCTGAATCCCGGTGGCCTGCAAAAGTCCCAGGACCCTGTAATAGAGATGATTTATTCCCTAGAATCCTTTCCATAGAGTCCCTTTAATGGGATGCCCTGTTATAGTTCAGCTATGTCTTAGAATCCTGTTATATGTTTACCTTGTTTCTTGCTTCTGTTCCTTTGTACTTGTGTTCTGGTTTGCTTGCTTGCTTTATTGTTTCGTTCCATTCCACGTTTTCATTGTTACTCTTTGCCTATTTCCTCTGCTTTGTTTAAATATGCAACCCTGCCTGTTTGTGCTCTCTTCAGTTTCTCCAGTCTTCAGTCCTGTGCAGGTCAGTCAACAAGTATGCTTTGTTTCTTTGTCCCTGTACAATGTAAATTATAAATTTATATTATTCATTTGCTAATATTAGTTCATAGTTAGGGACTTGCCAAATTGTGGGGTACCTTGAAGTGGTTGGCAAGCTTAATTATATTGGCCAATTGGTCAACTAAACCCCCACCATTCCATCTTTAATATTAGGCTAGTCACTGTTTGTTTGTTTGTATGTATGTTCTCCTGTGTTCCTTAGCCCTGTTATATTTATGTATGTGTTAAGTTCTGTAACAATGCCTTTTGTATGTGCCGTCTTTATGTTATTATCTGTAACCCTACACCTTGTAATGTATTTTCTTAGTGTGGTTTCTGCATTATTTGCATTGATCCTATTCACGCGATTGTTCCTCCTTTGTTTTGGTTCCACCATTTAATAAAGCTTTGATATCTACTCTACGTTTAAGTGCCCACCCATATTTTTTGCTCTTTTGCATTATCTTGCTTATGTTTACCTCTGTGCTTCTTAATCTCTCCTGTAGCTCTGAACTCTGTATTCAGTTCTGTTCTCCCACAGTTCCTTTTTGCTATCGCTCTGCTTGGTCTGTCTGCCTATCTTAGCCTACACCATCCTGCTAATCCTGTTGAAGTTTATGTTTCATGCATGCTCCAAGATAGCTGCAGAGTTTCTTCAGTCACTTCGAGCCTTGATATTCAAATTATATTTCCCATTAAAAAGCAGTACAATTGCATACCAAGCCCAAATTATCTAAAAAAAAAAAAGGAGGCACCAAAGACATATTTAATACAAATTTTCCAATTAATTTACACATTTGCATGAAATTCTGCTAAAAAATTATATAGATGCCTTTTGATTTTTTTTTGTTTTTTTATCCATTCACAGTACAAACGATGTTTAGGGAACCTATGAACAAAAAGACCAACTGAGTCTAGGCAATTGTTATAAAATCTTTGTGGCTAGATCCCAATCTTTCTTATGTTCTCCATAATTTCAAGCTATCATCTAAACTGGAGCTCTGTACAAGAACAAATCTTACCTAGACTCCCCGGGTGCAGCAACGCTTAATGTCAGCCATAGGCTATGGTGAGGTAGTTTACAGATCCATCTCTGTATATGCAGAGGTGCAGAGTAGGGGTGGTGGTGGCACTGGGGATGGGTGACACTGTCCAGTAGAGTGGCAAAATGGTGCCACTGGGGAGCAAAATGGGGACAGAGGTGACACTGGGGTGCAGAGCGGGCACAGAGGTGACACTGAAGAGCAGAGTGGGAACAGGGGTGACACCGTCTTGGCCTCCCAAACGACTTCCCTCGCAGCATCGGAGGATGTCTGCAAAGCTCATCCTCCAATACTGTCGCCACTAGACACCAAAGAGATAGAGTGGGGGTTGCCGACCTGCTACCCTCCGGTAGCATGTCACCCCAGGAATCACCCTTACACACACACCCTACACATACAGATAGATACACTTACGCAGACACAAATTTTTTTTTTTAAAAGATACTGTCCCCCCCAAAAAATGCTGTTATGCTGTTTGTTTTCCTCCCTGCTCATTTACCTTTACCACTCGCTCTGCATTCAGCCCTCTCCACGCAATGTAGGCGCATATCCCATCCCCTACTTAGTACACCACTGTGCATTATTCACTATGCAGGTTTGTAATTCCATTGCCAGTTTTAAGGCGCTAGTGTGCCCTGGGCAAAGTCTTTAGCAGTGGGCCCCACTCGACCCAATTTTTCTAAAGCCGCAATAAAACTGTATGTAAATGTCAACTTTTTAATATTATATGCAATTATTTTCATATTATATTTAACTATTTTTATATGTAATAAAAATGTTATTGAAAAATTGCATTCCTTGTTTTTATTCCCTTTTTCTGCACCCACATTGCACCTAAACAGAGCACCATACAATACCGACAGCACTTGCCATGCACTCATAGTGCACCCACATGCAGAGGCTTAAATAGAAACCACCAGGCCCCAGTGCAAAAATTGCCTCAGGGCCCCCCGACCCAACCATGCAACTACACCCCAGAAATGCCACTTACATGCCTCCCAACTGTTCCGCTTTGTGCCTGGCCTTGTCTTATATCTAGGATAGCCTTATACCTATCCCATGCATGCTTAAACTCCTTCACTGTGAAACAGAAGGTATGTTATGATAAGAATAGTTTGTGCCCCTGCATGTAGTTTTAAAATCAATGCAATTAATTTAGGAATGTTTTGATGAATCCAGGACTTCCTAACTTTTTAAATTACAAGCGTTTGTGTGACACTCATGAGAGCAGTAACCATTATTTTATGTAAGCGATTTTAACCTTTTTCTACTTTGATTAAAAACGGTTTTATACTATGCGAATATCTCTTAAAGAGACATTGTACCGTCACATTGGGAGAGACCTGGAGAGTTCCAAAATCCACAGGAGATTGCAAATATACGTTAATAGTGCCCCGTCCCCACCATGCATCTCCACCCCAGAAATGCCACTTACATGCCTCCCAAATTTTCTGCTTTGTCCCTGGCCTCATCTTATATCTAGAATGCCTTATGCTTACACTCCTTCACTGTATTACCCTCTACCACTTCTGCTGAAAGGCTATCCCATGCATCCACTACCCTCTCAGTAAATTAATATTTTCATTAGTCCCTGGCCTTCTCTTATATCAAGGATAGCCTTATGCTTCTCCCATGCATGCTTAAACTCCTTCATATATTAACCTCTCATCCACCACCCTCTCAGTAAAGTAATATTCCTTTTCTGGACACAAAAAAAAAATCGTTAAAATATTTCCAGCCTTATCAAAAGCTTGAGGTGGACCCCAATATACAGTCAGGTCCATAAATATTGGAACATCGACACAATTCTAATCTTTTTGGCTCTATACACCAACACAATGGGTTTGAAATGAAACAAACAAGATGTGCTTTAACTGCAGACTTTCAGCTTTAATTTGAGGGTATTTACATCCAAATCAGGTGAACGGTGTAGGAATTACAACAGTTTGTATATGTGCCTCCCACTTTTCAAGGGACCAAAAGTAATGGGACAGATTAACAGTCATAAATCAAACTTTCACTTATTAATACATGGTTGCAAATCCTTTGTAGTAAATTACAGCCTGAAGTCTGGAACGCATAGACATCACCAGACGCTGGGTTTCATCCCTGGTGATGCTCTGCCAGGCCTCTACTGCAACCGTCTTCAGTTCCTGCTCAATCGGATTCAGGTCAGGTGATTGACTTGGCCATTGCATAACATTCCACTTCTTTCCCTTAAAAAACTCTTTGGTTGCTTTTGCAGTATGCTTCGGGTCATCGTCCATCTGCACTGTGAAGCGCCGTCCAATGAGTTCTGAAGCATTTGGCTGAATATGAGCAGATAATATTGCCCGAAACACTTCAGAATTCATCCTGCTGCTTTTGTCAGCAGTCACATCATCAATAAATACAAGAGAACCAGTTCCATTGGCAGCCATACATGTCCACGCCATGACACTACCACCACCATGCTTCACTGATGAGGTGGTATGCTTTGGATCATGAGCAGTTGTTATGGACAAATGTCTATTTTACTATTATACACTTGTGTTTATGTCTTATTTGTCACACATTCCCAAAAGAATATCCTTGGTCATAATTTTGCTCAGTAACTATTTCAGTTTCAGTTATTAACTCCTCCCCCACTTCCTTTGTGTACGTTAACAGTTATGTGCCACGTGCAACAAAATGGAGAATCACTGTTAAAGTAACAGTAACTGTTCCCCCTGCAGCCCCTCTTTGTTCAGTAACTACTCACTCCCCCTCCCATCGTGTAACCAAGATGGAGCTGGAATGTTTGTGGGAGAGCTCTGTAATGATGAAGTCACATCCTGTAGGGTGGGTTTAGATAAGACCCCTGAAACTATTAGCCAATTGTTGAATGTATACTGTATGTTTAACTGTGACTCTGTACATGATGTATTTCTGCTTTAAAAGGAATCTCCCACTCTGGAAAATAAAGGTTTGCCTCAGGTTTTTCACTGATCAGAAACTTTGTCTCCGGTGTGAATTACTTCTAGGGGAGAGCGCATTAGTTAATCAATTTACAGGAGTAGATAGACAATAAAGCAAAGTTTGCTTTGATCCAAATCACAGTTCCTTTCCTTCTCCATAATCTTCTCTTCCCATCACTCTGGTACAAGTTGATCTTGGTCTCATCTGTCCATAGGATGTTGTTCCAGAACTGTGAAGGCTTTTTTAGATTTGGCAAACTCTAATCTGGCCTTCCTGTTTTTGAGGCTCACCAATGGTTTACATCTTGTGGTGAACCCTCTGTATTCACTCTGGTGAAGTCTTCTCTTGATTGTTGACTTTGACACACATACACCTACCTCCTGGAGAGTGTTCTTGATCTGGCCAACTGTTGTGAAGGGTGTTTTCTTCACTTGGGAAAGAATTCTTTGGTCATCCACCACAGTTGTTTTCCGTGGTCTTCCGGGTCTTTTGGTGTTGCTGAGCTCACCGGTGCGTTCTTTCTTTTTATGGATGTTCCAAACAGTTGATTTGGCCACACCTAATGTTTTTGCTATCTCTCTGATGGGTTTGTTTTTGCCTAATGATGGCTTGCTTCACTGATAGTGACAGCTCTTTGGATCTCATATTGAGAGTTGACAGCAACAGATTCCAAATGCAAATAGCACACTTGAAATAAACTCTGGACCTTTTATCTGCTCCTTGTAAATGGGATAATGAGGGAATAACACAAACCTTGCCATGGAACAGCTGAGCAGCCAATTGTCCCATTACTTTTGGTCCCTTGAAAACTGGGAGGCACATATACAAACTGTAATTCCTACACCGTTCACCTGATTTGGATGTAAATACCCTCAAATTAAAGCTGAAAGTCTTCAGTTAAAGCACATCTTGTTCATTTCATTTCAAATCCATTGTGGTGGTGTTTAGAGCCAAAAAGATTAGAATTGTGTAGTTGTCCCAATATTTATGGACCTGACTGTATGTATATAACTAGCTGCATGTATACTTATATGAACTTTTTAATATTATATTCAACTATTTTCATATGTAATGAAAATGTTATTGAAAAATTGTTAATTTCTTATTTTTATTACCTTTCCCAGCACCCACATTGCACCTAAAGGTCTTAACACAGCACTATACAGTACCCATAGCACTTGGCTTGTAATCATATTGCACCCAATTGATTTGGCATGCTGCAGTATAAATTTGCTCGCCAGAACATACCACAGTGTCACTTTGTCCCACTGAACTGCCCCTGCAGAACATGCCACAGTGTCACTTTCCCCCATAGTACACGTTATTTTGCCCCACAGAGCATGCCAGTGTCCCTTTTACCCCATAGTACATGTTATTTTGCCCCACAGAACATGCCACAGTATCAATTTGGCCATAGCCAATTTGCCCATTATGCCCAGATTAGCCACGATTGCCAATATGCCACAGCCAGATTGCCAATATGCCACAGCCAATTTGGCCCATTTGCCAGTGTTATTTTGCCCATTTGCCAGTGTTAATTTGGCCATTTGCCAGTTATTTGCCCGTGTTATTTTGCCCATTTGCCAGTGTTATTCTGCCCATAATTTGCCAGTTATGTGCCCATTTGCCAGTGTTATTTTGCTAATTTGCCAGTTATTTGCCCATTTGCCAGTGTTATTTTGCTCATTTACCAGTTATGTGCCCGTTTGCCTGTTATGTGCCCATTTGCCAGTTATTTGCCAGTTATGTGCCCATTTGACAGTGTTATTTGCCCATTTGCCAGTGTTATTTTGCCCATTTGCCAGTGTTAATTTGGCCATTTGCCAGTTATTTGCCCGTGTTATTTTGCCCATTTGCCAGTGTTATTCTGCCCATAATTTGCCAGTTATGTGCCCATTTGCCAGTGTTATTTTGCTAATTTGCCAGTTATTTGCCCATTTGCCAGTGTTATTTTGCTCATTTACCAGTTATGTGCCCATTTGACTGTTATGTGCCCATTTGCCAGTTATTTGCCAGTTATGTGCCCATTTGACAGTGTTATTTGCCCATTTGCCAATTATGTGCCCATTTGACAGTTATTTGCCTGTTATATGCCCATTTCCCAGTGTTATGTGCCCATTTGCCAGTTATTAGCCCATTTGCCAGTTATGTGCCCATTTGCCCATTATTTGCTTGTTATGTGCCCATGTGCCAGTATTATGTGCCCATTTGCCAGTGTTATGTGCTCATTTGCCAGTTGTGCCATTTGTCCGTGTTATGTGCTCATTTGCCAGTTGTTCCCATTTGTCAGTGTTGTGCCCATTTGCCAGTTGTGCCCATTTGCCAGTGTTCTGTGCCCATTCTTTCCCGCTTACCTGTATGCTGCTCGTCGCACCTGTCTCCTCCACAATGTTTCCTGCAGGCATGCTGCATGCAGCAAGTACAGCCACCGGAAGTGACGTTTCCGGTGGCTCGGTGTGAGACAGTCACACGGGTAGCGGGGGCCCGCGGGGCAGCTGCCTTGGGCCCCAAGAATGAATGGGCCCTGGGCAGCTGCCCCGTTTGGCCGCACATTTTTTTTACTTTTTTTTGTGTGCAGGAGTGACGGGCCCGGTCGCAGCTGCGACCCCTGCACCAGTGGTAGGTACGCCACTGCCCACATGATTTGGATGCCACAGTGTCAATATGCCCCACAGAACATACCAAAGTGTAATTTTGCCCCACAGAACTGGTCCTGCAGAACATGCCACAGTGTCACTTTGCCCCATAGTACGTTACTTTGCCCCACAGAAGATGCCACAGCATCACATTGCCAAATAAAATGAGCCACAGTCAGGTATCAATTAACATGCCACAGTCACTTTGCCATTAACATATGCAACAGGTAGTTTGCCAATTAAAATATGGCAGTTTGTCCCATAAAAATATCACCGTTTGCCCACTGAAATATTCCCCACCCATGTGCCCATTAAAATATGCCACTGTTTGCCTATTAAAATAAGCCACAACTTGCCAATATGCCCCATTAAAATAAAAATATGCCCCATTAGTTTGCCCATTAATATGTCACAGCACGTTTGCCTAATAATATACCACTGTTAGTTTGCCTATTAATATGCCACTTCCAGTTTTCCAATTAAAATGCCATTGTTCGTTTGCCCATTAATATGGCAAAGCCAATTTTCCCTTTTAATATGGCACAGCCAGTTTTCCCATTAATCTGCCATTGTTCGTTTGCCCATTAATATGCCACTGTTAGTTTTCCCATTAATACGCCAGTCAGTTTGCTTATTAATTTGCCCATGTTCGTTTGTCCATTAATATGCCACTGTTAGTTTGCCTATTAATATGCCACTGTTAGTTTGCCCATTAATATGCCACAGCCAGTTTGTTCATTAATATGCCACAGCCAGTTTGTTCATTAATATGCCACAGCCAGTTTGCTCATTAATATGCCACTGTTAGTTTGCCCATTAATATGCCACTGTTAGTTTTTCCACCAATATGTTACAGCCTATTTGCCCATTGTTTTGACACTGTTAGTTTTAACATTAATATGCCACTGTTAATTTGTCCATTTATATGCCACCGCCAGTTTGCCCAGTAAAAGCAATACCCCCTCTCTGCTCTCTCATATCCATGGCCATCTCCTCCACGCTGTCTTCCCTCCACGCATGCTGCATGCAGGAGGTGGGAAATATCCACCAGATATGACTTTGTGTCATATCCAGCAGTGTTGACAGTGAGCCAGACCGCATCTGCTCTATGTGGACTGCCGGTGTTCTGACGAATTACTGGAGCAAATTCTCCTGCGCAATCGCAGGAGAATTTGCTCACTGCGCATGCGCATAAAGTTACAGCTGATGTTGTGATCCTCCTCCCATGAAGATGAGGCAGCCCTCACCAGGGTGCTTACCTCTCTGTTGGCTCCTTATGTCCCCCCCCCCCCCCCGCCCCGTGTTACTTACCAGCGTTTTGTTTGAATCCAGCCACGGACACAGCGCATTCCCACACGGCTTGATAGCCGCGCGCATGCGCTGTGTACCGCCGCTGTCCGATCAGCTGGTAAGAAGGGGTGTGCGGGGGGCGGGATGTGGGTTGCTTAGCTCGCGCATGCGCGGTGGACATAAAGTTAAATCTGAGTTATCAGCTGTAACTTTATGCGCATGCGCAGTGAGCAAATTCTCCTGCGATTGCGCAGGAGAATTTGCTCCAGTAATTCGTCAGAACACCGGCTACTGCCCCAGCATGACTCTGTGTCTCTGTGTGAGAAAGTCGAACAGGCAGCGCGACTTTCCTCCCTTAACCAGTGGGCCCTGGGCATGTGCCCACTTCGACCATTGATTAAAGCGGTCCTATGCCATTATAATACACATCTATGTGAAATTTTAAATGCGGTTACTCAGTATCCATGAATTCGAGTCCGAATTGGCTGTTCAGATACCGAAGCATCAGAGGCTTTCGGATTGTGACTTTATCATTATCAAAAGCACATAATTCTGTACCTTCCACCCATGGACCCCTGCATCTGTGACTGCAAAACCATAACAACTAGACATGTGCAAAACTAAAATTTTCGTTTCGTTTTCGTCCATTCGGACGAAAATGTTATTTATTTTGTCTAAAACGAATTTCGTTCATTACTGCATTCGTTTCAGACGAAATTCGTTCATTATTTTCGTTTCGTTAATTTTTATTCGTTCGTTTTATAGAATACATATAATACTATTGGCTTTCTATAAACCGAACGAGAGCCCCATTCATAAGAAATTCTTATGAATGGGACTCTCGTTCGGTTCATAGAAAGGCAATAGTACTACATGTTTTCTATAAGCCGAAAGTCTATAAACCGAACGTTCGGTTTATAGACTTTCGGCTTATGGAATACATGTATTCATATTGCTATTCTATAAACCGAACGTTCGGTTTATAGAATAGCCATAGGAATACATGTATTACATAAGCCGACAGCCTATAAACCGAACGTTCGGTTTATAGGCTGTCGGCATTTAACTATACAGAGACAGAGTCTCCATTCATTATGAATGGAGACTTTGTCTCCGTGTAGTAAAATGCCGACAGCCTATAAACCGAACATTCGGTTTATAGGCTGTCGGCATTTAACTATACAGAGACAGAGTCTCCATTCATTATGAATGGAGACTTTGTCTCCGTGTAGTAAAATGCCGACAGCCTATAAACCGAACATTCGGTTTATAGGCTGTCGGCATTTAACTATACAGAGAAGGAGTCTCCATTCATTATGAATGGAGACTTTGTCTCCGTATAGTTAAATGCCGACAGCCTATAAACCGAACGTTCGGTTTATAGGCTGTCAGCTTATGGAATACATGTATTCCTATTGCTATTCTATAAACCGAACGTTCGGTTTATAGAATAGCAATAGGAATACATGTATTCCATAAGCCGACAGCCTATAAACCGAACGTTCGGTTTATAGGCTGTCGGCATTTCACTATACAGAGACAGAGTCTCCATTCATACAATTATGAATGGAGACTTTGTCTCCGTGTAGTAAAATGCCGACAGCCTATAAACCGAACGTTCGGTTTATAGGCTGTCAGCATTTAACTATACAGAGACAGAGTCTCCATTCATACAATTATGAATAGAGACTTAGTCTCCGTGTAGTAAAATGCCGACAGCCTATAAACCGAACGTTCGGTTTATAGGCTGTGGGCATTTAACTATACGGAGACAGAGTCTCCATTCATACAATTATGAATGGAGACTTAGTCTCCGTGTAGTAAAATGCCGACAGCCTATAAACCGAACGTTCGGTTTATAGGCTGTCGGCTTATGGAATACATGTATTCCTATTGCTATTCTATAAACCGAACGTTCGAACAACTGTAGAATAGGAAAAGGGTTTGAGTAGGTACTGCAGTATAAACAAAGAGCTATAGAAGGACTATAGACAAAGCAGAGGTAGGGGTGGAGAGAGTAAAACAAGGAGTGAGGCTGAGGTAAGGATGAGGCCTGAGGTAAGGGTAACTAAACAGAAACACCCTAGAGAGGGTGAGGTCTGAGAAGGGTAGCTAAGCAGGAGGAACACCTTAGAGAGGAGCAACTTAGCTGAAGAAATGTTGCTGTAGCCAGAGGCTCTCAGGACATGCTGAAAATCATCCACTGGGCCGGTTGAGCCGCCCAGGTTCAGATTCCCAGTTCCTGGACAGGATCACAATTCAAATGAGCTTTAGGCAGAGGATCAGGAACAGAAGCAGCAGCTCTCAGAAGTCATCCATTCAACTTCAATGCAAAAGCCTTGTTTGCAATCAGCTGCAGCTATTTAACCTGGGTGTGTTGCAAGCAAGCCCACCTGATACCAGAGGGGAAGAAATACAAGCAAAGTAAGATAGGCAGGCCTCTAGGAAGTATTTAAGCACATAAATGATGACTTTTAAATGCATAAGTCAAAAGGTCAGTGTAGAACCCTGACACCTGTACTGATTAAGGGAGGTCAGGTGTGGAAGTTAAACACGTATAAATCACAAAACGGCATTCTTGTTGTAATGAATCCAGGTGCTTGTACATTAAAATTTGGTTGCAGTGTTCAGCTTGAGACTGACACTCCTGCTGGTACATCAATCTCATCTGCTCTTGTTTTAAAACTCCCACACCTAACCATCTAAGAAACTGATCCTGCTTCTCTATCACCTGGGCATGTAAATAATCATAATTACTCACCATCATTGTGAGTTGCTTGTGCATACTAGCGATATCCTGCTGGATCCCATGATGGACAGCAGCCTCAAATGGCTTTATCATAGAAGGTTGTGGATGGGTTACTGATGTGCCATACTCACAGGGATCCACCACCATGAGGAGGATGCCTTCCTCCTCCTTCACAGATTTTACTGCAGGAAAAGTACCCTGAACCCCCATGACAGACTCGGTTCCCATGGCCTGCAGAAGGTTCTCCTCAAGGTCCAGCAGGTCAGCTATCTCTGGAGAATCCCCACCTGCCTCTTGATATAAGAGTATATGAAAGATATGAGTGGCATATTGCAATTGGTTTACTATCACTGGTCATCTGTACATGTTTTCCTATTTACACATAAATCTATCTTTAGAAATCTATCCCTACATGTATATATTGATATCTACATATATATATATATACACACCTATGTACATGTGCAACACATATCTACTACTATACAGGCAATAATATGTGCAATACCCCATTTGTTTGTACGTGTAAATTGCTGCAGTATGCTGCTTGCCCACCCTCCAACTAACATTCTCTGCACAGCTACAGTTCAATACATGCACCCTTACAACTTCTCCATGTGTGGTAGACATTTTAACATGTGGAAACACATGCACAATTGCCTATCTGTACAGTCCTAGCTATCCTCACCACAGCTCTTACATCAGTAGTAACTACAGGTGTTTGAGCTATGTCTGTAGTGCAATTTGACATGTGGCCTATTGTGTATGAGTATTTTGAGCTTACCTTTTCTTCACCACCATAATGGAGTGGTTGTTCCCACCAACTTCATTGACATAATCCACAACCTCCTGCCAGATGTCATTCCTTCTTCTCAGGCTTGTCTTCTTTGCATATTGTGCAGACATCCCCCGGCTGCCCCCACTAGCCACCAAGGAAAGAGATACAAGGTGAGGGGGAGGGAGGGAAATAGAAACAAGGGGAGGGAGGGGGGAGAGAGAGTAAAGGAGGGAGGTGGAGAGAGAGAGAAAAGTTTGGGGGAGGGAGCGACAAGGTGGAAGGGAGGGGGAGAGATATAACACTGGGGGGAGAGAGAAACAACGCTGGGGGACGGGGGGGAGAGAGACAAAGCTGGGGGGGGGGGGGGGGGGGGAGAGAGAGGCAGCATTGGCACATAAAAGGAAATAAAAACAAGAAATGCATTTGTTTAATATCATAATTTTTATTAAATATTAAAAAGCAATTTACATGTGAATAATTACAAGTTAAACTTTTTTCCTATAGGGTAGTCTTATATTCAGGCCTTTAGTTTTTTTCCTAAAGGAATATTCAAAGTTTGGGGGGATGTCTTATAATCAGGGTCGTCTTATATTCGAGCAAATACGGCATTTATACACAGCATCCTCAAGAGTGGTTGGCTGTAAGTTTATATCAATTTCTTGAATCTGTGCCTTTATCCTATGGAGGTTAGTTTTTTTTTTTTTGGTAGGATTTCAGATTCTTCTCTGCTATTTTTGTGTGTGTTTGAAATCTCCCATAGAATATAATGGCAATTTTGAGGCTACCCCTTTGGTTGGGTGCGTTTTTGGCATATTTCGGCGGCATACAAATTTATAAGCTATTGGTGGGTAATTGGCTATGATGTCCGAATTGCAAAACGGCACATCGGGGCATATTGGGTAGCTTGTACTTCAGTTTCCGATATATACCTAATGTGCCGCGGATCATTCTGGACTTTGGAGGCACCATTTTGAGCCTGAATGTCGGCTCATACCCAGTAGACCATTAGGAATCTATATGTAGCATAGGGTTTTAACAGTTGCCATATGGAAACAGCTTGAGGACACAGGCCAGGAAGTAATATATTCAGTTTATTCACCTCTGTATGAATCAGGTTACATAATTGCCATGCTGTTTTTTATCTTCTTACCACACAACAGAATATAAATAGACTTTTATGTCACCATCAGTCCTATTTTAAGTGTGTTTGTGTGTGTGTGTGTGTGTGTGTTTTGGGTGGGGGGTCACCCAGGGGTCAAGTCCTGGGAAAAAAAGTGTGGGAACTCACACAAAATCCACTGCGACCCCCCCCCCGCCCCCAATATTTATTTCACCGAAAATTCAGTGAATTTTGCCCCTCTATGCCAGGATTCTGCCCCTCTATATGCCAGGATTTTGCCCCTCTATTCCAGAATTTTGCCTCTCTATGTCAAGATTTTGCCCCTCTATTCCAGGATTCTGCCCCTCTATATGTCAGGATTTTGCCCCTCTATGTCAGGATTTTGCCCCTCTATATGCCAGGATTTTGCCCCTTTATGCCAGGATTTTGCCCCTCTATGCCAGGATTCTGCCCCTCTATGTGCCAGGATTTTGCCCCTCTATTCCAGGATTTTGACCCTCTATTCCAGGATTTTGCCCCTCTATATGCCAGGATTTTCCCCTCTATGTGCCAGGATTTTGCCCCTCTATGCCAGGATTTTGTCCCTCTATATGCCAGGATTTTGTCCCTCTATTCCAGGATTTGACCCTCTATATGCCAGGATTTTGCCGCTCTATGTGCCAGGATTTAGCCCCTCTATGTGCCAGGATTTTGCCCCTCTATATGCCAGGATTTTGCCTCTCTATTCCAGGATTTTGCCCCGCTATGCCAGGATTTTGCCCCTCTATGTCAGGATTTTGCCCCTCTATATGACAGGACTCTGCCCCTCTATTTGCCAGGATTTTGCCCCTCTATGTCAGGATTTTGCCCCTCTATGCCAGGATTTTGCCTCTATATGCCAGGATTTTGCCTCTATATGCCAGGATTTTGCCCCTCTATGCCAGGATTTTGCCCCTCAATTTGACAGGACTCTGCCCCTGCCGCTCTATTTGCCAGGATTTCCCCCCTCTATATGCCAGGATTCTGCCCATCTATATGCCAGGATTCTGCCCCTCTATATGCCAGGATTTTGCCCCTCTATGTGCCAGGATTTTGCCCCTCTATGCCAGGATTTTGTCCCTCTATTCCAGGATTTTGTCCCTCTATTCCAGGATTTTGACCCTCTATATGCCAGGATTTTGCCCCTCTATGCCAGGATTTTGTCCCTCTATTCCAGGATTTTGCCCCTCTATGTGCCAGGATTTTGCCCCTCTATGTGCCAGGATTTTGCCCCTCTATATCACAGGACTCTGCCCCTGTCCCTCTATTTGCCAGGATTTTGCCCCTCTATGTCAGGATTTTGCCCCTCTATGCCAGGATTTTGCCTCTATATGCCAGGATTTTGCCCCTCTATATGACAGGACTCTGCCACTGCCCCTCTATTTTCCAGGATTTTTCCCCTCTATGTCAGGATTTTGCCCCTCTATGCCAGGATTTTGCCTCTATATGCCAGGATTTCCCCCCTCTATATGCCAGGATTCTGCCCCTCTATATGCCAGGATTTTGCCCCTCTATTCCAGGATTTTGCCCCTCTATTCCAGGATTTTGCCCCTCTATATGCCAGGATTTCCCCCTCTATGTGCAAGGATTTTGCCCCTCTATATGCCAGGATTTTCCCTTCTATGTGCCAGGATTTTGCCCCTCTGTGCCAGTCAGATACCAGGAATATTGTGCCACTCAGAGCCCAGTAATAGTGTGCAAGTCAAATACCAGGAATAGTGTGCCAGTCAGAGCCCAGTAATATTGTGCCAGTCAGATACCAGGAATAGTGTGCCACTCAGATACCAGTAATATTGTGCCAGTCAGATGCCCAGTAATATTGTGCCACTCAGAGCCCAGTAATATTGTGCCAGTCAGATACCAGGATAGTGTGCCAGTCAGAGCCCAGTAATATTGTGCCAGTCAGATACCAGGAATAGTGTGCCAGTTAGATACCTGGAATAGTGTGCCAGTCAGATGCCCAGTAATAGTGTGCCAGTCAAAGCCCAGGAATATTGTGCCAGTCAGATACCAGTAATATTATGCCATTCAGATACCAGTAATATTATGCCATTCAGATACCAGTAATATTGTGCCAGTCAGATGCCCAGTAATATTGTGCCACTCAGAGCCCAGTAATAGTGTGCCACTCAGATACCAGGAATATTGTGCCACTCAGAGCCCAGTAATAGTGTGCAAGTCAGATACCAGTAATATTATGCCATTCAGATACCAGTAATGTTGTGCCAGTCAGATGCCCAGTAATATTGTGCCACTCAGAGCCAGTAATAGTGTGCCTCTCAGATACCAGGAATATTGTGCCACTCAGAGCCCAGTAATAGTGTGCAAGTCAGATACCAGGAATAGTGTGCCAGTCAGATACCAGGAATAGTGTGCCAGTCAGATACCAGGAATAGTGTGCCAGTCAGATGCCCAGGAATAGTGTGCCAGTCAGAGCCCAGGAATATTGTGCCAGTCAGATACCAGGAATAGTGTGCCAGTCAGATACCAGGAATAGTGTGCCAGTCAGAGCCCAGGAATAGTGTGCCAGTCAGATACCAGGAATATTGTGCCAATCAGATGCCCAGGAATAGTTTGCCAGTCAGATGCCCAGGAATAGTGTGCCAGTCAGATGCCCAGGAATAGTGTGCCAGTCAGAGACCAGGAATATTGTGCCAGTCAGATGCCCAGTAATATTGTGCTAGTCAGAGACCAGGAATATTGTACCAGTCAGATGCCAAGTAATATTGTGCCACTCAGAGCCCAGTAATATTGTGCCAGTCAGATACCAGGAATAGTGTGCCCATCAGATGCCCAGTAATAGTGTGTTTTTTTTCAAGTGACAGTTTTTAGGATATCTTCATAATCAGCTTTTCCGACAACATCTATATGTGACTTTCATTACCTGCTTTATTAATGTCTCCCTACCATTCAAATATACAATGAGCTCCATTCAATGACCTGAGTTAATTTATCCCAGTCATTGATGACTAAAAACTGCAATAGAAAAAACAGGGATATTACAATTGTCAAACTGCTAGAGATGTTTATATAAAAATGTAGATTTATTTTAGTTAATATCATTTACATTTTATAATTTACCTGAAGGTGACCTTGTCATCCATATTTTAGATAACCAGTCCTTTTAACCCCTTAGTGACCGAGTGCTATGCTGCATTTGATGTACCTTGAAGACCAGAATTCCATTATTTGTGTCATACGTTTACTGAACTGTGAATTTCTTTCTTTGTGTTCAGTTCACCCACACAAATTATATATCATTTTTTAAAGGACGGATAGGGCTTTCATTTGATACTATTATTTTCATCATATGATATCATTTACTATTAAAAAAAATATAAAATATGATGAAAATATGCCATAAAAAACCCTTTTTCTAACTTTGACCTGATTTTTTTTTTAAACAATTACAAATGGTAAAAAAGACCCCGTCTATATATTTCTACTATTTGTCCTGAGTTTAGTAATATCAATGTTTCCTTGTTTGTCTATGTTTTATTTCACGTAATAGGGCAATAAACAATATTAGTGTTTTTTTGGTTTTCTAACCATTTTCTTCTACAGTGATTTTTTAACTCGAACCCTAAATTTACCCCAACTCTAAATTTACTCTAACCCTACTCTAATTGACCCCCACCCCTTAATCTAACCCTTGTAATCATACGAACCCCCCTTTAACCCTAATTATGACCCTATTTATGACCCTAACCCTAGATCTAGGTTCAGTAGATCAAGGGTTAGCTTTTTCCATTTATTTATTTATTTAATTTACTTATTTAATTAATTTTCTATTTTTAACTGTAATACTGTCTAACTGCCTGTAGGGGCAGTCAAGTAGCGGTTTCAGAGCGACGGAAGAGATTTTTGTTTTCTCTCTTCCGTCGCTCTCCTCTGGGCACGCTGTCACCGGGTGCTCGCGGTGCCCAGGGGGGCACTGAATGTGTTGCATCATTGCAACACTTTACACACATAGGCAGTGATCAGCTTTCACTGCCTATGTGTGTTAACGCGCATATGATCACATTCGTGGTGATCGTATGCGCGCGGGGGGGGGGGGGGGGGTGAGGGGGGGCTGAAAGCCCTCTCAGAGGCTGCTTCGGATCCGTGAGTAGCTACAGACATGCTAAGGAGCGCAACACTACATGAAAACGGAGGACGTATATATACGTCCTCATGGTCCTTAAGGACCATGCTTTTCAGGGGTTAAAAATGCGTTAAGGGGTTAAAAATGCAGGAAACAAGTTCAAATAAAGTAAAAAAAAAGTTCCATCGCTTTAACATACACATGTTTTTGTTCCAATGTGTTATTTTAGATAAAAATCATTTATAATTTACTTGGTAAGATGTCTGACAGTTAGGATTGCTTATAGAAATCAAAACTGCAAGGCTGCAATTATTTTAATGCATCCCTGTAGCTAGGGTTTCCACCTTTTCTTAAAAAAGAATACCAGTCTTGCTACTGTCTCCATAGACTTAACATTGGTCTGATGCCAATTTTTTACCGGCCTGCTGGTAAAATACCAACCAGGTGGCAACCCTACCTGTAGCATATATATATTTGATGCGTATAGCTAGTGAAGGTGAGGCTCCCCTTCCATTTTCAGCCAAAAAGGTTTGTGAGCAATAAAGAAATATATCTAATTTGAAATCAACACCACCTTTCATGGAACCTGCTATATAGGGTTGCCACCTTTTCCTCCAAAAAATACCGGCCACGTGTGGGTGGAGCTACAAGAGGGAGGGTCCATGATGGGTGGAGCCACAAAGGGGGCAGCTTATCACTGAAATTCTATATATGATTTGTATATCATGCCAGTGAGAAGAGTGTGTGTGTCTATATATATATTTATATATCATATACACACACAAGCTGTCTCTCACACTCGCACACACACACACACACAGACAAGCTGTCTATCACACACAAAGACAAGCAGTTTCTCACACACAGACTGTCTCTCTTGCTCACACACAGACTTTTACTCACTCTCTCACAGACTGTCACTCTCACTCTCTCTCTCACAAACTCCCCCTATCTCTCCGACAATATCTCCCACCCGCCCCACCAACCCTCACAGGCATGTTATCCCGGTCTAATGTAATATGAAGGGTGGTTGGGAGCAGTTGGTCAATATGCCAGTAATATTTTGCCACTCAATATGCCAATAATATTTTGCCACTCAATAAGTCAGTATTTTGCCACTCAATAAGTCAGTATTTAGCCATTCAATAAGCCATTCTTTTGCCACATAATATGCCAGTATTTTGCCCCTCAATATGCAAGGATTTTTCCCCTCAAAAGCATTTAATAGCCATTTAATATGCCAGGATTTTGCCAATTAATATGCCAGGGTTATGCCAATTAATATGCCAGGATTTTGCCAATTAATATGACAGGGTTATGCCAATTAATATGCCAGGATTTTGCCAATTAATATGACAGGGTTATGCCAATTAATATGCCAGGACTTTGCCAATTAATATGCCAGGGTTATGCCACTCAATATGCCAGGGTTATGCCAATTAATATGCCAAAGTTATGTCAGTTAATATGCCAAGGTTATGCCAATTAATATGCCAGGGTTATGCCACTAAATATACCAGGGTTATGCCAATATGTCAGGGTTATGCCCCTCAATATGCCAGGATTTAGCCACTCAATATGCTAGTTATGCCACCCTCCTCCCCCCTTCCCCAGACCCCAGTACTTACCTCCTTGCTGCTGTCTCCCGGTGCAGGTCCGTGGCTGTGAGGGAAGCGTTGTGCACTCCCCTCCAGCCTCGCGGATCAATAAAGTTTGTTGAAAAAAAAAGTGTAAACAAACTTTATTGAAGCCGCGCGGCTGGAGGGGAGTGCGCAACGCTTCCCTCACAGCCACGGACCTGCAGAGCACCGTGAGACAGCAGCAAAGAGGTAAGTACTGGGGTCTGGGGGAGGAAAATACCGGGCTTTGCCGGGGCCGGTATATCTAATATACCGGCCCGGGCCTGAAGACCCTAAATACCGGCTGTGCCGGTAAATTACCGGCCAGGTGGCAACCCTCCTGCTATAGAATATTTTAATATCATGGATTCCCAGTCACTTAAATAAACATAGTACATACACATGGCCCGAAGTAACTTTCTGTCACTATTATGAGTTAATTATAACATGAAGAGGAGCTGTGTGTTTACCACTCTGTGGATTATACAAATCTCCACACGCCTTCCTATGTTTTCAGTACACTCACCACCCCTTTTTTGTGCCTGCCTCTCTCTCCTTAAATGAACTGACACACACCCATGTGGCTGGAAGACTGCCATACTGGTCAGCAGACTTATGCTAACTGTACTGAGAGCTGCACAGACTTCAGGCCAGATCCAGAGTCTGATCTTGGGAGGGGCACTGCCAGATTGCTTTAACAGGCATGGAGAATGTGGACAATTTGGAAGGCAGAACATTACCTGCCTGTTTAAAATGAATAAAATGTGCAAAGAAATAGCCCACAGCAGAAGGCAATATGGGGTAGATTTACCTGATAATCATTTTCAAACTGGTCAATAGGCTATGTCAGTTTTCTGTTGGTAACCAGATTAAAGTAGCATAGTATAGCATGGTCCTTCCTGATGTTGATCAAAAAGAAGGCAAAAAAACCCGTATTAAACTATTTTGGAATTTGCCTTGACTCCACAATTCAAGATTTTTCCTTGAACCAACAAACTCTAAAATATTAATGGTTTATTATTTATTGCCTACAGTTGGGATAGGGATGCATCATTAGTTTTATTAGACACAATGCCAAGAAATAAAAGCAGTACATGCAATAAGAGTGCAATTACACAAGAAGAGAAAGGTGTGCAAGCAGAGAGAGCTAACTGGCACAATCTCTGCATGTGCTTATGTATAACACTAACTCCCGAAAATGTTAGCATTAATTCAGCAATTTATGTCCCATGTTGCCATTTGTTGCATTCTGGTTGTGTTTGTATTGATGGTAATAACCATTTTCATAGTGCAGGAAGCCTAATATTATGGTTACAAACAGTGTCAGTAGGGTTGCCACCTTATCTTTAAAAAAAATACTAGCCATGCTTAAAAATAGCCTGAAGCCAATTGTGAGACTGGGTTGCAACCTTAAGTGTAAGATAAGCTGAGTTGGTAACATTCTCCAGTTATCCAATCATCTCAGTTTGTCAGTTGATCACAGTTCATTATTAAATAAATAAATAAACCCCCACTGAGATTTGGCTTATGACTGAGATTTTGTATTTGTAATGGTTCTCCACTCGGGGACACATTTAATATTATATAAATTATTAGGAATCCTTGGGAACCATTTAGATTTCAGACTGAATAATATATTTATAATATACATACAGTAATTATCATACAGGAACGTTTTCAGAGAATTGAACCTCTCTAATTTCCAGATAGGCAGTTTCGGAGAATTTAACACCCTCTAGTTACCAGATATGCAGTTTCAGAGCCTATACATCGATTCTAATTACCAGAAAGGCAGTTTTAGAGCATTTAAACCCTTTATTTCTATTACACACAGTCGAAGACCAGTCAAATACGGTAGATATTGCCATTTCTGGGTCAAAATCGGCAATGTTGAGTAGCTAGATTGCAGAAAATTCCACTATTCATCTAAAACATCCAAAATGGCCCAAAAGCACGGAATGCTTTTATACGACTGAAATATTTAATGCTCACATTTTAGCACAGGGCACTTCCCTCTATCACATCCATGCTGTGTTTGCACATATTAGTTATGCTTACTACAATGCACCCCATGTAATACATATTACATGACCATTTTGAACCTCCACCCTGCTTGTCTTTCCATTATCTACCCAAGTCATGGACACATTCATTGACTTACCAAATTAAGTACATAAAAAGATAAAAATCTAGACAAAGATTGAGATACAAAAGAAAAGCAAAGGTGCCCATTTATCTCGAAGATCACTGTCACCTTAAGTACCCGCCATGACCTCTAAACAGACAGAACCTGTACAGTCTCAAGCCATTATTCAATTTGGCATTAGACACACTACTATGCCTCCTACATACTCATCCTGAGTTAAAGGGCATCGTGATTGGTGCGTCCTCTCTGAAAGCTTCAGCCTTTGCAGATGATGTACTGTTGTTCCTGGAAGATCCGAAGACCGACTGGCCGATTATCTCAAATATGATTGATCACTATGGCTTGGTCAGTGGTTTTACTGTAAATTATACCAACCTACCACCACCCACCAACCTCCTTCAGTGGTCACCTCTTTCTCAGCACAATCAGGTAATAGCAAAGTTTGTACTCCCTTAGCTACTCACCAATTTTCACAACATTTTTTGAGTTGAAACCTTGGCAGCCTCTAATGCTCTCCTACATTAGTAAAATTGTCTTACTCAATTATATATTTTCCAAGATTGCTATACCCTTGACAACATTTGCCTCTGCTCTTAAAAGCTAAAGATATAGCGCTCATAAATTCCAACTTTACAAAATTTGTCTTGGCTAACAAATGGCCCAAGATTAGCTGGTGTAAGTTGCAGTAGTCATGAGACAGAGGAGGACTCGATGTGCCTAATATTTGGAAGTAAAACCTTGCGACCCTTCTCCAATTTGCCATAGATTGGCTAATAGAGCGACACAGATATACTTATGAATGTATTAATCAACATATTCTCCCACAAACCTCTCCTCCATACTCCAGTAGGACTTTTGCTTAACAATCCATTACTATTTGGCCCAAAAAGGGCTTGGCAGCTTATTTGTACGAGACTACATGTGGATTTCACATATTCAGCTTTCATTCCGCTGCTGGGCATCCCACATTTTCAGGATGGAGCCACCAGCCACCCTGGTTATGCACTTCCAAACCGCCAGCTCACCTTGTCTGCGTATCTTGATCCTACCTAGATATACGGAAGCCAGCTGGGAGAATCCCTTGCAAGGTTTAGTGGTTTCTGCCAATATGGAAGGATATTGTACAGCAAGTGTATGTGGACGTCTTCCAAGCATAGATTTCTATGAAATTAAGATCGGCTTGGTCAAATGGCCTCTACACAACTGACAGTAGATGATATTTTAAAAGCAAATGTTACTGTGTGCCAGACCATCATAGAAAATATATAAAGACATGTTTTTTAAAATCCTAAGAGGGAAATGTCTGTCAATTTGACTTCACAGGGTCACTGTCTTGAGTGCAATCTAGCCGGAGATAATTTTCTACATTGTATTTGGTGACGTAAACTAGTTTGTCATTGTACAGAACTATACCCACACCGCCTTTCTCATACGACTATCCCTAACTCTGGAATTTGCACCTCCCCATTAGATCAGCTAGATTTGCATGGATCGTTGCAGCAGTCACAAACAAATGGTTTTCCAATTCGGGATCCACTAGGAACCTTCTTTGTCGGTGTTCATTTCGGATTTGTTGGCTCACAACCAAACAAAATAAAAATGGGAGCTGGGGGGATTGAGAGATGTTAGGGACTGGAAACCAGTTTTTATTTCATCAACTAAACATTTTAGTCATGGTTTTAGTCAACTACATGTTATCAGTGACTAAACTAAACAATAACTAAATAAAAACTAAGTTAATAGGACTAAAACTATGACTAAAATCTATTGCTATTTTCGTAAACGGACTAAACTGTTAGGGAGGGACTGTTGCTTTTACCTATTTGGACTTCTGGTTCCCATGGATCTCTACCAAAGCCCAGTCCCCTGACTGTATGTGCAACTGGATTGGCTAAGACCGAGGCTGCCTGTACTTGTGTGGCCCCTGGAACAATGCAATGCAACAGAAGAGGAAACTTCTCCATCAGATTCGACTGGTACTGTCACATGAGTGTTTCCCTTCCCATCTCCCTAACAAATTAACTTGACACTATCCAACAGCCTTCTCAGACTTGCATACCTCCCTCACTGCTGGAGATTTAGGCGACTAAAATATACTGGACTTTTAGTCAATTAAAACTAGTCTAAAAATAAGATTGACTAAATTACGACTAAACTAGAATGGCATTTTAGTCAAAAGACTATGACTGACACAAAATTTGCTGTCAAAATTAACACTGCTTTAACCCCTTAGTGACCGAGTGCTATGCTGCATTTGATGTACCTTGAAGACCAGAATTCCATTATTTTTGTCATATGTTTACTGAACTGTGAATTTCTTTCTTTGTGTTCAGTCCACCCACACAAATTATATATCATTTTTTAAAGGACGGATAGGGCTTTCATTTGATACTATTATTTTCATCATATGATATAATTTACTATTAAAAAAAATATAAAATATGATGAAAATATGCCATAAAAAACACTTCTAACTTTGACCTGATTTTTTTTTATTCTAAATTTTTGGTTGAACTATGCGTTTGTAATACTCATATCTCGCCTCTGCCTTCTATATTCGGTGTATAAACATTGATGTTCACTGCATTCGGCTGTTGAGCTTTAAGTCAGGAGCTTTTTATGTTCTGCAGCTAGGTTAGGATATTGCTACACACGGTAAGCGGTGATCTTCAGAAATACCGTTTGTTAATTCTCATATATTTGCGTATGTAATATAACTAACAATGCTATCTCGTATCTTTTATATAATCAAGCCCCATATTTAAGCATTCTCAATGATGCTGTTAAGTTACTTGCAGTCATGAAATGCAGGGATCGCCAACCTTACTCCTCACTTAATGGAAACGGGATGTTTCCCAAATCTTCACTGTTCTTAACTTCTATTTTAACACTTTGGGACAGTCTGGAGAGGTGAATAATCTCACAGTCCTTGCAGGGAGTATGAACGTTGGGCGAGTTCCATTCATATCGCAGCTCCGGGCATTTTCTTGTGGATAGAGGATCTTGTTGTTTGGGACTTTGGTATAACTTGCGAAATCCAGGGTTTCTTTACGCTGTGTCCGTTGTTGTATCTAGATCCGCGATGCTGTGGGGCCTGTTTCCAATCTCTGGCCAGTCTTTTTCCTCGATCTAGTTCCTCTTTACTCTGGGTTGGGATTGCCCACAATTGCAGGAATTTAACCCCTTCCTCTGGGGATCGGAACACCGTGGTGGAACCTTGTCGGGAAACTAAAATTTTTACAGGGAAACCCCATTTGTATTTAATATTCGCTGCACGAAGGGCTGATGTTACGGCCTGAAAGCTCCTACGTTGTTGAAGTGTGTGTTGGGAGAGGTCCGCAAATATCTGGATCTTGTTGTAAGGAGCGGGTAACGGTTGTATTTCTCTTCCAACTCTCATCACAGCCTCCTTGAAATTATAGAAATGGAGTCTTAGTATAACGTCCCTTGGTGTCTCCGGGGGCAAGTTTTTGGGTTTTGGTAGACGGTGAATTCGATCAATCAACGTGTCCGTTCCGATGACGTCTGGAAGGAGTATGGAAAATAGCCCTTGAACCCAGTCCGCTAGGTAGGCTGGCTGTACCTCCTCAGGGATACCCCTTAATCTGAGGTTGTTGCGGCGGGAACGGTCCTCCAGGTCCCACACTTTTTCCTGCAAGCTATGGATTTCAGCTTTGAGGTCTTTGTGGGAGTCAGACAGGTCATTGTGGTGGTTCACAAGATCGTCCATTTTGGTTTCCATCCTGGTGGTTCTATCTCCCAATTCTCTTATTTCCCTTGCAAATTCTGTTGTGAGGTCAGAAATGTCTCCCTTGATCTGCGTTCGGAGCGTGGTAAGCATCCCTTTAATTTCTTCTCCAGTGATCGCACCCGGAGTGGATGCCAGAGAGGTAGCGTCCTCGCCATCGAATACCTCCTCGTGGTCTAGGCCCTCACAGACGCCATCTTGGGATTCAGGCTCGGTGAGAATATTTGATTTTTTATTCCCTTTTGGGGTCATAAACTTAATCAGTTTTTCTTGTTTTTTCGAATGTCGGTGTTGGGACATTCTGTAGGATTATAATCAGT